>BSBM01000458.1:30682500-31188544 GCA_027924585.1 Larix kaempferi
ATGTTCCCGTCCAGTTGGCTAGTAAAATAGTGCTTATTGACATAGAGGTCATCAACGCCCAACTTGATTATAACCTCTTACTTGGCCACAGTTACATGTATGCCACATGGGCCGTTGCTTCATCCATTTTCTATGTCATGATGTTTCCCCATGAAGGACGAGTGGTCAAGATTGATCAACTCACCTATTACGATCCCAACGCCCCAGCTGCACCCGAGAACGTCCTCCCCATGGTCGAACAACCTGTTCACGATGCATCTACCTCGTTGATTCCTCAGTTGGACCCGGAATCTACTCAGATACACCGATGACTACCACATTCCAATCCATTCCACCCCTGTCACAGGAAATAGAAATATCTGACTTATGTACCCTATCCCACAATACACAACCACCCAGCTATCAACCGCCCTTGCTACTCCAACCGTCATCAATACCTAGTCATGTTGGCGCTACACCCATCCATACAATCCCCTTCCTATTCCCCCCTTCGGGAGTAGTAAGCACCCCGGTTATGGCCACACTCAACCTTCCAGGGTTAACTTTAGGACTACCTGTGTGGTATCTCACACCTCCCGCTTCCCCTCCAACACCAAATGTCATCTTACAACCAATACAACCCATTACCACTGCTAGTCGACCACCTCCTAGTTTCACCACTCCTTCCTCATCCGCCAATCCACCCCCTCTTACCAAACACACTAGGGGCAGAGGCCCACTACCTTATACCACTCTGCCCGTGCCCAAAACAGGTAAAAATCCTCCACCATTTCGAGCTCCTCCCAAATGCTCTTTGTGTGATGAGTTAGGCCATGCTACCCATCAGTGTCCACAATTACCCACACTACAAGAGCACATGCAAATGCTGGACGATGATCCCAACATCCCGGTTGTCCAACTCGACCTTACCCCTAAGCCTCGCGATAATTCACTGTGTACCAATCACCCTTGTGCAATATGCGGTATTTATGGCCATTACTCAAATCACTGCCCTGATCTCCCAGATTAAAGAGCATCCCTCTATGAAGTGAATAACATGGACCTCGACACATCTCCTCTCACCATTGAAGAGATCCACCCCCCAGAATCTTCGCCAACAGGAGAAATCAATACCATTTATATGATCTCTCCTTCTAGTGTTCCCTCGTCAACCGATTTGACGACCAAAAGTTTCCATAATGATGAGGAGATTCTCGAGGCTCTCACCGCACCTGATTACCCCTGGGATGATATGCACCATCGTACCTGTTTCCTCCCAGAGGATTCCTCCCCCACCACCGCCACTCAATTCTCTATTGTCCAAATATTTCCTCCCAACCAAGGTCAATTGGTTTAAAGAGCCCATTCCTGCTCCCGATGCCTTCGAGGATGGTAACATGGCCAACATCTCACCCACGATCCACATCAGTATATCTGCCCCAGCCAATGCTCCTGAACTCATAACGTTGGGAGCCTTCTGCACTGAGTACGAGATTGGAGAATACAAAAAACGTTTTCAAGAGTTTCGCGATGTCTTTGCCTGGTCCTACACTGAAATCCCTGGTCTTGACCCCACTATAATAGAGCACCACATTGACCATTGGCCCGACGTGCCTCCCGTTCACCAAAAACAACGCCCCATTCACCCATCAAAGCTCCCCGCCATCAAGGCCGAAATTGAAAAGCTTCGCGCAGCAAGTTTTATTTATCCCACCGCATACACCACTTGGGTTTCTAACCTTGTCCCTGTAAAAAAAAAACAAGGCACCATCCGGGTATGTACTGACTTCCGGGATTTACACCAAGCATTTCCCAAAGACAACCTCCCCACTCCACTTATTGACCAACTCATCGATGCGTGTACGGAGCATGAAGTACTATCCTTCATGGACAGGTTCTCTAGGTATAACCAGATTCAGACCCGCAAGGAAGATCAATATAAGACCGCCTTCACCACCCCATGGGGCACCTTTGCCTATCATGTCATGCCTTTCAGCCTTAAACATGCTAGTGCCACCTTCTAGTGGGACATGACCTATTGTTTTCATGACTTGGTTCATATCCTATTAGTCTATCTTGACGATCTTACAACATGCTCCAAGAAACGATCCGACCACCTTAATGACCTCCGACAGGTTTTTCTGTGTTGTCGCAAATATCAAATCCGCTTGAACCCACTCAAGTGTGTCTTTTGCGTTCCGACAGGCCGGTTGTTAGGTTTCATTGTTTCCTACAAAGGAATCGTTGTTGACCCCCTAAACGTTCAAGCCATATTAGACCTTCCATCACCACACATGCTCCGGCAGCTGCAGAGTTTACAGGGGAAATCTAATTTCCTCCGCCACTTCATTCTTGACTATGCCACCACCGTTCATGGTTTCTTACGATTGCTTCGTACCCATATACACTTTGTTTGGGATGACTAGGCGCAAGCTGCTTTCAACGCCCTTAAAAAATCTCTCACACAGGCCCCATTGATCTCCCTTCCGAATTTCTCTAAGGGCTTCATCCTTTACGTTTCGGCATCCGAATATGCCGTGTCAGGGGTCCTTGTTCAAGAAGATTCTACTCGCCAAGAACATGTCATTTATTATGTAAGCCAAACCTTGTCTGGACCACCACTACGCTACCCGTATGAGGAAAGGCTAGCTCTTGCTGCCGTCTTTTCGGTACAGAAATTGTGACACTACATTCTCCTAATTCATACTACAGTTGTCGCCGACTCTAACCCCATGGTCTACCTCTTGAACCGTCGGCTTCTGCAAGGTCGTGTCGCTAAATGGGTAACTATCCTACAAGAGTATGACCTGACCTTCACAACCCCTAAGAGTACTAAATCCCTTGCTCTTTCCCAGCTCATAACCAACCTACCATCCCTTTTTCCATCACCGCCAATCACCACTAAGTTACCTGATGACCATTTGTTTATCATCTCGTCAGGTGACCCGTGGTACGGTGAAATTTTGATATACCTCAATACATAGAAGTTTTGACCCGACATCGATCGTGACGGACGCAACCATATCCATCATCATGCCTCCTGGTACCTTCTCTTGGGCGATGTCATCTACCAGCGTGGTGTCGACACTACCCTCGACGTTGTCTCACACGAGATGAAGTAGAACAAATTCTCAACAACTATCATACTGGCACCTGCGGTAGAAATTTTTCTGGGATGGCCACAACCCAGAAGGTAATCCACGCCGGATACTTCTATCCCACACTATTCACCGACTGCATCACAACGGTCAAGCATTGCCTTAATTTCCAGCTATTTTCCCCTAAGGCCCGGACACCACCCGCCCCACTCCACCCGGTCATCACCATTGGCCCTTTTTTCAAATGGGCCATCAACTTCATGGAGTGTAATCCCCCATCCTCCAACGGCCATAAATACATCATTGTCGCCTTCGACTACTTCACCAAATGGGTCGAAGCCATGCCTTCCTTTAACTGCAAAGCCGACACTGCTTCCCGTTTCTATTTTTATCATGTCATCACACGATTCAGGGTCCCTAAACAACTTGTCTCAGATCATGGCTCACATTTTGAAGATGCCATTTGGTGTGAGTTTTCAACTCTCCTTAAATTCAAACATCAGTATGCCTCTGCTTATTACCCCCAAGGGAATGGCCCAGTTGAGGCCATTAACAAAATTTTGAAAATAATCCTCCAACGAACTATTGACCGACATAAGTCCAATTGGAATCACATGCTTTTCCCCGCCTTATGGGCTTACCGCACATCAACTAAGACCGCCACCGGTTTTACCCCTTTTCACTTAGTTCATGGTGTCGAATATGTCCTCCCCATCGAATGTCAGATCTCCGCCCTACACATTGCCATCGATCTTCTTCCAGACACCTCACCACTTGAACAACATCTGCTGTTATTAGAGGAAGCCGAAAAGGACCATCGCGCAGCCCTCCAAACCATTGAGGCCACCAAGAGCCGCTCCAAATATGGTTATAAGAAACACATACACCCACGAGCTTTCCGTGAAGGAGATCTGGTACTCGTTTACGACCAAGCTCACGACAAGACAGGTCAAGGGAAGTTTGAGTCCATGTGGTAAGGCCCATACATAGTACAAACTTTCCTTGGACATGGGGCATATATCCTAAACAATTCAGAAGGACACCCCTTGTGCAACCCCCGTAATGGGTTGTATCTCAAACGTTTTTACCCTTAACATCCCTTTGGACCCGCTAGTCCATGCTGTATAGTTTTATTTCTTTCGTTGTTTTCCACTTTTTTCTGCAACCTTACATTTGTCATTTTCCTGCATGATCACAGATGAACCATTTCCAACCTTATTACGTTGGCTTCGCCGATGGAGCAAGTCGCTAGTCCCCAAGCCTGGCCGCCGCAGCTTGGGTCTTATATTCCCCTTCACACGAGTTGATTCACCTTGACGGAATGTGCATATGGGCTGCTACCAATAACCAGGCCAAATACGATGTCGTGACCGGTCTCTTGACTGCTGCCCTTCAGATGGGTATATGTCGCCTTCGTGTGTTCCTTGACTCCCATATTCTTGTCTCCCAGCTCAACAACTGCTACTAGTTACGTGATCCTTTCCTCTTTAGAAATTTCATGCGCACAAAACAACTTAGCCGATAGTTTGAATCCATCACATTCACTCATGTCCCAAGAGCTCAAAACAGTGTCGCAGATCAAATGGGTAACAACATCCTAGACTGGCATATCAATCACACCATGTAAACCATCCACCATGCATTATCATCACAACATTTAGATATATCAAAAAACATAAAAATCCCAAAAAGAATGCATCTACAATAGGGCATCCACGTGCCTACTACAACACATCATTTGCATCCACGTGCAATAACCAACACAAAAAATAAATGCACATCCACGTGCGTACAAAAAAAAATCACTGCAAAATGCATTCATGTGCATATATATATATATATATATATATATCATCATCATACAAGTGTCATAAGTTCCCCAGCACTCAACTATACAAAAAATATACATCCAGGAGCCCCAACAACATCCTCGTCATAAATACATGCCGTATATACAAAAAATCCCAGATGCCCATGCAAATCGGGGGCAGTCCCCAGCACCCCCTAACGAGATTCATATTCCCCGTCTAAGTCCTCGTCAGCCCCCTCCACAGCCGCCTCTGCTACAGACTCATCCTCTCCTCGCTTCTCCTCCGGATCCTCCTCATCCCCCTGTCGGTCCCGAGCCCTCCTCTCCTTGGCCAGCACCGCCACCCACATCAGAATCGCCTGCCAGTCCCATGGAGCATCATAGCAGGCCTCGATCACCCACCGATCCAGCTCCTGCCACCCCTCGTCGGTAATCCCCACTAGTAGTTGATCTAGAGTAACCCACAAGGACTCCAAAGTCCCGTCAGCATCCCGTCGTCGCACCTCCCCCCAGTTCGGCAGGGATGGTACTGCTATGCAACCCCTACGGTCCCTATGCCCCTGTGGTGGCCTCGGTCCCTCATCTGTATCATACCACATCACAAATAGTCAAACTCATCATATATCTCTAGTAACAGATCTAACATAAAACCATCAATCAAAAAGCTGGATACATACCATCTGGACCCCAAACCTCCCCAGGAGGTCGTGGCACCTCCGGATCTCCCCGGTAGTCCATATCACGGTATGGGTAGTCATCAAAAACCACCGGCATTTGAAACCACTGCATACAAATCTCCCCCGTAAAGTACCGCCCTACCTCCCCACCCCGCCGACACATCATCTGACCCCACTGCACCATCCGCGGCTCCCTCAGGCCCCCATCCCAGATCGACACACGTGGTCGCAACGTCGGCACCTGCTCCATGAAGAAAGCACACAAAAACGACCCATAGCATAACTCCCCTCCCGATACCTACACCTTCCTCATCTCCCGCTGAACACAGGTAAGGAACATCTGTCCCCAAGAAAAGAAGGTACCCTGTATCACCCACTCTACCAGCTGCATCTATCCCCCCGACACTTGGTGGGGCGCCTGTGACCCCAGTACTCGAACCACACACGCCTCAATCGCTCGGATCGACGGCTCCTGGAATTCGAAGACCAGAAGTGCATTCTTATGCACTTCTATCGTGGGGAAGTAGTATCTATCCAGCATCTCCTCCATATCCACGTCCGCGGACCGCCGTGGCTAGGTATCTGTGTAACATCCTGAATTTTCATAAAAATTCAAAATTTTTGATAACAGCATTAATTATGATAATAATAATCGCGGAAATAATAATAATTGTTAAGTACAACATAAATGATAGAAAGGTTGTTAAGTCCTAAACATAAATTAATTTCTTCATTAACAGCATCGTAACAATGACAACCTTAACACACAATGATAAACGTGATTAATGTAATAAATATAATAGCAGGTCAGAAATATGATATAATACTTTTTCTTTTGAGATGGTACTGACAATTTGCTTTTTGATGACCAAGGGTGTCCTATAAGGGACCCCGGAGCTTACTTAGCTACAACACTAAAGCATTGAACCTGTTATTATGTGCAGACGACAGGTAATACGTTTCATGATTGCGTAGCATTCAAGTACGTGTAAAGTTAAAATCATCGTCGTAAATAAAATAGAATGTTTAGAGACTGTTGTGACTACAAAAGCATACATGTATGATTTTCATGCTTACAATTCTACTTTCCAAGGTTCGTCTTGCAGCTGAGTAATAAACAAACAAAGTTAACTATTACGAATCATCAAGTTGGTAGCATCGTCACTGCAATCGTTGTTATGGTAATAGTTGTCTTGTTGTCGTCATTATCATGGTAGTACCAATATGGTACAACTCCACCATATCACATGAATAGATGCAAAGGTACATAGCATTGAATAGTTTTAATGCTAACTTTTATCATTGGAATCATTATATAAAAGTCTACAATGCAACTATTACTGCAATAATATACATTTATAATAAATGTAGATAGAAAATTGAAATGCACAGTTTGATATTTGATTTCTTGGGATAAACTATAGTTGCACGATATTAGACTATAAGTGATCGTTATAAGCTTTAAGAGATTATGTATATAGTATTATGTATAAGAATGAAAACTATAATAACCCTTGTGATTTATATCTCCTATCTACCACTATACTATTAAATCTTATGAAGCAATATAATTCTATCCTAGGACTATATGAATGTCACCAATATTTGAATAAACATAACATAATATTAAAATAAACAAAACATAGTGTTATTATGATGTGACTAAAGCGTTGAACTATATAAATATTAACCTATTTATAAAACATGACATGACCCAACGTATCGTGGATATAATGGTGAGACCATACCGAATTTTGGTTTAATGTCAACAAATAAAATACTGAAACTTGGACTATAATAATACGATTGCAAAACATTGCAAACATTAGAATTTACATTTAAATATTGAAATCAAATGTTTGAAATCACGTCGATGTAATGAATTAAACTGACATGCAATAAATTGATGGTGGACAGGTTGATCACTAGCATTTGTTACAAGTCGGCGTTGTTTAAATGCGATGTAGGCCCGTATTAATGGCCAACTACACGAACTGTGTGACGGGGCTTAACATCCTTCCACGTAACGTATACTCGGTGTAAAAGATGACTATACAGGGTGTTATGAATTCTTCTCCGTTGATGGATCCTCTGAGCTAGCCGTCTACTCTCCAAAGTGTACAAGCACTGGCATTGTTGTGCTATGGTAATGAATAATTAATTAATGTGAGCGTTGTATACTCCAATGCAATAATCGTTGGCAACCATTCAGTCGTTGATCCACAACGATCCTGATCGTTGGATCTAACCCTATGCTGCTTTGTGTAAAGAGTTGAAGTGTGATTACTATTTTGCTATTGTTTCAGTCGTGAGGGCCAACAGGCTGCCGAAATCTAGGGTTAGAGGTGACGGTGAGAGGGTTCGACCTCGCAACCTGTATATTTAGAAGGCGGTTGCAGGTTTGCTCCTCTACCATGGCGGTTCATAGGTTAATGCGTTTGGTTTCGCCTAACCATTGAGTTTAAGTTTGTAGGAATGGTAACATTGTACATTTCACTGGTTTTTGTTTGTGGAGAGAACACTTCTGTTTAAGAAGTTCTCGGCTCTTAACCACCATGGAGTTCATCAATGAAGAAAATGGCATGAGCTCGGCCCCTGCTGTAGGTAAGCTTTTGTAAAAAAAAACTTTCAAATTTGTAACACAACTCAGAAAGAATTTAAATGATGTTTCTCGTTTTAACTCTTGGAATGCAAAATGTACTACAGGTGTTGGTTCTGAAGTCGACTGGGTTCACGGTTATGGATAGGGTCACCAACCTCCAATGTCGGTAAGCTTCGAGTCTAAAACCCTGTAGGTTCCTATCATTTGGTTTTTTTTTTCCAAAGTAATGAGGAACGGAGTTCCATCACTGTTTGGCGTTTGTCGATGATCTTCCTGTGTTGGATTGTAAGGGTGAAACCCTCGTCTGGTGAATATCTTTCACGGCTACTTGGTTTCGTTGACCCTCAGGGTTTTTCGAACTTGTTTTAAACTGTGACGCAAGGGTATTAACCCTGTGCACTCGGTTTGAAATTCGTAATGTAAACTCGTTTCCTGAGAAACGTTGGTATTTTGTTTTGGAATGGAAAGAGTAATTTTTGAAAACAACTTGTTTGAAAACCTGATGGGTTATGTTTGAGTGGAATGTAATGAGCCGACAATAGTCCAGCTTGTTGATGTATTTCGGTTTCCTTGGCAATGATAAATGTTAATTTCTCTGATGCTAAGATGTTTCGTTTTCTTTGTCAACAAAGAAATGTCTGTCGTAACTACACTGTGTGCGAAATGCTAGGGTTGAGATTTTAAGTGAAATGTGAAATGTTTAAAGTCGATTTTTGTTTTTGGTAAGTGAAGATATTTAACGGGATAAGCCCACTATAGCATTTCGTCGTTTGCAAGTATTCGTTTCGTTCTGAAAAACTTTGAACAAGAAAAGTGATTGGATTTCGTCGATCTGGTTGAATAAGTGTAACAGTTCTAGGAAATAAAACTTAGGGTTTTGAGAATGATACGAATCTATAATTAGAATTCTATGTACAGTTTGTGAATTAGAGAAATGAAAAGCAATATAGTAAATTGAAAATAGAAAACAAAAATTACTAACTATACAGAACAGAACTACTAACTGAGAATAAGTAGAAAATTTGTAAAACTTGGATAATCTGTAGGGAAACAAACAACCCAAGAAGACGGTTCCACCCAACCAATTCCTAAAAATAGTCAAGTATTTCCTTAGGACCCCCGAGCCTGTTCATTGAACCACCAGGAGGAAGAAACTCTAGGAATTAGGATCTCCACTTGTAGTAGCACTAACTGTCGAATATTCAAGAACTAGCAGTCCAATAGAACTGCACCAATATCTTTGGTTCTTCTCAACAATATGCAAACTTAAGATTACACTCACAACTAGCCTCCCTATTCGAATCTCTCAGTGATCACCTGATGCACATGAGGAAATATTTCTGTAGAAAATATTGTGTAAGAGCTGCCTGCTCAATTCGAATTTGCCTTTTGTTGTCTTCCTAGGCCTTTTCAGATGTTACTGGGTCATTAAATGAGCTGCCTACTCACTCCCTCCACCTGGGGGATAATCCCACATTTTTAGGGGTATTTGTCCCATAACCAACAGCTAGTGGTGTGATGCAATTGCTGCCATCTGTCCCATACCTTCCAACAACTTCCATTCCTCCTAGTAGGTCAGTGAACACTCATTTAACAGTCTCCTTGGGTGTTTGTCTCCTAATAAATTTATTTAAATAATAATATTCAATAATTACATTCATCCTTGATCAAAACTGATCATAATTACAAAACTTTGTAATTAAATTTAACATAAAGTATTTTGCAAATAAAATAATAATTTTCAGAAATTTGGGTAGGTGACGTACACCCCCCCTTAAGTCTCAACATCGTCCTCGATGTTGTTTAATCACTCTTTGAGTGTTCCTGAAACAGAGTTGGGTATGTTGCCTGCATACTACTCTCCAACTCCCAGGTTGCCTCTTCTGGGTTAAGGTGCTTCCATTGCACCTTCACTTACCCAATGCTGCGATTTCGGAGAATAGTTTCCCTCCTTCCGAGGATACAATCCGGTTCCACCGAAAAATCTCCGTCTTGTCCCACCTGTACATCATTCCAGTTTACAACATGAGTAGTATAGTGCACATATTTCTTTTAAAATGATATATGAAAAACATTATGTATTTTTAATTTGGGTGGCAAAGCCAGTTGGTATGCCACTGCTCCAACCTTAAACAATATTTCAAAAGGACTGCAATACCTAGGTGCCAACTTGGCACAGCTCCCCAATTTCAGTGAACTCTTTTTCGGTCTTACCTTGAGGAATACATGTTCACCAACCTGGAACTCTTTATTAGTTCTTTTTTAATTTGCTTGACTCTTTTGCCTATCTTCGGTAGCTTTTAAATGTCCTTGCACCTGTTTCACAATTAGTTCTAACTCCTGCAATAATTCAGGACCTAAAACAACTCTATTTACTGGATCATTCCACGAAACAGGTGTATTAAATTTCCTACCATAAAGAATTTCAAAATGACTAAGTTTGGTCGATGCATGATAGTGATTATTATAAGCAAATTCTGCTAAGTGCAAGTAGTCTTCCCACTTACCAGGCTGATCCTTAACATACATTCTTAATAAATCTTCTAAAACTTGATTTACCCTTTCTGTCTGACTATCCGTCTATGGATGAAATGCTATACTGAAATTTAAAGTTGTGTTCAACCCCTTAAACAGTGACCTCCAGAAGTTTCCTGTAAACTTCGAGTCACAATATGAAATTATTACTTTCGGTATTCCATGTAGTCTAAAAATCTGTTTCATAAAGATCTCTGCAATATCTGGAGCTTTATGAGTAGTCTTTACGGGTATGAAATGTGTTGCCTTGCTGAGTTTGTCCACTACCACCATGATAGAATCATGTTGTTTCTAATTTTTAGGTAATCCAGTAATAAAATCTATGCTGATCACTTCCCATTTCCAACTTGGTATCGGTAACGGTTGCAACAATCCAGCAGGATGTTGGTGTTTGACCTTCACTTTTTCACAATCCAAACATTTAGCTATGTACTCTACTACTTCATCCTTCATTCTGGGCCAATAGTATTCTTTTCTCAGCATAGTAATGGTCTTTTGATAACCTGGATGACCATAATAGTGACTTTTATGCATCTCATTTAATATCAAAAATTTTATTTCTGGTATGTCTGGTACATACAATCTGTTTTTAAACAGTAATAAACCATTTTCCCTCATGCTATAATCTGCCATACAATTTTCAGAACTGTTGTTTGCTGTCTTTTCCTTCATTTTTATGTATTCTTCACTTGTTTCACTCTTTTCCAAAATCTAATTTTCCAAATCAGTTGAATAAGTACTGATTGTTGAAATGAAATTTAGTTTTGCCTTACGACTCAAGGCATCTGCAACCTTGTTCTACTTCCCTTTAATATGCTGAATTTCGAAATCATACTCACTTAAGAACGTCAACCATCTAGCTTGTCTAGCATTCAGGTTTGTCTAATCTAATAAATATTTCAGACCCATGTTATCTGTCATTAATGTAAATTTCCTGCCAATAAGGTGGTGACGCCACATTTTTAAGGCATGAATAACTGCCAATAACTCTAAATCATAGGTAGAGTAGTTATTTTCATGTACTTTCAGCTTTCTAGATTCATATGCCACCGCATGCCCTTCCTGTGTCAGGACTCCATCGAGTCCGTCATTGCATGCGTCTATACAAACTACAAAATCTTTGTTGGGGTCTGCTATCCTCAAGATAGGTGTGTCGTCAATAGTTCCTTTAATTTCTTAAAACTGTCAAAACATTTCTGATCCCAAACAAATTTCTTCCCTTTCTTCTGCAAGGAAGTTATGGGGTTGGCAATTTTTGAAAAATTCTCTATAAACTTTCTGTAATACCCAGTAATGCCCATAAATGATCTTACATCCGACACGCCCTTAGGAACCGGCCAGTCATTAATGGCCCTTATCTTGTCGAGGTCAACCAAGATTACTTCTTTTGAAATTATGTGTCCTAGATACTGAATTTTATCTTTGTGGAAGTTGCACTTACTAAACTTGGCGTATAATTGATGATCTCTTAGAACTTGTAAGATAATCCGTAAATGTTCATCATGCTCTTCTTTACTTTTTGAGTACACTAAAATGTCGTCTATAAACACAATAGCAAACTTGTCTAAGTATTTATGTAGAATATTATTCATCAGACACATAAATACAGTCGGGGCATTAGTCAAGCCAAATGGCATGACTACGAACTCGTAATGTCCATACCAAGTTCAGAAAGCTGTCTTGAAAATATCTTCATCCTTAACCCGTACTTGATGATATCCTGATCTTAGATCAATCTTTGAAAATATTGTTGCTCCACGCAGTTGATCAAATAGATCATCTATGCGGGGAAACGGATACCTATTCTTGATTGTCATCTTATTAAGCTGGCGATAATCTATGCACAGTCTTAAGATTTCGTCTTTCTTCTTAACAAAGATGACAGGTGCTCCCCAAGGAGACACACTGGGTCTAATATACTTTTTGTCAATAAGTTCCTTCAACTGTGATTTTAATTCGTTTAACTCCAGTATGTTCATTCTGTATGGAGCTTTCGAATTTGGTACTGCTCCTGGTATTAACTCTATGGTAAAATCTAAATCTCTTTTGGGTGGTAATCCTGGAATCTTCTCAAAAAATACATCCTTAAAATCCTTTAGGACAGGTATGTCCTCTAATTTCAATTTGTCCTCTTTATCCATAAACTCATCATTTACCACGTTTACTGCAAACATTTGGCATCCTTTCCTAACTGCCCTCTTAACTTGCATGGCTGAAATCTGTCTAAGGGTTACCTTCCTTGGGATGCCTTTTATTTCTACAGTTTTTCCTTTGTCATTTAAACATGTAAAAAAATTTCCATAACAGTCCGGGATGACATGATGGGCTTCTAACCAGTCCATCCCAACTATAATATCATAAGAACCTAAAGGTAGAATATTCAACTTGATTTGTGTTTGTAAATTATTCATGGACAAAACATAGTTTTCTATAAAATCTGATACTTTTCTCTTTGTTCCAGTTGCAAGTCTAACTAGCCAAGATTTACTAAACTTTCCAGTTTTCAATTTAAGACTTTCCACAATGTTTGGTGATATATAACTTAAGCTAGCACCTGGATCAATTAAAACAGTAACAGGATGATCATATAGCATACCTTCAATCTCTACCATGGAGATTTCATGATCTGCTTGCCTGTTGTCAAGTGCTGCATTGATTCTGGGCATTTCCTTCACCACATCTCCAATAGTAGGTTCGGTCTGTATAGAGTTGATGTTGTTTTCTTTCCTCTTCCTCAAGGGACATTCTGATGCGTAATGGGGGCCTTAACATTCAAAACATTTGATAGGTGCCTTTGGCTCACTAGTTCTAGTATTATTAGGTGCATTTCTGGGTGCTGTAGAATTCTGTTGTGAATTTTTTCTGGAGTTGTTCCCTTGATAATTCCGATTCTGAAAAATTTTCTTTTGAAATCCGGAATTTCCACTGAATCTGAAATTTTTCTTTTTCTGCTCAAAATTGTTGGGTTTATGATTTTTCCAGTTTGACATTCCTTCTCTTTTCCGATTTGTGTCATAACAGAAAAATGCCTTTCTCATAGCCTCTTCCAAGGTTTTAGGACTGTCTTACTCGATTCTGTCCTTAATATTGAAAGGTAAACAGCTCAAGTACCTTTGAATTTTCGGTTTCTCTTCTATGAGGTATGGTACATATCTTAGTAAGTTCAGAAACTTACTGTTCATTTCCTTCATGTTCATACCTCCCAGCTTCAAATCATAGAACTCCTTGGATTTTTCTTCATAGTACTGTTAAAACAAGTACTTCTTTTTAAAGTATCGTTTAAAGGTGCTCCAGCTTACATCTTTATCTTTGATTCCTTTTACTCTTTTGATGTCCTGCCACCAAATATCTGCTTTTTCGGTCAAGTTGTATATAGCCATTTTTGCCTTCAAAGACTCTGAATAGTTATAAATCTAGAAGTATTTCTTCATATCGGATAGCCAAGCTTCAGCTGTATCTCCCTTCTCAGTTTCTCCATTGAAAGTTGGAGGTCTAATCTTTTTGAACTCCCCAGAAATATGCTCGTATTTCTTTTGATTGTTCCTTCTGGGTTTGAAATCTCCTTCACTGCTATCACTGGTGTAGTTACGTTTCTTTCTACGTGTTTCAATAGCATCTCCTGATGAGGTTGAACTGTCGTTCACCTTGCTGATTTTCATTTTCTTGTTTTTATCAGCATGAGGCAGATCCTCAACTTTGGAAATATCTTCATTATATTTCTCTTGTTCCTCAGTTTGGCTCTCTTCAAACAACACTTGGTTTAATTGTTCTTGTGCTTACAGAATCCTTTCATTGTCTTGTTTCACCGATTTGATTTCTTCTTTTAATTCATGAAAGGCACGTAACAGTTCTGTCAAACTGTTATTTAGTTCACCGTGACCTTCTGCTACATAGTGTTGTCCCAAGCTGTGACTGTTTGGCTGAAATCTATCGCCTATTTGTTCAGCTGAGTTCTCCATTCCTGTAGCTGAAATTAATTTCTGGAAATCATAATAATTAAATTTTTCAAGTTAGTACAATTTTCTGCTGTATAGAAATTTTCTGTTGCGTGTTTTGGACCTCATTCAGGCCTAGAGTTCGAATCTAAGCTCTAATACCACATGTAACATCCTGAATTTTCATAAAAATTCAAAAAAATTTATAACAACATTAATTATGATAATAATAATCGCAGAAATAATAATAATTGTTAAGTACAACAGAAATGATAGAAAGGTTGTTAAGTCCTAAACATAAATTAATTTCTGCATTAACAACATTGTAACAATGACAACCTTAACACACAATGATAAACGTGATTAATGTAATAAATATAATAGCAGGTCAGAAATATGATATAATACTTTTTATTTTGAGATGGTACTGACAGTTTGCTTTTTGATGACCAAGGGTGTCCTATGAGGGACCCCGGAGCTTACTTAGCTACAACGCTAAAGCATTGAACCTGTTATTATGTGCAGATGATAGGTAAGACGTTTCATGATTGCGTAGCAGTCAAGTACGTGTAAAGTTAAAATCATCGTCGTAAATAAAATAGAATGTTTAGAGACTGTTATGACTACAAAAGCATACAGGTATGATTTGCATGCTTACAATTCTACTTTCCAAGGTTCATCTTGCAGCTGAGTAATAAACAAACAAAGTTAACTATTAAGAATCATCAAGTTGGTAGCATCATCACTGCAATCGTTGTTATGGTAATAGTTGTCTTGTTGTCGTCATTATCATGGTAGTACCAATATGGTACAACTCCACCATATCACATGAATAGATGCAAAGGTGCATAGCATTGAATAGTTTTAATGCTAACTTTTATCATTGGAATCATTATATAAAAGTCTACAATGCAACTATTACTGCAATAATAGACATTTATAATAAATGTAGATAGAAAATTGAAATGCACAGTTTGATATTTGATTTCTTGGGATAAACTATAGTTTCACAATATTATGCTATAAGTGATCGTTATAAGCTTTAAGAGCTTATGTATATAGTATTATGTATAAGAATTCAAACTATAATAACCCTTGTGATTTATATCTCCTATCTACCACTATACCATTAAATCTTATGAAACAATATAATTCTATCCTAGGACTATATGAATGTAACAAATATTTGAATAAACATAACATAATATTAAAATAAACAAAACATAGTGTTATTATGATGCGACTAAAGCGTTAAACTATATAAATATTAACCTCTTTATAAAACATGATATAACCCAACGTATCGTGGATATAATGGTGAGACCATAACGAATTTTGGTTTAATGTCAACAAATAAAATACCGAAACTTGGACTATAATAATATGATTGCAAAACATTGCAAACATTAGAATTTACATTTAAATATTGAAATCAAATGTTTGAAATCACATCGATGTAATGAATTAAACTGACATGCAATAAATTGATGGTGGACAGGTTGATCACAGGCATTTGTTACGAGTCGGCGTTGTTTAAATGCGTTGCAGGCCCGTATTAATGGCCAACTACACGAACTGTGTGACGGGGCTTAACATCCTTCCACGTAACGTAAACTCGGTGTAAGAGATGACTGTACAGGGTGTTATGAATTCTTCTCCATTGATGGATCCTCTGAGTTGGAGTCTACTCTCCAAAGTGTACAAGCACTGGCATTGTCGTGCTATGGTAATGAATAATTAATTAATGTGAGCGTTGTATACTCCAATGCAATAATCGTTGGCAACCTTTCAGTCGTTGATCCACAATGATCATCATCGTTGGATCTAACCCTACGCTGCTTTTTGTAAAGAGTTGAAGTGTGATTACTGTTTTGCTATTGTTTCAGTCGTGAGGGCCAACAGGCTGCCGAAATCTAGGGTTAGAGGTGACGGTGAGAGGGTTCGACCTCGCAACCTGTAGATTTAGAAGGTGGTTGCAGGTTTTCTCCTCTACCATGGTGGTTGATAGTTTAATGCATTTGGTTTCGCCTAACCATTGAGTTTAAGTTTGTAGGAATGGTAACATTGTACATTTCCCTGGTTTTTTTTTTGTGGAGAGAACACTTCTGTTTAAGAAGTTCTCGACTCTTAACCACCATGGAGTTCGTCAATGAAGAAAAGGGCATGAGCTCGAGCCCTGCTATAGGTAAGCTTCTGTAAAAAGAACTTTCAAATTTGTAACACAACTCAGAAAGAATTTAAATGTTGTTTCTCGTTTTAACTCTTGGAATGCAAAATGTATTACAGGTGTTGGTTCTGAAGTCGACTGGGTGCACGGTTCTGGATAGGGTCACCAGCCTCCAATGCCAGTAAGCTTCAGGTCTAAAACCCTGTAGGTTCCTATCGTTTGGTTGTGTTTTTCCAAAGCAATGAGGAATGGAGTTCCATCACTGTTCGTCATTTGTCGATGATCTTCCTGTGTTGGATTATAAGGGTGAAACACTCGTCTGGTGAATAGCTTTCACGGCTACTTGGTTTCGTTGACCCTCGGGGTTTTTCGAACTTGTTTTAAACTGTGATGCAAGGGTATTAACCCTGTGCACTCGGTTTGAAATTCGTAATGTAAACTCGTTTCCTAAGAAATGTTGGTATTTTCTTTTGGAATGGAAAGAGTAATGTTTTGAAAACAACTTGTTTGAAAACCTGATGGGTTATGTTTGAGTGGAATGTAATGAGCCGACAACCATCCATCTTGTTGATGTATTTCGGTTTCCTTGGAAATGATAAATGTTAATTTCTCTGATGCTAAGATGTTTCATTTTCTATGTCTACAAAGAAATGTCTGTCGTAACTACACTGTGTGCGAAATGCTAGGGTTGAGATTCTTAGTGAAATGTGAAATGTTTAAAGTCGATTTTTGGTATTGATAAGTGAAGATAATTAATGGGCTAATCCCACTGTAGCATTTCATCGTTTGCAAGTATTTGTTTCGTTCTGAAAAAATTTGAACAAGAAAAGTGATTGGATTTCGTCGATCTGGTTGAATAAGTGTAACAATTCTAGGAAATAAAAGTTAGGATTTTGAGAATGATACGAATCTATAATTAGAATTATATGTACAATTTGTGAATTAGAGAAATGAAAAGCAATACAGTAAATTGAAAACAGAAAACAGAAATTACTAAGTATATAGAACAGAACTACCAACTGAGAATAAGTAGAAAATTTGTAAAACCTGGATAATCTGTAGGGAAACAAACATCCCAAGAAGACTATTCCACCCAACCAATTCCTGAAAAGAGTCAAGTACTACCTTAGGACCCCCGATCCTGTTCACTGAACCACCAGGAGGAAGAAACTCTAGCAATTAGGATCTCCACTTGCAGTAGCACTAACTGTTGAATCTTCAAGAACTAGCAGTCCAATAGAACTACACCAGTATCTCTGGTTCTTCTTAGCAATATGCAGACTTAAGATTGCACTCACAACTAGCCTCCCTATTCGAATCTCTCAGTGATCACCTGATGCACATGAGGAAATATTTCTGCAGAAAATATTTTGTAAGAGCTGCATGCTCAATTCAAATCTGCCTTTTGTAGGATGCCTAGGCCTTTTCAGATGTTAGTGGGTCATTAAATGAGCTGCCTACTCACTCCCTCCACCTTGGGGATAATGCCACATTTTTAGGAGTAGTTGTCCCATAAACAACAGCTAGTGGTGTGATGCAATTGCTGCCATATGTCCCATACCTTCCAACGGCTTCCATTCCTCCTAGTGGGTCAGTGAACACTCATTTAACAGTCTCCTTGGGTCTTTGCCTCCTAATTAATTTATTATATATTAATATTCAGTAATTACATTCATCCTTGATCAAAACTGATCATAATTACAAAACTTTGTAATTAAATTTAACATAAAGTATTTTGCAAATAAAATAATAATTTTCAGACATTTGGGTAGGTGACAATCTGCCCCCCTACCCAAACAAGGCAGTCCCGTCAGAAAGTACACATACTCCAGGGTAAGATCCAGTCTCTCCCCCTGCACCATGAAGGCCTCCTAACTGGGATCCTAGAAGCCCACCAACCTGTTCAGCAACAAGGCTATTGAACGCATCATCGGCACCTGCGCGAACTTCAGCAGTCTACACAGCCTTAAAGTCCCTCGGACATGCCGATCACGATGTATGTACTCCATACGATCGTCGGGCATCTCGCACTCTCGCCATCATACTCTCGGCATCCTGTCCATCACACAATTAAAACTGATTAGAACCTCCTCAAATAAGCCATCATCCTCCCCAGAACGATGTCCCGACAAACTCCACACCTGCGGTCTAAATCGCAACTGTGGGGCCCACAGTCGCGATCCAGGATCACAATTGTGGGGGCCACAGTCGTGATCCCAAATCGCGGCTATCAAGGTTATAGCCACGATACCAAATTGCGGATGTGGGGGCCACAATCATGATCGTGGATCGTGGCTGTCGATGCCACAGTCACGATCTCAGACCGCGGCTGTGGAGGCCACAACCACGATCCGTGATTGTGGATGTCACCTAGGAACCCGTGGTCCATGCCCCCCATGATCACTACCATCCCCCTGAGGACCCACTACCCACCCAAATCGAGATAAAATTAAAAGGTACAAATACCTGCAACTCACGAAAACGAAATCGACCGGTCGGATCACCCCCAAATACCAAATCACCTCTGGCTCACTACACTCTCCCATCAAAGTCAACCGTACAAATGACACATGGCACTATGGGTCCACTTACTATTTATAAACAGTTGACCATTTCTTGATTCGGCCATTCCGAATCCATATGGAATCTGTTTTCCAAACTGTTTCTACCACCGGAATCAGGACAACGAGACCCTCATTATGGTCGAGTCAGTTTCTCGTTTTTCCGGGACCCTTTTTCAGGAATATGTTTTAGGCACCCCTCATCACCTCGGTTTACGTACCACATCGTTCGTTATCCCTTTTTGACATTCTTTCTATCGTCGGATTCATTTTTCCATGCTCGTGATGATGCTTGAGATCATTTCTCGCACGCCACATCGACCGCCATCACTTTTACAAGCATATCCATGAGCCCTTCGCTCCATTCATCCTGCAATTATTTCATTATTTTTCCACCATTCATCATCCTGCAAGGAGGCACCACCAGTGTTGCCCCCCAACCCTCATTCTTGGTGCTCATTGATGTCCTTTGACTGGACACTTCCTCCTTGCTTGGCCATTCCTTTTGTTTGGTATAATTTTATCCCTTTTTCGGGTCGGACAAGTCCTTTACGAAAAAGGCACTTAGGGAGTTTCTGTTAAGCTCTTTTCTGACTCCTAAAACAATGAAAAGATTGACGAGAAATCTTGCTTCCTTTCATGCTCGTTAAAGTACCTGAAAGGGCATTTATCTAGTATAAGTTTAACCCTTTTCCAGACCTCGTAGACTAATTACGAAAAAGGAATACTCTAGTCACACTGGCTAGAAGAGTTCTTCATTGCATCCTTTTATGCTTTTTCGGGCCTTGGAGACTAACACACGAAAAATAACCCCCCTTGGAGTCTTCTTATTTCTTTCAGACTATCTAAAATTGAAAGCAACCATGAGCATGCACCGTCCTGGGCTCATAAAAATCCACACGACGATACCATTCCCTTATTTCAGAGTCTTCTTATCGCTTTCAAACTCCTTAAAATTGAAAGCAATCACGAGCATGAATTGTCCTGGGCTCGTATAAATCCACATGACAGTACCATTTTGAGCACACTTCTATCCCTTCTTCCAGCTCCTTAAACCATGAATAAGGCCCCACCGATGTCTCTCAACACTATGATCACTCATCTTGGTAGCACCCCCAATAAGGTCTCCTTTGTTCAGAGTATTCTGCGATATTCCATCCTTAGAGTCTCCTATCATCCTACACCAACTTGAGTATCCCTCATTACAGTCACAATCCCTGGTCCCTTAAAAGCTATGATCCCCTTCCCCCAATTCAGTGTCATATGTTGCTCGACCACCCCTGCCATCATATTTTGAACAAAGGAAGTTTGAGTCCCCCCACCTAACAACCCATGTTTCCTACCCTCCCAGTATGTCAGTTACACAGCCAGTCCTATCACCTCTTGTTTATCCACCTCGTGCTCCTATCAAGGAAACATCATTTCCTTGCTAGTTGCAGGTCTCCCTCTGTCGATTCCAGCCCATCTATTCCAGAGGATAGACCCAGAGGTCCCTACGCCTTGGACTCATCACCATCTGTGGTGAGTGCCTACGGACCATTTTGAGTGGAGTCCTCAGTGCCTCTCCAAATGGTTGTTTCTCACGTGCTCGACTTCAACACCTTGATCGCACCGTTCAGATTCGTGTAAGGTATACATCTTTTCAGTTATTGGTCGAAGACCCTGGACTCCCCCCGACTCTAGCACATTGGTGAGTCACTTTGGAACACCCAGTTATATGTTCCCGTGGATATCCAAGTTTCATTGGCGACAATATTCGGAAGCCATCCACTCGTATGCTTCCTTGAGTACCAAGTTTAGCTACAGTCCAGAGTACCATTGAGGTTATGAATCCCCGTCATTATCTCCACCCCATTATTGGATATCTTCAGATCCAACAGCTCATATGTTCCTCTGGTACCACACTCAACAACACTATATCAGTTCTTCAGCTTCGGTATGGTCCGACCAGGAGTATGTCCCAGATTTGTGTCCACTCTAGATCCTTATGATGTACACAACATTTTTTCATGTATTGTTCAGATCCCCCTTTTGGGATTCATTGTTATTTATATATCTTGATACGATAATGGGTATGCCCACCTCGTCCATATATTCAGATTATTCCTCATTCATTATTGAGGTCATGTATTTTCAGTTTTTGCAGTTTGTATGGGATCGTTGTTCCAGTCTCTAATCCGTTTCTTCTCTTCTCCACACCCCAGGAAAACCATAAAATACCTATGATTTCCATCGGCCATATGATGAGCTCCTGCCCTCACACATCAGGGGACAATCTGTTAACACCCAAAAAATGCTCACCACCTCATCTCCCTCACTAGATGGCTCATTTGTCTATTTTTCCCACCATCTTTGCCTCCAAAACCTCAAAAAACCATTAATTGGTCACCAAAAGGCCAAAAAACCACTTTTTCACCCTCCAAATAATTAAATTTCCTCAAACGATAGCAAAAACCCTCTAAAAATGCCCTAAATACCCAAAAATCAAGTAAAAGGGAATAAAAATATATAAAAAGAGAAAAAAATAGGGGAAAAGGAAGCAAAAACCCTAAAACAACTTACCTAAACCATATGGTGCCAAAAAGCATGGGTCAACACTCCACCACTAAAAAACCTATAAATAGGTGATGGAGGCTCCCCATTTCATATCCACAACCTATCCTATCCTCACGCTGCCAAAATCACTCGTGAAACCCAAGATCACCATTTGAGCTAGTTTCCCCATTTGAGTGCCCCTTTTGGCCCACCATCCAAACACCTTGGAGAAGGAGAAGGAACCCATTGGAGCATGGAAGCATCCCTCCTGGACTACTGCAAGAGCTCCACCAACCTCCACATTTGAGGTAAATGTAACTTTGGCCATATCAAAATACAAAAGAAAATTTTCCATTATATTATCATTGTCTTTTTATTTCTATTGATGCACATGTTAGCTTAGATTTTGTACTATTTTACTATTTTACTTTACTGTTTATTGAACTGCTACTAAGGAGACCATTCTCCTTAGTAGGTGCTCATTTTCACAAGCTAGGGTGAAAACCCTAGCTACAATAGGGGCCCTCTCACCAGGCCGCCTGTGATGGGGACTAGCAACCCCATGATTTCGCAGCCGGCGGGTGATTCTATAGGAATATCCAATGTTGAATTGAGTGAAGCCGAGAAAGGATGCAAGTGGAGGATGGGGCCGGGAGGATGCCTCCCCAAAACCCTAAACATCCCAGCTATGCAGATCAAATCAGAAAAGATCTGTGAATGGATAGAGAAATGGCGTGAAAAAGCCCTAATAGGAAAATTTGTGGGGGTTTGGCCCAGAGAGCGAGATCTAGTGAACTGGATCAAAACTACATGGAAACCCAAAGGGAATTTTGATCTACAATTGGGAGCCAAAGGTTTTTTCACCATTATCTTCTTCAACATTGAGGATCGTGATAGAATTCTGGAAGGAGGCCCTTATTTCTTCTTCTCTACAGGTTTATACCTCATGCCCTGGAAGGAAAGGTTTAATCCGGAGACTGAGGACATAACAGTTACCCTGGTCTGGATCAGGTTGTTCTCCCTGCCATGTGAATACTAGGATATGGAGATCTTGCAGGATATTAGAAATACCCTTGGTGAGTTTGTAAAGGTGGAAAACTAGAACAAATAGCAAAGATATAGGCGTATGCTCGGATATGTGTCTATCTGGATCTTTCGAAAGAACTTCCTGAGGCGATCAGTCTAAATTTCGACGACGAGGAATGGATCGAGCCATTGTATTACAAGAAGCTCCCGTTCCGATATCGGCAGTGTCACGTTTATGGGAACCTGGGCATAAACTGTCCTCAGGTAAAGTCTTCCCCCCCCTCCCCCTAAAAGTGGTCATGCCGATGAAACAGACAAGGAAGGGTTTACACAAGTCCGCAACAAGCGAAGGAGTAAATCAGTAGGAAAAAACAAAGTTCTTAAGGATTCTCGAGGCAAAGGGATAAAATCCAACAATCCATTCCATATCTTGGAAGAACAACAGGAATAAGGGGAGACCGGAAGGAATAAGGGGGAAGCGAACTCTAAGCAGATGGAAGGAGTAGTTGAGGAAATCGAGCAGAGTCAGGAATTGGAAAACCTGGTGGAGCCAATGATAGAGGATGGTGATGAGGAAATGGAATTAGGAGAACTCAATCTTGATGAGATTGAGAGAGAATGTGAAAAGAAAGGGAAAGGGTATGTAACTCGAAGGCAATTAGAACTTCTTCAAGCAGCAATTATCAATTCCAAAGTCTCTAGACAATTAGGGATAGCCTCTGATCCACAGAAAGGAAGCAACAGGAAGTCTCCGGAGGAAGATTTGAAAAGAGGCAGGAAGACGAATAAATAAAGAATAGCAGAAATAGAAGTCAAGTTAATTGTGTCTGGCCAGTATCTCACAATACTAGCAGCCTTCTCTGAATTCAATAAGGTTAATCAATGAAGCTAATTTCTTGGAATGTCAGGGGTTGTAATCACCCCAGGAAAATAAAGACCCTAGAAAGAAAGATAAAATAGGAAAAACCGGATATTCTTTTTCTCCAAGAGACTAAATGTAGTTCTCAATTCTTGGAGCAAATGAAGCAGAAAATATGGAGAGGAAGTGATTGTATGGATATTGATGCTGTTGGGATGTCAGGCGGTATGGCAGTCTTCTGGAAGCCTAATTCCCTGTGCATACAGTCCTAGTGGGATAACCGGTTCTCTTTGAGCGATATGTTTACAGATTGGATATCTGGGTACTCAGGCCAGCTGGTGAATATCTATGGCCTGAGTGCCTTCCCCATAAATCTGCATTTCTTCATTACTTATCATCGCTGAAATACCAAGCTACTAATGGATCGTGGATTATAGGAGGGGATTTCAATCTGATTTCGTCTCTTAAGGAAAAAAAGGGGGTAGGAGGGTCCTGGATAAATTCCAGGAAGGCTTTAGAGATTTCATTGCCCAAAGCCCCCTCGTGGACATTGAGACCAGCAATGGCCTTTATACCTGGAACAATAAGCAAGGGGAAACTCATCTTGTTTCCTCTAGAATTGACCGCTTTCTGACCACTAAGGATATTTTCAGAGATGCGGGGGAATCCCACGCTTTAGTCCTTCCTTCAGCTGGCTCTAACCATTGGCCCATTTACCTCCAATGGGAATGGTCCAATGCCTCTTTATTTAAACCTTTTAGGTTTGAGAACTTATGGTTAGAACATAAGGATTTCAAAGAGCTGGTGGGCTAATGGTGGCAAGAAATAGTCCCCCCCAGGGGAACCGGGATGTATCAATTCCAACAGAAATTAAAGGCTCTTAAAGCCAAAATCAAAGCTTGGAATAAAGTGGACTTTGGACACATTTTTTAGGATAAATTGAAGGTGGTGGAAGAGCTCGAGCTCTTACACATGAGAGTTATGGAAGAAGGGTGGACTGATGAGCTCAAAGAGCACGAATATAATCTTTTAAATCAGCTGGAGGCCAAAGAAAAACAGGAAGAGATATATTGGAGGCAAAAATATAGGAATCAGTGGCTCCAGGAAGGGGATAGAAATACAAAATTCTTCCATAGCTCTGTGATTCATAATTGGCACAAATCCAAGATTTATAAGCTTCGTAAAGCTAATGGAAACCAGGATGAGTCCAGGAAAGAAATTGAAGATAAGCTTGTTCACCACTTTGAATATATTCTTAAAGAGGATCGAGTAGACCGAAGTAATGTTATTGCCCAGATAACCGGACATGTCCCCAGACTGGTTTCCAATGAGCACAATGAGATCCTGAATAAACCTGTTACATTGCAGGAGGTTGAAGAAGCCATGCAGCAGATGGCTTTAGGTAAAACCCCAGGTCCTGATGGTTTCACAACTAATTTTTTCCATTTTTTCTGGGACCTAATTAAACAGTAGGTGGCAGATATTGTGGAAGAATCTCGCAGAAGTCATGGAGTCCTGAAAGCATTTAATGCCATATTTTTTACCCTTATTCCAAAGGAATAAGGGGCCGAGGTGCCTAACAAATTTCTCTCAATTGCGTTGTGTAATGTTATTTACAAAATCATTACGAAGGTGGTTTCTAATCGGTTGAATACCCTGCTTCCAATTTTGATCATCCCTGAACAATCTAGTTTTGTTGAAGGCCGATAGATTCTTGATGGTATTATCCTTGCGCATGAAACAATCCATTCCTTGAAGACTAAAAAGAAACATGGTATGATGATCAAACTTGATATTGAAAAATCCTATGATAAATTAAGCTGGCAATATATGCGAAGTCTGTTGGAGGCCTATGGTTTTGGAGCAGACTAGGTTAGTACGTTGGATCATGAATCTAGTCACTACTCCCTTCTTTTCGATTATGATTAATGTTTCACCAACTAGGCTTCTCCATTCCTCTCGAGGCATAAGGAAAGGAGATCCCCTCTCCCCTTTTCTCTTCATCCTTATCGCGGAAGGGCTTGGTTGTCTTATTCATTCCCTGTCTGAGGAGGGGGGAATAAGAGGTTTGAAACTTCATGGGGGAATGATTAAACAAACCCACCAACAATTTGTGTACGATACTATGTTAATGGGGAACCCTTCAGTCCAAGAAGCTCGTGCCTTTAAAAAGAGCCTAAAACTTTTTGCAAAGGCCTCTGGGCTTGAGGTTAATCCTAACAAGTCTTGTGTTTTCTTCTTTAATACTCCCTGTGTTACCCAACGCAACATTCTTCGCATTCTTAATTTCTCTAAAGGTACCCTTCCTACTAAATTCATGGGGGCTCCACTCTCAAAGGGCACTATTCATGGGATATCATGGCAGGACCTTCTGGATCGCTTGAGAAGCAAACTTAATAGTTGGATTAACAAACCTTTAAATTTCCCCAGCTGCCTAACCCTGGTTAAATCAGTCCTACAAGCCATGTCAATTTATCTCTTCTCCTTACTTTTTTCCCCCAAGTCGGTTCTTAGAGAAATCGGGGGCATTCAATGTAACTTTCTATGGGGTGGCAGGGAAGCTAAATCGAAATTTGCTCTAGTCAGATGGGACATTTTATGCTTCCCCAAGGATAAGGCAGGTTTGGGGATCCAAGATCCAGAGGTGGTCAGTGACATTCAGGGTTCCAAATTATGGTGGAGATGGTGTAACCACAACAACGAGCCATGGGAGAAACTCTGGCAAGTCAATTATGCCTGAAACTATCAAACCAATCAATTGATCAGATACAATGCAGACACTGGGGGTTCCCACATATGGACGAAGGCACAGAAAGGGCGAAAGTTGGTTCAGGATCACAGCTTCTGGGAAATTGGGGGCGATGAGTTGGTGAATTTCTGGGATGACTCATGGAATCAATTTCCTAAACTAGGGAATGACCAAAGGTGGAAGAATATCAGGGATCATGGCCTGACCGAAGGAAAACTCAAGGTTTGTCATTACTGGACCATCCTTTCTACTGAGACTTTCAGATATTGGTTAGACCATCAGTGGTGGACTAGGATAATAAGTGAAGATGAAGGCGGAGCTTTTGGTGAGTTACTTCAAGAAAGATACATCCGTAAAAGAACCGGGCCTACTACACTAAGGTGGGGATATCAGCAGAAAGGGATGTTCAGTATCAAGGAGGCATATGAACTGCGCACTACTAGTGAAGCTGATGATGAAGCTCCATGGAAAATATTATGGAAGATGAACCCATGGCCAAAAAATGTGATTTTCTGCTGGTTGATCATTTGGCAGAGAGTCCTAATAGGTGAAAACCTTAAGAAACAAGGCATTCAAGGGCCCTCATGATATCCCTTATGCAAAAATAGTGAGGAAACAATTGGCCACCTACTGGATGGTTGTGAATTCTCCTCTTTCCTTTGGGATAGAGGTGCCATGATTTTTCGAAAAAGTGATAGGGCGCATGGTCAACTAGACCATACTCTCTGCAATTGGAATGACAAAGCTTTTAGTAATCCAATTTTAGCGCCGATTTGGTAGATGTTCCCTGGTATGGTATGCTGGAACCTTTGGAAGGAAAGGAATGGGAGGATATTCAGGGATAAAAACAAACGTAAAGAGAAAGTGTGGGAGACTCTAGTCTGTAACATTCAGGAGACCATTAGAAGTAGGTAGTGGACCGACGAGGACAGGAATCTCTCGGAAGGGGAATTAATAATTTCCAAAGGATGGGGTCTTGGCCGGGATGATATGATGGGATTGAGAAGATGAGACAAGATCTGTAAACCCATTAGCCCACATTTTTGGTCATTTCCTGGGCAGACAGAATATAAAATTAATTTTGATGGGGCTTCACGGGGAAATCTTGGGGCTGCTGTTTATGGCAGGGTGTGCAGAAATGCGGAAGGGGTAGTTCTTCAAGTTTTCTTTGGGAACCTTGGGCATGATACGAATAAATCAACAGATCTCGATGGTCTCATTCATGGTATACTAGTAGTTATTCTGAGTGGTTTATTCTTGGCTACTATAGAGGGGGATTCAAAATTATTATCCACATGGCCAAAGGTCTAGCACAAGGGAAGACAACTGATCATGTCACTTCCAGTTGGAGGCTTTCTCACCGACTGGATTTCCTGAGTCACCTCGTTCATACCAATATCTCAGTTACTTTCCACCATGTTAGGCGAGAGGCTAACAAGGTGGATGACTTTCTGGCCAACCTGGGTGTTGATTGGATTGGAAGTCACACATCTGGACAAATGGCAGATTTTAGGAACGAAGAATGGTCCCCCAAGTGTCTCCAGCTGGAAGCTGAGGATGTTTCCAGAAGCCACCAGGTGGAAGGTGTTCTACACGTGCCCCATGAAGATGCCAGATGGGAGTCATAGGTCACTCTGATGATGAATGGATGATTAGCTCATTAATGCAGAGAAGTGATAAGTCCCACAGATCAGTTATTATGGGAATGAAGGCCAAGTACAGTTTCAGGCATTTTTCGATCCATTTGTTGGATTTGCACCGACTCCAATCTATTCTCATCATGGCCTTCATTATTCATTGTAATGGCAATGGTACGCTCCAAATCCGGTCAGTAATTCATGGGACTTGGTCATTTATTCCCCTGCCTCTGTTATCATGCGTAGTCGGTATTTAAATGTGTTCCCCCTGCTATGTTGGCATCATTTATGGTCCGAGAGTGATATTGTTAGCCCCTGGTTCTTAGAGGTTAGTTGTGTAGGAGTTCTTTCCAGGGTGTGGTTTGCGCTATCGCGTCCCCCTGATTGTCGTTTGTACTCTGTTTTGAGCTCTGTAATGGCTCCCAAATGCGAAACTGGTGAAGTCTCTGGGGGTGGTTCTACTTCTTCAACGGAGAAAGGAAAAAACAAGGCCAAGATTATGGATCGAGGCCCAGATCGAGTGACTCAGTGTTAGAAAAACAGGAACGCAGAGCAATAACAATAAACAGAAATGCAAATATAATCACACACACATTACAAGAGAGACACAGATATATCATGGTTCACCCCAAGTTGGGCTACATCCACACTGAAGTTTCCAGTCCTTATTATTATTCCATCTAGCAAATTGAAGGGATACAACCTTCAGCACAACCACTACACTTTCTCTTCACTGTCTCACAGTCTCTCTTCTTGATTGTGTTGGGATCATAACCAAACCTGGGGTATGGACACGGCTGAATAATAATATCTATGAATCTGGATATCAAGCTCCATAACCAACAATCTCCCACTTGGAGACTAATCACAGCAACTCCACCACTGCTGCACTTGCTGGACTTGGACTTGGCAACTTTCTCCTCTTCACCTTCATGCTAGAAGGCCAACTGAAACCGAGCAGGAACTCAGTTTCTCTCTGGTCACTACCTTTGTGAACATGTCTACAGGATTCTAGCTAGTGTGTATCTTTTCCAGCTTCAACAGTTCATCTTCCATAACAGAGCGTATGAAATGGTACTTGAGTTGTATATGTTTAGTCCTGGAATGGAATGTTGAGTTCTTTGCAAGATGAATGGCACTCTGGTTGTCACTATACAACCTGCTATCCTTTTGCTTCTTACCCAATTCCTCCATAAACCTCTCCAACCAAATCATCTCTTTACTAGCCTTTGTAACAGCAATATACTCTGCTTTTGTTGTTGAAAGTGCAACAACCTTCTGCAGTTTCGAAATCCAACTTACTGTTGTTCCACCTACAGTAAACACCTACCATGTGATGCTCCTCCTGCTATCCTTATCACCTTCCATATCTGCATCAACATATCCCTACAGAACAGTGTCTAGACCTCCAAAACATAATACCTGAGTGATAGTACCTCTCAAATACCTGAGAATCCACCGTACTGCCATCCAATGTTCTTTACCTGGATTGTTCATATATCTACTCACAACTCCCACTGCTTGTGCAATATCTGGTCTTGTGCACACCATGGCATACATCAAGCTTCCAACTGCTGATTGATAGGGAATCTTGGACATGTAATATGTCTCTTCCTATGTCTTGGGACACATTTCCTTACTTAGACTGAAATGGCTGGCCAAAGGTGTACTTACTGGTTTTGCATTCTGCATTTTGAACCTCTCCAACACCTTTTGTATGTACTCACTCTGAGACAATGTCAATTTATGATTTTTCCTGTCTCTCATTATTCTCATACCAAGGATTTTTTTTGTAGCACCCAAATCCTCCATCGCAAATGAATTAGCTAGCTTCCTTTTGAGTACATTTATATTCTGCATGTTAGACCCTACAACAAGCATGTCATCCACATACAATAACAAGATAATATATATTTCATTGTCTAGCTTCTTGAAATAAACACAGTGGTCAGAATGGCATCTACTATAACCTTGTTCTATCATAAACCTGTCAAATTTTAAATGCCACTGCCTTGGAGCTTGCTTCAAGCCATACAAACTCTTTTTCAACTTGCATACCAAGTTCTCCATACCTTTGACCGCATACCCTTGTGGCTACTTCATATATATCTCTTCCTCCAAATCCCCATGGAGAAAGGTTGTTTTTACATCTAACTGTTCAAGATGCAAATCTTCTACCACCACTAGACTTGAGATAGTCCTAATTGAAGTCATCTTAACAACAGGAGAAAATATTTTATCAAAATCTATACCTTTCTTCTGTGCAAACCCCTTTACAACAAGTGTCGCCTTGTACCGCTTCTTACCTCCTTCTTCTTCCTTCAACCTGTAAATGCATTTGTTCTGCAATGCTCTTTTACCAGCAGTAAACTAAACCAAATCCCAAGTTTGGTTTCCTACCAATGAGTCCATCTCCTCATTGTTACAGCATAATTTCCCACCTTGTGAGCATCATCACTTTTTGGCCTGTAGGATCCATTTTACTAACTCAGATCCACTTTATATCCTTCAGACACACTATTTTCCCTATTTTTTCCTTTGTACGCTAGTTGCATCACTACAGTGGGCATACCCGCAAGTTGCATCACTATAGCCCGCGAGTAGCATGTAAAATGGTAAAAATCACTAGTTAATTACTTTTTACTCCCAAAAAGCGGTCATAGGGTGAACTTGGCCCTCCATCTGCCCAGAAACGCCTTGATGTGTCCTTTCAATTACCTTTGAGAGGACTATATATTGAGCAAATATGACTTATGGACGGGAGGAAGAAGAAGAGCAAGAGAAATCTAGTAGATTTTTTCCCTATCTTGAGTCTACACTCATTGATCCTTGTAGTTGTGAACCCTTTATGTTGACCTTCCAAACTCCTATCATAGTTTGATTTTTCCATTCCATGGAGGATTGAAGTGGTCGAGGTACAAGTGGATCGATCCAGATCTTGCTTCGGATTGGTTGCCGGCAAGAGGTCGTATCACATTGTATTTCTTGTTATTTATTAATAGAAATACTCATATTCTCGTCCATTAATGTTGTGAATGTTGATTATATTACATTGAGTTGCATTTACTTATAATATCATGGACCATTGCTATTGATGATGTTAATGTCGTTTATATATCGTATGCGCTTGTTGTATATTGGCTGTCAAGACTAATTTGCAAGTTCAAGTGCATGGATTGAAAGCTCCAACGGGGATCTACATCAAACGTTTGGATCGAGGTTGGTTATATTCTTCATTATCTTAGCATTGTCATTTATATAGCATAGTATTGAGAATTGAGTTAATTTCTGGTAGTCAGCTGTCTGTTGTGGTCTACCCCAAGCCATAGGAAGTTTTCTCCAACACACTCATTCATGCCTTGCTCCCACTTCTTTCTAGTTTCCACCTACATTGCTTCCTCATAACATTCTGGTTCACCAACATCATTCATCAACAAATAATACATTGAAGGAGAGTATCATTCAGGGAGTCTACTTAACCTGGTAGATCTTCTTGCAATTGCAGGAGTTTCAGGTATTTGTTGTTGTTCTTGATTTTCTGGCACGTTTGGAACTTCATTTTCTTGAATTTCATCAAGTACTGTGTACTCTGTGTTTTCCTTTTCCTGTTTCTTTCCCTACAACTGATCTTTATACATGACCTTTTCATTGAATATCACATCTCTGCTCCTAATGATTTTTTTATTTTCATAATCCCATAAGCGATAACCAAATTCATCAACCCCATATCCAATAAAGGTACATTTCTTGGATTTAGCTTCAAGCTTTGTTCTATTTTCTTTATCAATATGGACAAATGCTTCACAACCAAATGTTCTCATAAATTAGTAGTTTACCTTTTTATTTGTCCATGCCTCCTCTAGAATACCACCATCTAAAGCACTTGAAGGTCCTCTATTTATTAAATAAACAACAATATTTACAGCATCCGCTCAAAACTGTAAGGGAAACCCTGCATGTAGTCGCATACACCTTGCACGCTCCATGATCGTTCTGTTCATCCATTCTAACACACCATTTTCTTGTGGTGTTCCTGGGACTGTCTTCTCTCTACGAATCCCATGGTATGAACAGTAACTATCAAACTCCTTGCCGCAGTACTCACCTCCATTATCAGATCTGAGACACTTCAACCTTTTTCTTGTCTCATTCTCAACCAAAGCTTTCCACTTCTTAAAAGTAGCAAACACGTCGGATTTCTGTCTAATGCAATAAACCCAAGTTTTCCTAGTTGCATCATCAATAAATGTAACATAATAATGAGAGCCACCAAGAGATTGTACCTAAGTCAGACCCCATACATCTGTATGCATTAGCTCTAATTTTTCATTCTTCTTTTGTTTCCCAACCCTGAGAAATCTGACTCTCTTATGTTTTCCATAAACACAGTTCTCACAGAATTCCAAACTTACCTGCTTCAAATCTGGCAGCAAGTTCCTTGAGTGGAGAATCTGCATCCCCTTCTCACTCATGTGGCCAATCCTATGATGCCACAATGTTGTACCTGTTCCTATGGAAGCTAAAGATATAGAATGGTCAGTATTATGAGGACATAAATACAACGTACCTACCATGTCTCATTTTGCTATCACCATTGATCCTTTAGTGATATTCCACCACTTTTCTCCAAATGTAGATAGAAAGCCGCCATCTCCCAACTGCCCTATTGAGATCAGATTTATTTTCATAGCAAGAATATGCCTAACATCTTTTAACATCCAGTCAGTTCCATTCTTAACTTTTATCCATACCTTACCCATTCCAACAATTTTACATGGCTCATCATCACCCAATAAAACATGTCCAAAATCTCCTGGAACATAATCATGAAAATATTTCCTATGGGGTGTAGCATGACATGAAGCCCCTGAATCTACTACCCAATAATCACTAGTATTATCTAATGCAAGAATCAAAGCATTTTGTAACACATCACCTGCTACATTTGCTTCCTAGGTAGTTTCCTTCTGTCCATATCCTTTCTTCTTTAGAGATCTGCAGTCTTTCTTCAAATGTCCTTTCTTTCCACAGTTCCAGCACTCCATCTTTCCTAGCCTGGACTTGGATCTGCCCTTTTTAGAGTTGCTGCAATTACCTTGGCTCTTTCCTCTCTCCTTTTGTCTTCCCCTGCTCTCCATGGTCAACACATTACCTGATGTCTCACCTGTGCTTTTTCTTCGCATTTCTTCACTAAGAATAACACCAATAACATCATCAAATTTCAAGTTGTTTGAACCAGAGATAGAGTTACTTACAGCCATGACCAAGCTATTCCAGCTTTCTGGAAATGAACACAAGATTAGAAGAGCCCTAACCTCATCATCGAAGTTCACACTTACAGAACTTAATTGATTTGTAACCGTATTAAAATCATTTAAATGATCAATAACAGATCCACCTTCAGACATCTTCATATTAAATAAATGCTTCATTAGAAAAACCCTGTTGGAGGCCGAGGGTTTTTCATACAGCTTACCCAATACGCTCATCAAACCCTATGTTGTCGTTTCTTTTGAGATATTGAAAGCCACCAACGAAGCCAGGCTCAGCTGTATTGTTCCCAGAGCCTTTCTGTCAAGAACCTCCCATTCTTCGCCCTTCATAGCCGTCAGCTGCTTTGCTCTTCCTCCCAATGGTAGGAATAGATCCTTCTAGTACAGATAGTCCTCCATTTGCATCTTCCATAACTGAAAGTTTTGGCCGTTAAATTTCTTGACCTTAAACTTTCCTTCTTCTGCCATTTTTCCCACTTGAACCAGAAACCCTAGCTTCCTACGGGTTTATCTGCCAAATAGACCTTTGGCTCTGATACCAATTGTTAGAAAAACAGGATCGCGGAGCAATAACAATAAATAAAAATGCAAATATAATCACACACACATTACAAGAGAGACACAGATATATTGTGGTTCACCCCAGGATGGGCTACGTCCACACTAAATTTTCCAGTCCTTATTATTATTCTGTCCAGCAAAGTGAAGGGATACAACCTGCAGCACAACCGCTGCACTTCCTCTTCACTATCTCACAGTCTCTCTTCTTGATCTCAGAGATATTTACAATGCATAATACCTAATACATCCACCCTAACCATGTTATAATGTCTTTCTTTTATAAGGGAAATACAATGGGAAAATACCACGGGTTACCCAAAACCATGGGCCCGAAAACTAGTGGCGAAAATAGCCCCAAAAAATTTCCTCGTGGGATACACCCTCGAACCCCCTGTGGATCGTGCTGGGATCATAACCAAACCTAGGGTATGGACACGGCTGAATAATAATATCTCTGAATCTAGAGATCAGGCTCCATAACCAACACTCGGGCTCAACTCCGTGCTCATTCCGGTGTCACTTTCTTCCGTGAACGTATCCCTGATCCCATCAGGGAGGACATTGAGAAGCATCTTTGGAGCGAGGTTTAGGCCCTCCCATTCGAAGATGTCAAGAATGAAGTACAAGATTGGGTCATTGATCCCGGCACCACTGCGGTCCGTGGTTCGACTTACGATAGAATGATTATGGTATATTGGGTCACTAAGTACGTGTTGGCTCATGTAGCGATGGATGGTAAGGCGCAACGTAAAAGGGATAAAGAACCTGTCAAGGCATGTAAGGCTCGCAACGCATACAATAGGTTAATGCATTGCAAAATCAATGCTATTGCAAAGAAATTAGGCCTCTCTTTCTCCTATCCAGGACTGGATGCTTAGGGGAATTGGGTCTCTAGTAGGAAATCGCACCAGCGAGGTTCGCCTAGTTCGATGGCTTCTATTCTTCAAAGCTAGAATCTATCCAACAAGAAGCAGGAAAACACCGACGCTCGGGAGAAAGGTGCAACATGATTCTTAGTTCTGACTTTGAAAGGATTTGGGGTCTAGAAATTTAGGTCTTTGGCTCTGTTGATGTAGCAGTCTGTAATTCAGGATAATAGTAGTGGGTTATGTTTTGGGCAAGATGTAATTGGGAATGTGGATAATGGATCCTTTTTTGTAAATTTCTTCTTGGGATGGTGAGGAGGTCCAGTGCCATGGACTCTCGCCCGGTAAATTCGTAATCTGGGTAGTGCATCTGTCTATAATATTTTGGGTTTCAGACCTTAGATCAACTTCACTGTAAGATCCATCCTATGACTTTGGAACACGGGAATAGTTCTGGTCGAGTAGCCTCCTAGTGAAGTTAAGTTTTTTTTTATATTTTCATATATCAGCATTTCTTCAATCGATGCATCTGCTGCACGTTTAGGTCTCTAATGAGCTAGTAGATTTCTCCGCACTTGTATTTGGGGACTATCACAGTGACCGCTATAGTATCTTCAAACTGGATATCCATGGTAGATTCTGGAACTATCTCAATGTCAGAATCAGATTCTTCCACTTTTCCTTTGCATTTAGAAACTCTCCTAGACATGTCGGGATCCTAAAATATAAGAACAATATCAAGATTTGACATGGTTTATGTTTGCAGTATAATCATAATTATAATAAAACACTGAATAGCCTAGTTTATTTCTGCTCAAATTACAAAAGAGGTTATATGCATTCCTAACTATCCAAGCTATCAATCTAGCTACACAACTACTCCTAATGCAAAATGCTCCTAAAGTACATGCAGATTTAAAATAGTTCTCCATTGTGAAAACAATTTTGAAACTAATGGCTTGTATTTGTAATAAACAAGATAACAAGGTTGAGGATTGGGGAGATAAATGTTGACACAAATGTTTTCTCTAGTGATGGATCAATATTTTTGCACCAAATTTAAACAATTTTCTAGTCGTGGCTTATCAGTTTAAGAATCCCAAACATATTAAATGGAAATAACAATAAGAAATTTTGAACTCAACCATTGAATAGCCACTAGTTCTTCTTCAAATTTCTTGATTTTAATTTCTAAGTTCAAAGGTTTTATGCCACCAATCATGCATGAAAATGGTTTAAATTCACCCTAATTATGAAGCAAAAATAATGAGAAGACATTCTATATGCGAATAAAACATATACTCTGAATAAGCTAATCTATTGACCATGTAGAATCAAAATCATATTGATTGATTAACACCTCCTCCAATGATTGTTAGATTTATCTGCCAGGTTTCAATAGTTTTCTTAAAATGTCAAAAATCTTAGGTTTTCAATCCACATCTATAAAAGACGTTATTTTTAGGTTTCAAGGTTCAAAAATTCTACTAGAGACTAATTGTTGGAAACCACCTCGTTAGAGTATATACGCTTGGGTTGAAATGAATGAAAGATTGAACATGGAATCACCCAAGATTTGATGAAATTTTTTACTAGTCAGGGTTTAAATGATTCCCTCAAAACCTATTTGTGATCAATCATCCAAAATGAGAGGCAAGCTACTGTCTACAACTTCTATGGTTTGCGACTGCAAAACTAGGGCAAAGAAAACAGCTTTGACCAAAACCTTGGATACCTAATCAAGTTTAGCCAAATGTCACAAATATTAGGTAAAGAACAAGACCACCTTCCTGGAAATATAGCGTTCTTCCTTCCAAGTTGGTTGTCGAGGTGGCAGAAACCCTCTTCCAAGTGGCACGGTCAAGAAAATAGTGTCCAAATAACGAAACAGAACGGCTTTCTTCTCTTAAATATACCCTTAACCCTAGAAATTAATAAATGTCTAACGGATGTTGAGAGAAATTTTTACATTACTTATGTAATCAAACAAAAAATTTCAGGTGCTTTATATTGAGTTGAAATAGATTATTCCTCGATGTATTCTGGTTAATATGTTGCTTTTGCATTGACATTCTCGGTGCTTATAACAATATGTGTCCACTGATCAAACTTACAATATTGTCAACGTAAAAGTAATGCTTCTACTGAGCCTTCCTTTTCAGGATGAATAATATATTACCTCGATATGCTTCTGACCAAAACCAACTTTGGACGTGACTAATTCGGAGAAAAATTGAGAAGGAACCCTCTACATAGCGGTGAAAAAATCAAATATTTAACTGTTGAGGTAATTCAAGACAAAATTGAAGTATGCTCCGATATTTCTGATGAGAAAAGGTAAATCAAACCCGACCTCTTAGAAGAGAGACTAGGTTCATATCTCATCATATCAGCGCAAGATTGTATTGTGCTCCGACCGTTTCGGAGCAATTCTTAATTTGCTAGCAACCATTTTTTAGCACAATTTGATTTTACAGGGATTGTTTCAGTGAGAAAGTTGATTTTGGCAACGACTGTTTCAGGGAAAAATCAGTTTTTTCTGTGATTGTTTGGGCGAAAATTTTCATTTTACTCTGAAACATGAAAAATCAAAAAACAATTCTAAGTGTAAAATTCTTTACAAGGAATCACACTCTAAAGTCTTTGGAAATATAAACAACTAAAAGAAAAATAATATTAAAAGTTAACTCAAATTATAAGGAGGGTACCTAAATCTAAAAAATTTGGGGAAGGGGTTGCAGCTACAACACCTAACTAAATTATCTGGTCCAAAAGATTTTTTTCTTTTCTTTTCAAATATCTAAGTTCCGCAACTAGTCACCAATTGTTGTAACTGCAACCCCTTCCCCAAAAATTATGCGATTTTAGGGCCCCTCCTCACATATTGAATCTATCTTTTAGTTTTGTCTTTAATCTTGGATTCTTTTATCCAAAATATTTTAGAATTGATTCACATAGAAATGTTCTTTACACTTAGAAAATTATTGAGTTTTCTGTTTTGGACCAAAAGTTGAAATTGCGCCGAAACAGTCGTTGAGAAAGCCATTTCTGCATCAAAACAGTCGGACTAAAATTTGGTTTTGCACCAAAATGGTCGAAGGTAAATTCAATTTCACATTGAAATGGTCGCCACCAAATTCAATTTCGCGCTGAAACGATTGGAAGACAAACTATTTTTGCGTCGAAAACGATCTGGGTTGCATCGAATTTAACCGAAGTGGTAGGGGCAAAAGTCATTTTTGCATCTATATGGTTGATCCCAAATGAAGTTTTATTCTAATCCACATCGGACCTCCTTTTCATTTCTAGTCAAGGTTAAATTTTACCTTCGAGCTATATATCCCATCCAACCTCTGACTTTGTCGATGTAAAACGACATTTGTGACCGAAACATGTCAGCGCAATATCTAATTTAGCACTGAAAAGAGAGTCTTGGTAAAATACGGAGGAATAATGTTGAGGTCGTGATCAGTGTGGGTATTTTTGTGACCACCGAGTGCATCGAGGAAAAATGGTTTTATGAACCGAAACACATCGGATCCAAACTCAATATGGCATTGATATAAAGTGAAAAGGGTTGCAAAGTGCTAGCTACGAGTTATAAACTTGTTTCTTTTGAACACAACGTATTATTCATGTTGAGACTTTCTGAAGAGCACTCTCAGCCATCGTCGGCCATTCACTATGTTTTTAAGGATTAAAGTTACGCTTAAGAGAGAGAAACCCGTTATGGGTCACCATTACACTTTTGAACGTTGTTTTCTCACGCCACCTGGAAGAATTATTCTTACAAATCGATCGCTATCTCGAAAGCACACTTGTTTCTAGGTAGTTTTATCTTTTATTATTGGATGAACTTGTTTGTTTTTTATTGGGAATAAGGGATTAGGTTAGATTCATTTTCTTTTTGTCCTATTTTTGCAATTTTAAGCCCGTTGTTTTCATTTCAAAGGGAGGTGGTAGTCCCGGATTCATCTATCTACTTGTTGACTAATGGCAGATGAATCCTTGACTGAGCGAAGCATTGAACCCTTACTAGTTGGAATCCATGTTGAACCTTCCTCGTGCGCTTATAGTTCATGTGAATTTCCCTATGAGCATCCAATCCCCGAGTACTCGCCTTCAACAAGTCTTGAACTAGGGTGTTACCCTCTAAAACCCTAGCCATAAAAGCTTTCACAACCCAGTTACTAAAGGAAGATTTGAAGCCCTAAATTCTTTAAGCCTTTGGTTGAAGAACCAATTGAAAACTAACCTACAACACTAACATTTTCAAGAAAGGCATTGATCGATATTTCGTTTTCTATTTGACATGTCCGTTTAAGTTGATGAAATTGCTTACTTTAAGTATTTTTTTTCAGAATGAATGCACATTAGAATATACAATCGCTTCAGAAGTAGTTTGCATTAAGACATTTTGTGCATAGTTGGTAGTATAACGCTTGAATTTAGAATGATGAAAATTAATGAATGTTATACTCAATACTTGGTTTGAAACACTCCTATTAACACTATCATTCAACCTATGCTTAGAAAATTGTGGAAATGTAGTGCCAAATCTCAAGACCATCACCAGAAAAAACGATTACTTCAATCATTCTCTCCTTATCTTTCAATATGGTTATTTTGTTTGATAAGAAAAACATGATCTATTATCTTCAAATTGATTTCATAATAGAAGTTTGTTTTAAATTTACATTCACTTCAAGAGTAATTTACAATTGAAATAAGTCTGTAACTAGATTGATAACATGTATAATTTGGCATACATATAGTATCATTTCATAAACTTGACTAAAAATGAGATGGTGCTTTGTTTGGAGATTTTAGGGCATTATTTATGGATTTGATATTGCTCTTGTACTGAATGATCCCGAGATGTCTAGGATAACTTCTAAACACAAAGGAAGAATTGTGGAATCAGATTCAGACATTGAGATGGTTAAAGATTCCACCATGGAGATCTGATTCGAAGATACGAGAGTTTTCACTGGAATAATCCCCAAATACAACTGGGGAGAAATCTACCAACTCATCAGAGATCAAACTTACATGCTAGATTCCACAATCGAAGAAATGGTGATATATCAACATATATAAGGAAATATGGACGCCACAACGCTTCTACTCGACCAAAACTATTCCTGTGTTCCAAATTAATAGAATAGATCTTGCCCCATGTAGATGTTAAATTCAGGATGATTTCGAGAGCCAATGGAAATGGGTTTGCCTCATTTCAACCTGCACACATAAGCAAGGCTTATAAATTTCCAGCTCCCAAAATCCTCCTGATAAATGATTGGATTAATAGTGTAAAGATAGATCACTCAGAGTATGCAAAGAAAATGATTCTCCCAGGTAAACAGTTCAGTCAAAGAGATAGTGGGGAGCATGAGGCAAAAAATCTGAAAACTCCATTCAGAATTGTTGCAATGATTTTTTGAAGAATATACAGGAAGGAAACTGCAATTGTGTATAATATCAATTGGGTTTTGCTATTGTATCATGTCACCACACATGGTACTATATTCAATTGGGCAGACATCATTTCTGAGAACATGGTTGAGGCTATATCAACAGCTCAAGAGGGTTTGAAGCAAAACAAAGTTGAATTCTACATGTCCTCTTACCTGATTGATTGTATCCTTATCAAAAATTAATTCCACAAGTTAGGATGCTATTGGGTTCTAGATGAGACTCCTATATATGTGGCATATAAAATCATGTGGGCACATAGACATGCTAGCGTTTATGAGATCATTTCTAAAGAATTTATAATACCTCTTTATCGATTGATTTTCAATCAAGAACCGAACTGTATTTCAGATGCGGCCTCAGAGGTAATTAGTGAATATGGATATTATTACTTTAATCCAGAAGGTACCTATCTCAGAATGTATGCAGGTACAAAGATTCCTTCTTTGATGCCTAGGTATGTTACAGACTATGTCATTTTGAAAGAGGCAGTGAGCCAAGTTTTTATAAATGAAGTCAGACACTTTTTAAATGACAATAAGAAGGCATCATATCCTCCACTTCTATTCACCATTGGATCCTAAAATTTCAACAAATTCAAAGGGGAAGGGAATTTTGTAAAGGAATTAGAGACCTATCACTTTGGGGAGAAAATATTCATCAGAAATGATAGCTTACAAAAGGTAGCTAAGCATTGTGCATCATGCAAAATAAACTTCGAGTATTCTGATCACTTCTTGAAATATGAAGAAGTGTATAGAATGGAGAAAAACATGGCATATTTGAATAAAAGGTTTGGCAAGAAAATAGAAGAAAGCTCAATCCAGACAAAATAATCCTCGAAGGAAGCAGAACAAAAGAAATCCAATGAAGAGGCTCTAGCAGTAGAAAAGGCAAAGAAGTTATAGGAGGAGAAGCTAACAAGGGAAAAGGAAGAAATAAGGAAAAAGGAAAAAGGAAAAAGAATCTGAGGAAGCAAGGATAAAATAAGAGCAAGAAAAGGAAAATAAAGCAGCTGCAGAGCAAGAAAAGAAGAAATTACAAGAAGAATCCAATAATAAAGAAGAATATGAAGAAATGATCAAGAAAGATGTGGAAGAACAAAACCATCAAGAAGAAATCCATGATCGACAAGATATGGACATAAGCAATCCTACTGATCCAAATACATAAGTACCGCTCACTGGAGATCACCGTACATTGGATGAGCTTGGAATCACACCATTCACACCTTCCAAACAACACTCAGTAGCTCAACTTGAGACTATTGTCTGTCATACAAAGAGGAAAAATATTCTGAGAAGAACTTAGAAGAGATTGAAGATTGGCACTCAACCAGATATTGTGACTATTCAAGAAAGTAATATAATGGAAGGTACTAACAAAGACACAAAGTTCACAGCTTCTATAAATGTTTCTGTAGCACAAGCAAATGCAGACAACATAGACAAGTTAACTGAGTATTTAGAACAAAGAAAATCCAAGATGATCAAGCTAAAGGATAACTTGGTGCAAGCTCGCAATGAGGGGATAGAGGTAAAAAGAAAGCAGGATGCCCTAGAAGCAGAGAAGGAAAATATTTTGATATACTTTCAAAGTCTTGAAGATGATAAAGACTCCTTAAATTTGCAATTAGTCATAAGAGAAGGAGAAAAAGTAGATTTCCAAGATCGGATCAGCGATCTAGAAGGCAAGGGAATTCAATTAGATCAATAGGTAAGATCTCTTATAATTGAAAAGGGAACCTTGCATGTTCAAATAGATTAATTTCCCAAAGAGAAGGAGTCATTGGTAGAGCAACTCAAATCTTATCAAGCACGGAAATAGGACATGACACCATTTTATGAGCATGCTTGTGAATTGCAGAAACACCTATTTCACTCCCAAGTGTTGCTAACTGAGAAAACTTATGAGTTAAAAGAAATGATCATTCGATTGAAGAAGATTTGCAGAAACTTCAACTGTGAAACAGAAATTGGTAGGAACCTTTGATAAAGTCAAGAAACTGATTGTCTAGAAAGGAAAACCAAAGAAATCCCTGCACAATTTCCTAAAAGGATAGTTGTTGAGTTAAAGAAAGATATATCTCTCTTAGAAAGTTTTTGTAAGTCATCCAAGAGGATACAGAATGAAGTGCAGATCTCAATCATAAAATGTGAAGCTATCTATCAAGCCATATATCAAGCATTCGAAAAATGTCACCTTCCATCCCATAAGGCCATTGACGAATTGACACCTAAAGGACAGTGTATATCAGAGCCTCAACAACTGAACATATTATCTTATGAGAGTGATCTCTAGGATAATTACATTCAAAGTCAAGAGAATATTCCATCCAATTAATGTAATTATAATTGTCTATTTATTTTGATTATTTTTGGGTGTAACCACAAAATACAAAACTGTGGGAAACCAAAAGTTTGGATGGAATATGAAGAGATAGGTCACATAAGGACAAAATTTTGTAAAGATAAATATGATATAATAGAGTAGAAAAGGGATTTTTCCTGGTGCAATAGTAAACTAGTACCATTTTGTATGAAAACTACTTTTCTGCTAATGAGAAAGAGTTATTTTGCTAGGTGAAGGCTTACATGGAGTTTTGCATGGAATTTTATGAATGAAAGTCCAGAAATATTTCTTCCTTTATTCATCTATATGATGTAAGATATTTCCTGCTCTATTGGAAATTTGGATTATTCTAATGGTATGTGAATGATTTTACTGATTATAATTATAAAATGTAATTTTCTCTATATAAATGAGTAATGAATGAAACTAATGTTGTACCAAAGCTATCTTTGTGTAATTATTTACTGCAATTGTAAATGCTTTTCTTTCAATAAGCTAATTATTGAAGTTGTATAAGAAATTTCATCCATTACTCATATTTTAAATTTTGCTCCTTTCAAGGATAGACTAGACTATATAGTCAAAGATATGTGCATTGGTAGAAAAATTTTAACTGATTGATAAAGTAGAGGTGGTAAGACAAGAGGTAAGAACCTGCGCATCATTTGTGAGGCCTCTACCTATCATTCAAATTTAACCTAATTAGAATTATGCATGGTTAGTATTAGGGAATGTGCATTTGCATCCTTAAATAATAAAATTTTAATGGTGGACTGGGTCGTAACCAGTAAATTAAATTCAAAATACACCCTGCAGTAGTCGGGCCATAAACTGGACAGATTCCCCATTCCAAACAGTGAATATTCTATTTGGGAATTTTCTTTGGGAAGAATCCTTACTGTCGACGCAAGGATTTTTCCAAGCGTCGCATTTTTTGGCCCTAGAAGGAGGTCCGACAGCGTATGGATGTTAGAGGAAGTTCTTTTTCATGAGGAAATTTCTTTGTATCTCCATTTGAAACATCTCAACCAAAAAAAATAATTCCTGAGGCTGATTATCAAGAAAACCTTAATTCTGAAACTAAGCACATTGAGCACCTTATATGTTGTTCATCACCAATAAGTAGATAATTTCATAATACATACCTGGTCTTACATGAGGAAGCTTGGATGGTTATCAAGATTCCCATTACTACCCAAAATACAAGCTCCTAGAGGAAGAGTTGTGCAAAATAAGGACTCTGTGCTTGTGGAATCATTGGAAGAATTGGTTGATTTATCGTTGCAGGATATACTAGATCCTATAAACCAAATAAGGCCTTCTTCTATCGATTCAATATCTTCTCCACATATACAGTCACCTCCACACTCACTTCCTCGTTCTCCACCGCAATCTCCTCCATGTATTGCTAATATAGCTCATAATGTTAATCAATCACCTGCTTGGAGAGATAGAGGACCACTAAATTTACCCGCTCCTTTGCATGATTTGCCTAAAAATCTAGAGAGGGTATTGCCTAAATTTGATCCCGGAAAAGGAATTTATGTTAATGACCATTTGAAAAAAAAAAAATTGGCTTTGAATTTTCTAAATGTGGAACAAGAAGATGTGGTATGCAGACTATTTCCATATACATTTGAACCTAGAGCATCATCTTGGTTTTTTAGCTTGCAAACCGGATCTATAACTGATTGAGACAATTTTGAAAAGGTCTTCTTAAGTAAATTTGGTGAACAAAGAACTTTATCGTCACTCATGAAAGAACTATTTTCTTTAACGATGGATAAAGAGGAGAAAGTGAAATATTTCAACCAAAGGTTTACCACTGTTTTGAGTAAATTCAGTGTTGCTACCAAACCTCTTGAAGATTTTTAATTGAATATTATACCAAAGAATTGCATCCATCCCTAGACATGTTTGTTAAACATTCATGTAAAAATACCTTAACAGAAAATTTTGAAGAAGCTAAAAATATTGACATCGACATCAATAGCATCATGAAGCATGTTGTAGACACATAATCAAGGCATTGCCTTCTTAAAAACCGTTGCTATTGAATAATCCTAATGATGAATCTTCGACTGATTTAGAAAATATGGTCAAATTGGTTCAAAATTTTCCAATAAGATAGTAGATTTGGAGAAAGAAAAGGAACCAATGCTTCAACAAGACAATATTTTAAACCCTTTTATAAGAAGAAGGAAGAAATCCCAAAGCCTCTAACTAATGAATCAACTATGCTTAACCTAAATGAAGTTGGCATGGATCATTTTTGCACTTTCCATCAATAACAACATTCTGAGAATACTTTCCCGCAATGGATAAACTCAATGACCCTAGTAGTGAATCAATTGTTGGATAAACAACTCGTAGAACAAGAAGATAATGATAAAGCTCAATCACATGAAACAGAAGATGATAATGAAAAAATTACACTTGTTTTATGGGATTGGGCACCGAATATTGATTTAGAAGATGAAGAAGATATCGAAATAATCCAAGACTCATCTATTGATTATGCTACTAGGAGAAAATACCCAGTTGATGACCAAAGCATATCACTTCCAAAAGGGAAATCAAGTAATGATGTTATTAAAAGTCAGAATAAAACTAATGTTGTAAATCAACTACCACCAAAAGTAACAGAGAAAAGACCTAACAATTATTTGGAACGTACAAAAGGAACAACTTATCTAGTTAATAAATAAATAACCCCTTCATCAAAAGACCTAATATAGGTGGAAATTTTGGAGGGAACCATAACATGGTATGATATTGTTGAGGATATTAAGAAAACAAAAGCTAATGTATCTTTATTTGAAATGTGTAACTTTCCACAACAAAGGAAGATATTGTTAGAAGATTTTGATTTGAATGTAACAACAAGTAACTCTATTAATAAAGGTAAACAACTGACGATCATTGAATCAGAAACTGAAATAAATGAAGCTAGTATCAGTGGTAAGTCAAAATATCAAAACCCGCCTTTCCTACTCACCTTTGATATTTTTAATTATAATGTGAATAATTACTTGGTGGATTCAGGAGCTTTGTCTTTATTATGCCACTTTCTATTTGTAAAAATATCAATGGACAACCAATTGCATCTCCCTCTTGGATCATTCAACTTGATAGGTCGGATGTCAAAGTAACCGGGGAGATGAAGAATGTTTTAATTAGGTTGGTTTTTTATTCAAAGGTCTGTCAATTCATTGATATAGTTTTGGTTGATATTCCTCAGGCTTATGGGATAATATAATTAAGTAGGGATTTGTCAAGTAAATTGAATGGATATTTTGCAACTGATTGGTCTCATTTGTGGTTACCTTATCAAAACACGTAGAACCAGATTAAGGTATTAAGAGAACCTCATATGAAATTCAATGTGTCTGAGTTAGAAGGGAAGAATGAACGAGTTAATTTTTCATACTCTTTGTTGGGGAATTATTTATTGGAAATGGAACCCAGATGTTATCAAGCTGAAAGTACTGATCATAATTCAAATACACAGTCTGATCTCCTTCGATTTTCATGGACTGAGGAGATTGATTGTAATATAGTAGAGTTAGTCACTGACTTAGATGTTAATACTAATTTAGACAAAGTAGAAGTTAAATTTTGGAATTTATATTTTGATGGCTCCAAGACATAGGAGGGAGCAAGAACCAGTTGTGTTCTTGTAGATCCTCAAGGGAAAATATTATTTCTCTCCTGTATATTAGAATTCGAATGCACCAATAACATTGTTGTATATGAAGCCTTGATTCAGGGACTCAAAAAGGAAATTGATTTAAATGTTAAAAATTTAAATTTTTTTGGTGATTCTTAGAGAATTGTTAGACAAGTAAGGAATATTATTCATTGCTTATCTCCACACTTGAAAGGTTATCAAGCTGAGGTATGGATTTTGATCCCTAATTTTGATGCTTTTAATATAAATTATATTCTGAGGTTACAAAATGATGTTGTTGATTTATTGGCTACTTCTGCTTCACATTTAGTACCAACTAATAACAAATGTTCTATTGAATTACTTTTCAAACCATCTATTCTGGATAATGTTACAAATTGGAGAGTGTTCGATGATAATGAACAAATTATTGGTTTTTTACCGATAAAGAGACATTCAAAGGGTCGATTATTGATGAATTTCAACATCAATCAGATATGGAGGATGTGAATAAAAGTAATGGAAATTTTATGCCAAAAGGATTATGCACCTTAGAAAACTTATTTGATCTGCAAAATAAGTTCTGAAAGCTAGCCAACATCGAGACAAACAGTTCTTCATGCAATATGAGTTGGTGAATCTAGGGATGGAACAAGAACCAAAGTATGTCAACTTGGGAAAATGTAGTTCACCTGGTGACATGCATAAATTTATCAGACTATTTCAACAATATAAAGATGTATTTTCATGGACTTATGATTATTTGAAGACTTATGATACAAGCATTATACAGGATGTGATCCTAATCAAACAAGGTGCTAAACCTTTTCAGCAACAACATCGAGAAATTCACCCTAATTTAGAGCCACTTATTCATAAAGAACTAAAGAAGTTTCTAGATGCTAAGATTATTTTCAAAGTTAGGCATTCTGAATGGGTGGCAAACCTTGTGCCTGTGTAAAATAAATTTGGTGAGATAAGAATGTGTGTGGATTTTCAAAATTTGAATAGAGCATCAGAAAAAGACAATTATCCAGTTCTTCCCATTGAACAAATTTTACAAATAGTATCGGGCTCATAAATTTTCTCCTTACTAGATGGATTTTCAGGGTATAATCAAATATTAGTGGCCGAAAAGGATCGTCTTAAAACAACCTTCCGCACAAAATGGGGAACATTCGCTTATACGAGAATGTCGTTTGGACTATTGAATGTTGGAACCACATTCCAAAGGGACATGGATATTGCATTCAGAGGATTAATCGACCATAGTGTTGTTGTTTATCTAGATGATTTCACAGTCTTCTCCAAGAAAAGAGAAGATAATGCATTTCATTTAAAACATATTTTTGAACGTTGCAGAAAATATGGTATATCTTTGAATCCCAAGAAAAACATGTTTTTTGTTTTAGAAGGGAATTTGTTAGGACACATCATCTCAAAAAAAGGAACCTCAATTGACCCATAAATATTACAATCTATACTCCAGATTCCCATGCTCGATAATAAAAAGACAATGTAATCTTTCATGGGCAAGATTAATTTTGTTTGAAGGTTTGTACTAGACTTTGCACAAATTATAAAACCTTTGCAACAAATGGGGAAGAAGAATGTACAATTTCAATGGACTGAGATAGAAAAGAATGCTTTTAAGGATATTAAAACCACTATTGCACATGCACCACATTAAGAAGTCCAAATTTTGAAAACAATTTCATTATTTATACTTTTGCGTCCGATCATTCCCTTGCAGCAGTGCTTTCTCAAAAAGGAGAGCAGGGGGGTGAATATCCGATATCTTTTATGAGTGTTGGATTACAAGGGGATGAACTCAATCACCAGGATGTAGACAAACAAGCTTATCTTGTGTTCAAAGTTGTTAAGCAGTTCAAACCCTATATTCTCAAGAACATAACCAAAGTTATAGTACCTCATCCAATTGTTAGATCTTTATTTGTGCAAAAAGAATTAGGAGAGAGATGTGGGAATAAGGTAACCACGTTACAAGAATATGACCCATATTTTAAACATGCTAATATCGTCAAAGGACAAGAATTATGCAAGTTACTTACTGAAAATTCAATTGTAGAAATAAATGGATGGAAAAATGAGTATGAAATGAATTTGTTAGAGGTATGTTCCATTCACACTACTCCCGATTCATGGTATAGATATCTTGTACATTATATTCAGTATGGGTATACTCTGGAACATTGGACCTCTAAGCAGAGAAAATCTCTTCGTTTGAAATCAGCGGCATATCAGATAATAAATGGAGTACTCTTCCGAAAAAACTACGATGGAGTATTTCTCACATGCTTAGAAAAGGACGATGTAGAAAAAGTGGTTAAGCAATTGCATGATGGTCCTGCTGTAGGTCATTTGAGGTCATTACTCTAGATATACTATTGCTCAAAAAATATTAAGAGCAGGATATTACTAGCCTACTATATTCAAAGATGCACATGCATATGCTCGAAAATGTGAGGTGTTCCAAAATAGTGCAGGTAGATTAGCAAAGCCAACAACACCATTGTAGTCGGTCATTATTGCTGAACCATTCAAACAATGGAGCTTAGACATCATTGGAGAAATCAATCCCAACTCTTCTATGCAGCATCATTACATTCTTACTACAACGGATTATTTTACTCGGTGGACTGAAGATGTCACCTTACGCAAAGTCAACTAAGATGCGGTTATCAAATTTGTACCAGAGAACGTCATAACCAGGTTTGGGGATCCAATTTCTTTAGTTTTTGACAATACCTCATATTTATCTTCTTTGAATTTAAGTGAATTTGCAGTGCCAGGAGGATTTAAATTGCATTACTCTTCGAATTATTATCCACAAGGAAATGGGTTAGCAGAATCTACTAATAAAAACCTAATTAGAATTTTGAAGAAAAACAGTTATTGAAAACTAGATAAATTGGAATATAGCTCTTTATAATTCTTTATGGGTTGATAGAGTCACTCCAAATAATTATCTAGGGTTTCCTCCTTATACATTAGTTTACGGGAAAGAAGATATACTCCCACCAAATGTCTTGTTTCCTTCCTTACAGTTAGCACAAGCATCTCGGGGATCCATTAGCAGGATCATGCAATCACGAATTAATACTTTCCTAAAACTTGAAGAAGAAATAAAAAAGTCCATAGAGAAGTTTAACCTTCATCAATGTAACATTAAGAGATGGTTTGATAGTCGAAGATCCGGAAAGAAATATTTTGAGGTAGGAGACCTAGTTCTGAAGTGGGATCATCCCCATCAAGAGAAGGGAAATCCACCAAGTTTCAACATTTATTGCTTGGCCCTTACGCCATTGCTGAGAAGCTTGGAACATGAACCTATAGACTACAAGATCTACAAGGGGAAGTGGAAACTCTCCATGTAAATAGACAAGCCCTCAAACAGTATTTTTCTTAAGTTTAGGTAAAATTTTGTACATAAATAAATTCCTTTTTATGTTGTGTTATTTATTTTCAACATAGTTAAATGCTTTCAGTTTTAATATTAGTTTTTTATTTTTATTTTTGGAATAAGGTTATCCCAATAATTAGAGTGATGAATGGGAAGCTAAGATCTGATAGTATTCATAAAATATCTCTTAGGGAAAGATTCGTAAATTTAGAAGGTGTGAGAATTGCTTCGAAATTTAGGAAAGTTTCTTCTTTTTGTGAAGAGTTTTTAATGTAACTTCCAGCATTATCTTAAGAATTTTAATCATTATGTTTCCTGGAAAATTTATCACGTAGTTCATTCTAAAATAAAGGGTGCTAAATCCTATGTAAATAGCTGGGATGAATATTTATAAGCTACTAGCTTGGGGCTACGATCACTAAACATATAAATAACGATATTTTAAGTAGTACACTATGGTCGACCCATGGAAAGGAAGCAAATATTGCAGATATATAGCAATCAAAATGATCCTATACCAAAATATCAAAGCCCAAAAGAAACAAACAAAGTCGACAAGTCTCTAAAATATAAATATCCATCAAAGTTCAAATTGGATATTTCAAGAATCAAATGAAGAACCAAATGTTCGAAGAAAATCAGGAGGATGCCTCTACATGTACTCAAAGAAGGTTCTTCTACGTCCGTGGGTATGGAAAACAAAACAAAAGATTCATTGCCCACACAAAAGGACATTATGGATGGAAGAGACTATGATATTCTTCTGAAGACGAAATGAACTATATATTAGAACAAATCAATCATCAAAGAATGCTAAGGCATCAAAGAAATGCATATGGTATAGGAATGAGGAACAAATGATTACATCTGCATGATATTGTTACTGACATGTGGTGTCTTACCTGGTTACTTCCAAAAGATAGGATAGGTAAATGAACTTCATATTTTATCCCTATGAGAGTGGTTCTGAAGTCCTAACCAAGCTTCCATCTCCCTAAATACCAAAAATAATCATTGATTTGTGTGATACTTATTCCAATCTGAAATGGAAATGTTTTAAACACAATAGAGATGAAGGAATTCTGACCCTTACAATTAGAAGTTATTAATAAGTAGAAGTAATCCTTACCCTAACTAAATTATTTGGTTTGAAAGAGTATTTTCTATTTCATTTTAGAGATCTAAGTTCCCCAACTAGTCCCAAATTGTTGCAGCTACAACCCCTTCCCCAAAAAATTTGAGATTTTAGGGCCCCTCCTCACGTCTTGAATCTATATTTTTGTTTTGTCTTTAATCTTGGCTTCTTTTGTCCAAAATCGTTTAGAATTGATTTCCCATAGATTTATTTTTTACACTTACAAAAATTTTGAGTTTTTTTTGTTTCGGAGCAAAAGTTGAAATTGCACCAAAATAGTCGGAGCAAAAGCCATTTCCGCACCGAAACAATTGGACTAAAACTCAGTTTTGTATCGAAATGTATCATGTCCCCTCATCGATGATTAGTGGAAGGAATTCCTATCCCAACCAATCCTTTGGTTTGAGTAGAATATTTCATGCACTTGGGGTTAATTATGAAGTTAAGGCATTAATTATTTAGGAAGTTTAATTTTATTTTTATCCTAAGTTTGAAATGCACTTGGTAGAAGTAATTTTTATTAATTAGATATTTTTATTTTGGAATAAAGTGGATAATTCTCCACAAGTGTGCCTTAGAGGATAAGGTTGACTAAGAGGTAACTTGCAAGACAAGAAAAGACAAAGCAGTCAAAGAAAGGAAAGTAGGAAAAGGAGAAGAAAGTATGAATAAAGTAGCAAAGCTCAGTAAAAGCAGAACAAAAGCAAAAAAGTAGGACAAAAGAATTAAAGCAAGACAAAAGCAGAAAATTAGGACAAAGTAGAAAAGCAGGAAAAAGCAGGACAAAGGCAGAAAAGTAGGAAAAAGCATAAAAGCAAGAAAAAACAAGAAAATGTATAAAAGCAAGAAAAAACAGGACAAAGCAAAAAAGCAAGGTAAGGCATAAAAGAAGGGAAAAAGTAGGACAAAGCAGAACAGAAGGGTAAGGTAGAAAAGAAGTAAAAAACATGATAGAAAATAAAAAGAAGGATAAAGCAAAAGCAGAAAGCAAAGCAAAGTAGAAAGCAAGGCAAAAGCTAAAGCAGAAAGCAAAGAAAAGAAGAAATCAAGGCAAAAGCTAAAGCAAAAAGAAAAGCAACCTTATCCACTCCATGAGGGTGCCTTATCCTATATTACTTGCTCAACAAGTCACCTCAATCTATAAAAGAATGATTACAACTCCATTTCACATCTTTTGATAATTGTGTGATTTGAATTGAGTGCAATTTTGCCTCATTGACCTGGGAGATGTGCCCCTAGTCCTAGCTGGGAGATGTGCCCCATGATTATATTGAAAGGATTAAGAAATCCAGTATTCATCACCGATTCTATTGCAAGTCCTGAAGTCTGATCCATTGGTTGGTGTTCTCGTTGTGCGGTTCAACTCCTTCATTCAGTAGGAACAATGTTGGAGGGCTGAAATGGAGGTTTTGGTTTCGACTTTTATGAGAATTTATGTACATTGAGACATGTTCCATTGCATCCGTATCATTTTTTCCAGTAGGAAACACTATTTTTCCCATAAAAAAAAGGTGTCTGGATGAGCAAGTTATGGCCATTTTACTAGATCTCGAGGTTTGAGCTATGAAGAACGCGCCCTGCTTCCTGGGAGAGGATGATGGAATTCAAACATTTTCATTGAGTTTTATTGCAGGTCCTGTATATTATACAAGGCTGGGTCGAATTTCAGAAAAGCATCATGAGGTTTATGGTTCGAATCTCTAGGCTTATTGTTGATTTCCAGTGCTAGTATGTGGTATTGAAGAGGAGAGGAGTTTTTGTAATATTTGGAGAATCCTATTGGATCATGTATGATTTAATTACAGTAATTATAAATCTTTTATATCATTCATAACATTTAATAGTGCAGAAGTCTGATATATTCAGTGTTTTCTCCACCCCCTCTAGAATTGCCTAGAATTTGACTAGTTTTCAGAGTGCATGTGATAGATGAATGAGAATAAATCCACATGAGTTTATTTATGTTTCTGATTTTAATTAGGATGTTAGATTACCCAATACATGTATGATATGATAAATTAGTGATCCTTCCTTGACTGATTGGGAGATCCTAAAATTAACTAGCTGTGCGATCCTAGAATGCCAATTTGCTTGTATTTTTGTGAATCTTTCTCGGAACTTCCTTAAACTTGTTGGAGAGACCTATGAATGTATATTTACTGATATTTCATATTTATTAGTCTCCATGAGTCACAAACATTCATCCATATCTTCCATTCAAAGTATAGAGCAATACTAGTCTGCATATGCTCGGGTGCCCAGGAGCATTACAGTAGACTTCAACCTTGATGATTTCGACCCATCAATGGTCCCAGTACTGTATTGGAGAAAACTCACTATGGCTTGGGAATACCACAACAGATAGATGACTACCAAAAATCTACTCAATTCTCAAAGCAATGCTATTATAAATGACAATGTTAAAATAATGGAGAAATATAACCAACCTCGATCCAACATTTGATGTAGATCCCCATTGGAGCTTTCGATCCACCCACTTGTAATCTGCAAATTAGTCTTGACAACCAATATCTAACAAGTACATGTGATATATAAATGACATTAACATAATCAATAACAATGGTCCATAATATCATAAGCAAGTGTAACCCAATGTATAATAAATGACATTCACACCATGAATGGACGAGAATATGAGTATTTCTATTAATGAACAAGAAGAAGTGCAAATTGATACGACCTCTTGCCGGAAACCAATCTGAACCAAGATCTAGATCAATCCACTTGTGCCTCCACCACTTCAATCCTCCATGAATGGCAAACTCAAACTCGAAAGGAGTTTGGAAGGTGAACATAAATGGTTCACAACTACAAGGATCAATGAGTGCGGACTCAAGATAGGGGAAAAATCCACTAGAGTTCTCTTACGATTCTCCTCTTCCTCCCGTCCATAAGCCATATGTGCTCAATATATAGTCCTCTTAAAGGTAGGTGAAAGGACACATTGAGGCGTTACTTGGGCAGATGGAGAGCCAAAGGTCACCCAATGACCGCTTTTTGGGAGTAAAAAGTAATAAATAGTGGTTTTTACCATTTTACATGCTACCCGCGGGCTATAGGGATGCAACTCATGGGTATGCCTGCTATAAAGATGCAACAGGCGGGTAGGAATAAAAATAGGTCAAACTGGTATCACTGAAGGATAAAAATGGATCTGAGTCACTGAAATGGATCCTACAAGCCAAAGAATGTTGATGCTCACAGGGTGGAATATTTCTGTGTAACAAATGCCCCCTAATGTGTGAGGTCGGAGACTGAAAGTGCTACGATGGCCGAAATACATTATAAAACTCAGAAGTGGAGTGATGGAGACACAAGTGGAAAGAACAACTCACTCGTCATAATACAATAGTATCTCTGAATACATGTTGGTATAGTACAACAATCTGATACAATGGCCATGAATAGGCAGTACATAATGGATATATGTCATAAGCGATCATAGCCATGATCCCTCTACAGTAAGATACGGTCTCCTGCTAAAAAGGAAACAACTGGTGCAAAAGGGGAGGTACAAACTGCTGAAATCTGAGAGGTGATATCTCAGATGTAAAGTCAAAGTCATATGTAGCATACTAAATGCCACAATCGCCTGGGGTCTTCTACACAAGTCTTCGACGGTGCAAGTCCCATCAAGTGAATAAAGGAGTTGGGGTCGAACCTGATGAGACATCATCTGATTACTGGTCAATGATGTATACCGTTAACAGACACGAGATGGCCCACCAATAATGAAAATGAGCATCAAGGCACAGAGCACAATCATCAGAGTGTGAATAAATGGGTTGAAGTCGAACACTAGGATGAATCCATCAATTAGGGGACATTGATGTATTCCCAAAACTGTCGATGGTGAGAGAACCTGCCACTAATGACTGCAAGCCTCAAGGTACTCAACTGAACTCTAGGCCTCAAGTCCCGGAATAAATGAGTTGAATTCGACGGAATGAGACTCGCTCGAAGGAGGGCATTAAGGCATCCCCCATCAACCAGCACGAGGTACCAGCAATGCTGAAAGATTTGGAATATCTCACGTGAAACGGACTGACTCAATAAGGATGGCCGACATGCAATAGTCAAGAGATCTGAGGAGTGGCCGACACTGGTTTCAGGACTTCCTTTGAACAAGAGCATGAGCAGATGGATAGACTCGGGCATCATAGATTTGACACAAATTATGCAATGCAGGAGGCATTACAGAGGGCTCCATAATGACTGGAAGCTTAACCAATCGGTAGAGAAAACTGAGAAACAAGTACAGCTCCTAAGGCCCAACTATAGTCACGACTCATAATGTACGAAATGGAATGAATGCTCTGTTCAAAGGCGACACAACAGCTGCCAACAAGAAATAGTGACCATAATCCCGTCCGGCTTTTTGGAATATTTGATTGTTTTGGTCTTTTTCATATTTGGGAAAAGCTTGAAAAATAATAAAATTGCTTATAGTACAACAGGTGAGGGAACGAGTGTCAAATAGCTAGCAGACTAGTCCCAAGCAGTGGAACATACCTATGCTCAATGCAAGGAAGTGCGTGCAGGATGTGGACACTCGGCAGTGCGTTCCCTCAGGGTCAAAAGGTCATCAAATTGTGAAGGGAAAATATAAGCTCTGCAAGGCTCAACAGGTAAAAGTGCTCAGGCACCATGCTAACAATTGAGTAAGTGGGAGCTAGCACAAGGCTCAAGCGACAAGCAGGATGATGCAATGCAATCACAACATGATATAACTGAGGGGAGTCCTTAAGGGAGATGGCCAGCAAAAGACAAAGTAGAGTATGAGTCTTTATCGCAACGTCATGGCGTGACTACAAAGGACTCCCAATCCTAAGGACAAACAATGGCATGGGCACCAGAATGCATAAAGGGGTTCTAGCTAGGGTACCCATGTTCGGGAAATCCCTACCGCCACATAACAACACTTCTATAATAGTGTGAAGGTTCTATGTTAGTCACGAAGCGGGGTCGCACCTAGGGTTTATGAAAATGGTCAACAGGTCAAATGCATAATGCATGCGAAAATGGCATCTAGCCTATATGCCAGGTGTGAAATGTACCTGCCGTAGGTGTGAAATGGTTCAGAACATCTCTCGCCGAGGAAATCTGTTGAAAAAACACTACTCCATGACACGATATTAGTTCATAACGGCTCAAAATGGAAAAAACTATAGAAAAGTGGGTCCAGAAAATTATAAATAGTAATAAAAATTTGTAATTTTCAATTCATTTGCACTATTCACCATTTTGGAGTTTAGTGGTAAGTTTTCACCTGAAACTTCCAACGCTGATCGTGGGAGCTACAAGCCACCATTCAGCGAACCGTCTGGAGCAGGTTAGTGGTCACTGCCATACCTTTCATTTTAATGCTTTTGTTTCAGTTTTGGTTGGTGGGATTTTTTGTTTGGCCAAGCCCTAAATGGCCTCGGCGCTACCCGCGGGCTATAAGTATGCGGGTCGTGAGTAGGGCACCAAACGCGCAGTCAAAAAAACTGACTACCCGCGTCTACCCGCCACTGTCTACAATTTAGCCAGCGGGTACGGCCGCGAAGAAGTTTTTAAATATGAAACTAACTAAAAATTTCTTGCTTTTCACTCTAGGATGGTTCTAGAGTGGAGGGAAAGAGAGCATGACCAGGTAGATGAGGCCGTGCGCAACAATTTTCAAGCACAACAAGCATTGCAAGCATGTGGCTTATATAAATACTAGAGTCTCGGGGATTTAAGGGCCCAAAACCTACTACTCTGTCATTTGATCAACTACTGGGATGTGGATGCTCAACACTTCATCCTCAACGGGAAAACACTGACACTGGAAGTAGAGGATATCTATTTCATTACCGGTTTGTCCCGTAGAGGGGAGGTGGCTAGTCTTCAGTCACAAACCGTGGGTGGTGGGATCACTGTGCAAGATTACATAGCGCGGTATTGCCCCGCCAACACACGAGCAGTGGGAAGCCAAGTGCCGGTCAACCTCATAGTGGACCTGAGCACAAAGATCATAGTGGCTACTCTGGTACGGATCATGGGGTCCAAAGCACTACATCAGGCATCCAGACCGGTGATGTTCTACGCATCACAATGCTTGCAGCCTACTATATTCGACTGGTGTACTACTCTGCTGGTGTCTATGAAGACACAACTAACGGAATGCAAAGAGGGTAAGGCCAAAAACTTTGGGTATGGTAGCATCCTCTGCAGTTTCTTCTTTGAGAGGGTTTCGGGACTTAGCCCGAGGGTGGATGTCTCTCCTCACAGTCTCCATGATCCAGCCCTGACCCGATGGGCTGAGATCTTGACACGACAGGGTGGTGGTCGTCTGGCGTCACCATATACTAAGGATTTCTTCCGTTGGTGGAACCGACAGGTGATCACGATAGAGGACTATCCCTATGCATGGATAGACTTCAGACAAGACAGTGACATGCCGCTCCCACCAGGCACAGCCTTCGGAGACATCGGTGAGTACTCTTTTGGTTTTGTGTTTATTAAATTTTTATGGATTTTTTTACTATAGTTGAAATGCAAAAAATATTTTTGGTGGTAGTATCATGTGCTAATGGGTGATTGTTTGCTTGCAGACAAAGGCCCAGTGAGACCTGAGGGCTTCTCGAGACATGGTCGTCGGGGTAGAGGTGAGGTGGCAGTAGATGCTGCAGCAAGGCGCACACTCCAGACGTTGTGGCACAACATATCATGGATGGTTTCCCGAGTACCACTGATAGAGGTAGCCCGACTACCTGAGGCTATGCAGCGCCAGGTAGTGGGTGTTCCTGGTGAGTGGGTGCGGTTACTGCAACGGATGGCCAACGCAGTACAGTACTACTATGAGACACATCTTGTCGAGGTGGCAGCTAGACCTCCTCGGAGGGAATAGATATCTCGGGGTCTCATCATTTTTTGTATCGATATGTATATTTTTGAGGGCTACGGGCTCCAGTATTGTATGACACTACCATTTTTGGACATATTTATATATATACAACTTTGGTTCTCGGTTCTACTAAATGTGTGTATGTTACAAATGTATGAATGTCTTTGTATTTATGTGCTCATGATGAATGTGACAAATGCCAATCTAATACATAGTTAGCGTATGCGTCAAATATATAATTATGACTTCTCGGAATATGAATGTATGTAATGGAAACAAAATGTCTCTCCAAGAGTCGTACCTTAAGGAATATCCGTAGTAATGTAGGGTCTCGTACACGGTACTGCCCATTCAGCTAAGACACAACTAGTTGTGAATCCAGGCGGACTTCTAAAGAGTGGATGTCATGTGAAATGGCATCCCAAAGTAACTCAACAACGGCACTATACTCAGCCACATTGTTAGATGTAGGACCGAGACAAGCACCTCTTGAGGACACAACTAGGTGGTCAGGTGAGAAGATAACCCAGGAAGTAGAAGCAAGTTGTTGCGTATGTCAGCTAGCACCATCCGCAAAACCTAAGAACGTAGGACATTCTGCTGACATCTGTCAATCAAACAGAGGCTAATCAGCAGACCCGACAACCAAAAAGGCAATCTAAACTACGTATAGAAAAACTATACAATAGTGTACAAAAGTATCAGCCTGAACCAGAGGTTCAAGCATAATACCGCTTGAGGTAGAGCCCATTTCTAGGCTTCTTCAAGACAAATCCCTCGTAATCTTCTAACTCATAAGCTCCTTTTTCAAGGACACACCTCACAATGTAAGGATCGTGCCACATGGGATTGAACTTGCCTACCCCCAGGGGTTCTTTAGCTTGGTCATACAAGAGTACCAAGTCACCTTCAGCATATTGTCGAGGATGGACAGACCTATCATATTGAACCTTGACACGACGCTTGTTAACATCAATGGCCACAGCGGCATCTCGACGGTGCTCGTCAAGTTTCTCGAGGTGTACTAAACATTGCTCAATCTCCATCGTATCAGGGAGGAGTTCTATGGCTAGCTTGAGCGAAGGGAATTCACATTCAATCGGTAAGAGTGACTCCACACCTTGAACTAACTGAAATGGTGAGAACCCAGTGGCAATCTTAACTGCGGTTCGATATGCCCACAAAGCAGGATATAACATGATATGCCAATTAGTCTTTCTTTGTTGGATGGTACGTTGGAGAATGGTCTTCAAAGACTTATTTACTGCTTCAACCTGACCATTCACTTGAGGATAGTAGGAAGACGAGTGTTCCTAATGAAACACAATCTTGAGAGACAAATCCTCCATCATCTTATTTTGAAAGTGACTGCCATGGTCAGTGACAATCTCTTTCGGGATACCGAATCGAGTGATAATCTGGTTGAACACAAAATGGGCTGCAGTAGCACCGTCGGCTTTTACTGTAGGCATGGCCTCATCCCACTTGGAAAAATAATCCACGGCTACGATAATATGATGATGCCCCCCAGCTGAAGCTGGTCTGCAATCCATGAAATCTACCCCCCACTTAGTGAAGGGACCGACAGTGACGACTAGATGGAGGGGCGCTGGATGCGAGTGTACATTCCGAGAAAACACCTGGCAAGGGTGACATCTCTTCACAGTGTTAATACAATCTTTAAAGATGGTAGGCCAAAAATAACCTGCTCGCATGATACACTGGGCTGTAGAAAGCCTGGATAAGTGACCGCCACACGCCCCCGCATGGAAATCATTAAGTACCTGTTCCGCTTCTTCGTGAGTCAAGCAACGACGGAGAATGGAATCCTTTCCTCAGCGATACAAAGTGTCACCGACGATAGTATAATCTTTAGCGTGATGTCTCACACGCCATCGCTCATCTCGTGAATAATGCGGAGGAAACTTCAAAGTTTGGAGATATACAATGACATCTCCATACCAAGGGTCCTCGGTCGAGATAAGAAATAAGTGTTCATCCACAAAGGAATCTTCATGAATGACATCCTCATCAAGCCGTGGAAGGTCCGACATAAGTTCAATGAACACCAATGATTTCACCAATTTTGCAGAAGCAAAATCAAGGTCAAATTCCTGAAGGATCACAATCCATTTATTATACTTACCCCCGATAAGGCGTCGTGATAGCACGAACTGAAACGGATTGATGTGAGCTACAATGGTGGTTGTTCGAAGCAAAATGCAATGTCGTAACCGCTGGACTACGTGAACAGTCGCAAGTTCCAACTTTTCTACGTGGGTGTATCTCAGATCAGCGTCTACTAAATTTCGACTAAGATAATAGATAACATGCTCGACAAGCGCATCATCTACTTGAACCAAGACCATGCCAATAGTCTCTTGAGACGCGGCCACATAAAGAATGAAATATCGTGTAAAGTCTAGCGGACTAAGCATGGGGGCCGATACCAAAGCTTTCTTAAGGGCGTCGAAAGACTGTTGGGCTCACTCATCCCAGATAAAAGGTGTGTCTTTCTTCAATAGGCATGCGAAACCTTTAGTAATATTGGCATAGTTAGCTATAAACCGATGCAGAAAAGTAGCTCTCCCTTAGAGGCTCTGAAGTTGTAACAGATTACACGGAGGAGGCAATTGAAGTATTTCCTCAACTTTGAGAGGATCGACTCTAATACCCTCCCTCGAAACTATGAATCCTAGAAGGCGACCAGTCCTAACAGCGAAGATGCATTTGTTTGGATTCAATCGAATTTTGTAATGGATACATCGTTTGAGAATCATACGGAGGTGCTTGGGGTGGTCCATTCTTTTGCGAGAATGGCTAGCAAGATCATCCAAGAAAACTTCCATAATCATCTTAAGATCGTGAAAGGCATAGGTCATGGCTCGCTGAAAAGTAGCTCCGACGTTTTTGAGGCCGAAGGGCATTTTTCGGTACGCAAATGTTCCCCATGGACAAATAAATGTCGTCTTATGTTGGTCCATGGGTTTGATTTGAATCTGATTATAACCCGAGAATCCGTCCATGAATGAAAAAATCTCACTCCCCGCGCAAGCATCCAATATTTGATCAATGAATGGCATGGGGAAGTTGTCTTTCGGACATGCGCGGTTTAAATCTCTGAAATCAGTGCATACACGGATTGTTCCCTGCTTATTATCCACAAGAACGGGGTTTGAAACCCATTCGATAAGGGGAATGGGGTAGATGAAACCAGCTTTGAGCAGTTTCTCCGCCTCTGCCTTAATAGCAGCTGCCTTCCTAGGGTTCACAACACGTAAGCATTCTCGAACCGGTTTAGCATCAGGATACGTTCTAATCTCGTGTTCAACAATGCGGGGGTCTATTCCTGGCATCTCCTCATATGACCAGGAGAAAGCTTCCCGGAGTTCAGTAAACAAGTCAGTGTAAATAGCAATCTCCTCAGGAGTGCAATCGGCACCGACGTAAACATTCTCAATCTTTCTGGGAGTGCGGGAGATGTTGATCAAAGTGGTTGGGGAAAGATTGGCCATATTCCCCTCCAAGAAAACATCATGCGACTGCAAAAGAGCCACAGGGTGACCAACCATCTCAGCTAGAGTCATCCTAAAATCCTCTTGCTCAACGAGCTCAAGGTTGGGAAGGAAATAAGAGCGATGGTGCATATCTTCCCAAGGCCTCTCACTACCACACATGGCTTCGAGGATAGCTTCATCGGATGGAAAAGTATCATCGAGGAAATCGTGAGAGCAAGATGAGTTGGCTGCCCAAACCGGCAGCGTAACGGGATCTTCTTCAACTGCCTGGGAAGAAGAGAGATCCGAGTTTGCAGTGGTTTGTTGGATATGATCGTAAGTGAGCTCCACTACAGATAAAGGCATAAACATCCCGACATGCGCAATGTATCCAGACATAGAATCCGCGGATGGTAAAATCCATGGATCATCACAATAGGAAGTCCGGAATGGCATACTACTCAAAGGAGGAGGCGCACTGTCGGAAATGGTTCCAATAAAATTCACAGGTGCATAATGGTTAAAAGTTCCCATCAATGATGGGTATATCCCAACACCTATGTTCCTAGTTGTCGGTTGAGAATCAGAAACTTGCGGGACTACAGATCCCATGGATGCTGTGGAAGGAGTGTCAACATAATCCAGTTGATCGATCGTCACAATCTTACCTTCATGGGGAAAGCAAATAACTTGAAACACAGTAGACGTGACAACCTTCATAGCGTACATCCAATTTCGACCCAGTAAAAGGTTGTAGTCGATGGGCGCATCAACCACTTCGACTTCAATAGGCACGGACTTACCTCCCAAGGAGACAACAAGGGAAGGGATAATTCCATGCGGCATAAAAGACCTACCGTCGAATGCATTGAGTGTAGTTCTAGACGCAAGTAGAGGAGGAGAGCCAAGAGCTTTCCAACAAGCTAACGACATTACTGACGCAGAGGCACCTTCATCAACCATAGTACGTTTGACGAAGCTCTTAAGGAAAACCACCTGAATTTGAAAAGCCACATGGTAAGGCAAGCGAGTTTGGACATCAGTAGTGTCGAACTTGATAGCACTAGGATTTCCCTCATCCTGAACTCCTAACACACTCAAAAGGGCATGCTTTTGAGAAGGACAGGCTTGCAAAACTTCAAGAGCTGACATGGCACATAGAGTTTGGCCCAAAACTTCTACGATGGAGTAGTTCTGGGCGGCTCGAGCATTAGGATTATGTGTGGAGCGCTTAAGAATACCTTTCGGTATCCGCGGCATAATGGAAGGCTTCTCGATATGCAAGGAATTATCAGGAGGAGGGGGAGGCTCATTCCCCAAATTCGGTTGTTGTGCACCATAATCGCGTTGACGAGTAGCAACACAAACCTCCGACTGAACCATATTCACACATCCATAACCACTAGTATTGGAAGAATTCGTTTCATTAGTACCATAACCAGTGGTGGGAGCATGCGAAGCCATGTTTTGATGATGAGGAAGGGGATCCTTCAACACAGCTGGGCTATGTTCCAAATGCTTCGATGCTTCTTCAATTCGAGGACATAAGTGAGTAAGATGATCCTCCCCACAAAGCTTGCAAGGGAATTTCACCTTACGCCTAGGTTTATGATCCTCGCCAGCATTACCGCCTTCCCGAGGAGGGTTGGCATTCTCTTTACAAGGAGTATTATGATTTCTATTATTATTGCTTCCATTGTTTCCACCCCTACGATTATTTCTCCCCTTTTTCTTACCACCAGGTTGCTGGTTACCCGACGGTTTCGTTGATTGCACATTGTGTACATCAGACGATGTGGTGGAAGTGGACAAGGTGTGAACTTGTCCAAGAGAAGACTGGTTTAGCGACAAATTTTGCATTTGATTAGCTACCAAGTCTACAAGACGAGTGCATGCGGACCCCACGATTCCATCGGCATGTGGTCCAGGAACTGACATATTGGTGATGGGGCTTTATTCTCGTTCACTTAGAACTTTCAGCTTATCACAAAATGAATACAAAGCAAAAGTATCAACTTCTTTATCCTATAACATTGTAAGAGCAATAACCAATATATTTATATCACAAAATGAATACAAAGCAAAAGTATCGACTTCTTCTTTATCATATAACATTGTAAGAGCAATAACCAATATATTTATATCACAAAATGAATACAAAGCAAAAGTATCGACTTCTTTATTGTATAACATTGTAAGAGCAACACAAAATGAGTACAAAGCAAAAGTATCGACTTCTTTATCATGTAACATTGTAAGAGCAATAATGCTAACATGGTAAGAAAATTGAGCAATAATGTTAGCTATAATAATAACATTTTGCTAGCTATAACATTGTAAGTAAGACATTGATATTTTTTTGAGAATGTATGTAGTGTCAACCATGATATGTACACAAATACAAGGACCAAATCTTAGTTTAGAATGGAAGGTCGAGGATGAAGGTTTTGTAATGTCATAAGAATAAATATGGATTGGAAAATGTGGTCAAGGTGAAAGATAAGTAGTAAGGGAGAGCCAAAATCACAAGCAACCCATCGACCACTTAAACAATTTGAAGATTCCATGTCAACCTTGTTGAATAATACCCTGAAGCATATCATTCATGTAATATGTGAAACAACGTGTAATCTTACACCTATATATTATCATGCGCAATTGATAATGAACCCTTGGCCATCAATAATTAGCTAATATTTCTTTAAATTCATAAACTTCTTAATTGGCGGAAACCCTGGACGACATCAAGCTAGCTAGGGACCTAGGCTAGGATCTCAAACCTAAGGGCTCAAGAAGACTTCTCGGCAAGGCAAATTTTTGAATTAAGCCAAAAAAAATTATTCATGGTAAAGCCTAGCAACTCTTTGACGGCTTATGTCTATTGACCAAAAATTTGATCAAGAAATTTCCAACTGACAAAGGTGTGCCACTTACAACAGAGTGCAAGCACAATGTTCTGGTTTCGTAGATTAAAATTTGATGGAACTAATGAAGCCATGAATAAGTGTTTTTCTTGAAATTGATTGGATATCATTGCAGCATGTCTTTTAGGTGTATGAAGCTAAAATTGACATGTGAAAACTAATGAATCATCATGACAATAGCTAAATAAAACATTGTGGTAAAAGACGAGCATGCACATGTGAGCATGCTAGAACTATTATGAAACAAAAGGGATGAAGAATGGGAAAGAAGAGATAACCAGGGAAAGGTTTGACACTTTTTGTCTTCAAGCGAGAATCCCTTCATATGCGAATAGAAGACCAATAAAGTGATATCCATGAGGATGCGCACAATGATGAGGAATTTTATCTATCTTTTTACCTCTATTCATCACAGTCTTAGCATGTCAGTGATAAAATACACATGAACTAGCTAGCCTCCTTACCATTGGTTTCTTCAAGCCCAAGCCGAAGATGAAAAAATACAAGCTAATGAAATCACATAAGTCAAGGGAAAGAAGACAAAAGCTGAAATTGAACAAGGAAAATATCAAAAGAATTGAGGAATGAGAATATGCAAATAGATCAACTGAAATATGAAATAAAGCTCAAAATTAGAAGGGAGGCTTAAAATGAAAGGCGAGTAACATAAACAAAAGAAATTATTTTTAGTTTTTAGTTTTTTATTTATGTACAAGGGATTAAGATGGCATGCATCCAAGTTCAAGGAGGATGACATTTAGCGTACAAGAAGGCATCTTCGACCCTACAAGAATGATTGATAGTATGACAACAATCATGCCAAACCCGTGCCAACCAAAAATGGCATGTGGTACACGATCAAGACCAATCAATATCCAAAAAAATGGAGACCATCTTGCAAAATATGCCAAGTCTTCTCATCAACAATGCATTTAAAATCACAACTATCTACATGCACATACATTTCGAAGTTTGGACCCATGCTTTATACAAGGCTTCGGTTGAGGTTATGTATCGGTATTACAAGAAGAATGAGGGCAATCAAGAGCTAAGTAATGACACTTTCTTACATCACGACTGAATCATCGCTTGCATTTAGGTCATGAATGGGGAGAGGTTATTTAAAAACCTGATTAGGCATGTCAAATGTAGGTTGTGAGTCGACATTTTTATTTCCTACCAAATCATCTTTATCATATTTGTTTTTGTGAAATGGGGCCTCAAGGTCCTCACATGGGTAATCATAAAATATTGGGCAAGAATCAAAACCACAAGGTTGACCAGATGAGAACACAATATCATAGGATAATGTTGGTATATCACATTCACTTGCGAGCTAATCCTGCCTGAGTTTATTGGTAATCCTGCCTGAGTTTATTATCTTCCAAGTCACTGTTGATGCAAAAGGAAAATCCTTCAAGCCGACATGTACCGAAAGATAGATCCTTTTCCATATCATAGATATAGAAATCAAAAGAAACCTCAACCTCTTCCTCATCCTGAAAGATTTTATCTTTAGGATATCCATCGAAGAGTGAGTTATTCGGGGTATGAAAATGATTAGGGACTTCGACATGTTGATCATGGACTAGAGGCTTGACATTATTATGGTCTTATTCATGAGAAGCAATGCTATGTATGTGATCATGATCAATTTCAACGAGAGAATTATCAAAAGGGAAGACCCCAAGTAGAGTCTCTTCATGATTCAACCAAGCAAGGATTAGTGATAGCCTTATCACACATGCCATGAAGCATAGATTCATTGTCAGTGAGCTCAAACCTACGCAAGATGGAATTAGAATCATATTCATGATCATCTTTGAAAAGAGCATCCTCGAATGGGAAAACATTGTGAAGGGTATGGCTTTCATCTTCAAATTTGATCTCGTTAATATCATATGGGTCAAAAGAGGAAGGAACATTCAGGCATGGCCTATCATAATCATTAAAAGGATTATCATTTTCTTACTTTATCAAAAAACTTGGATTTCTATTACATTTGTGTTTGACCTTTAATAGCATATGGTCCTGTGAGGGCTGTCACAAAAAATCACACCAAAGAGAAGAAGGGATGGTTTCAAATGGAGTTCTAAGGAACAGTGATAAGCGTGAAGTGGGTCCAAATCTATCTGAAATGTTGCGAAGATTCCTCCCCATAATAGATTGAGGTTGAGAAAGATAGACCTATACAAAGTTGCTTCCTTTCCATGCAAATTATGGGGAAAGATGCAAGAGGTAGTCGGGACATCGCATACACCTACATGTTTACAATATTGATCAAATTTGTCAAGATGGCTCTAAGAGGATTCCCAAGGGTGTCTTTCAAAAGTAGGGAAACCCATAGTCAACAAGCTAGAAATGAAATCACGGTTAGGTTGGTTCATTATGTAATAAGATCAAAATTCATGCCAAAATAAATTGAAAGAATTAAACCAAACTAGGAAACAACCATTGATCGGTCTTTCCCAATATGGTTGCCAAAAGATGTTGATTAGGAAAATGAAAACTCTCAAAATCAATTGATCGGTCTTTCCCAATATGGTTGCCAAAAGATGTTGATTAGGAAAATGGAAACTCTCAAAATCAACTCTTCGACCTCCTATGCGTCTCGGCAGGAAGAGATGGGATCAATACCCTAGATTTATAACCCCTTGAGAGAAGCTCGAATCCACGTGAAAAAATCACACAACTCTAATCTCTCGCATTATCGTGAGTGACATAGTGTGTGAGGAAGAATCCTACAGCTTATGCACTTGACAAAGTAACAAAACAAAAATATAATCAGAGTTTTTAATAGCGCAAGTGTGTCAAGAAGACTACTACACCTCACACAATTAGCTAAAACACATAGAAAATAACCCAAATGAAAAATAATGGTTTGCGTTATGAATCCATGTGTTATGCTTGCACAATGATATGCAAATAAATAATCATTGCCTTGCATTATCTACTAAACTTGATGCATAGCCGTTTAAACTCAAATATTTTGTATATTATTAGATTTGTTATTTTTTTTACAAGAAACAAAAGGAACAAAATAAATATCAATAGATTTCGCTGAAAAAAATATCAATAGATTCTAAAATACTAAAGAACAAAAAAAACTATTGACTACATGTATATATAACCAAAACCAAAAGAACATCACAAGTAAAAAAAACAAGGAAAGCGCATTCAAACAAATAAAAGGTTTCCTTTGTGTTTATATTTTTTTTTCATTTTATATGTTTATTATATAACAATATTAAAGAGTACGCATAGACAATTTTAGAGCATTTACAACATAATGAAGTAAACTATAGCAAATTTTAAAATGACAAAATAATTTAACTAATTAAAGAACATTAATGAAATGAAAGCACACCATTAACACTCATATACATGTAATTCTTTTTTGCAACACATTAATGGATGGATATATTAAAGCAGACGACATATATTTGCATGGATATATGGAAATCTCGGAATGCTGCTATTTTTCAGAATATTGAACCTACAGTGAAACAATCCTTGATAGCTTTCTGGAAATTATATCATTCATTTTCAAAGGATAGGATATATACTTTGAATTTGTAGAGATTGAAGTTTCTAAATGTGGAAGATACTGGGAAAGCTTCAGGGTTTTTTTGATGATGCTTCAGCAGATAATAAGTGTGGAGGGCTTCACTATTAGTGTTGGTACAGATTACATTCTCAAATTTCGACTTGCATGTGGATTAGGTACTAATACAAAAGCTGAACTTTTGGGATTGTAGAGACTCAGGAGTGCTAAAGGTGGCTCTTCTCTGTGGCATTGACTCTATAAGAATTTTTGGTGACTTTTTGGTTATTGTCAAATAAGTCAACAAAATGTTTCATCTGGACAACGTCTATATCCATCACTGGTGTCAGAGAATTTATGGTATGATGAACAGGTTTCCTGATCTTACTATTGAACACACATACAGAGAAAATAATGACGCTGCAGATTCCCTGTCAAATGAAGCTTTGGATGGTGATCCTGGTGTTCTCCTCTGGGAAGAATGGGTGGATGAACAGAAAACTTCTTTTGGTTCTATTTTTTCATTTATCTCTGAAGTGTTTTAAGCTGTTTTTTATGTGTTTTGGATGATACGTTATGACTTTTTTTGTTATCTAGTAAACAAACTATATATTTTACTAGCTACTTGATAGTGGATGATGAACTAGAAAAATGATGTGTACATGTATCAAATGATATATATAACAAATAAATAACAATGATCATTAGGAGTGCTATAACAACAAGGAGGTTGCTAAGCAGCAAGTCCATGCCTACAGTTATTGAAAAACGAGTAAGACTTGCACCTCATTCGCAGCCGGTCTCGACGAACGAGCAAGAATGATTGAGACTTGCACCTCATGAACAGCGATTCTCGACGCGAGAGATTATTTGATGTCTTGCCTAGAACCCAATGAAAGGCAACTAGAAAGTTGTTGGAGATCTTAGTTAAAAGAAATCGTATTATATCTTTAGCCAGAAAAGAAGTTTTTTTTTTATTGAAGTGAAATCCAACTACATATCTATAATAATTATCTCCGCGTGGACAGACGAGCCCGAGCCACAGCGTTGGTAATGGAAGTCTTTCTGGATTAATAAAAATGAGTCTCTTTTTCAACTACAAAGTGAGAAATTGTGTAATAAAAATAAAACAATTCTAAAATTGTGTAATAAAAATAAAACAGTTCTAATAATATATGAAAATCCTATGAATAAGACCGAATAATTTTGTCATTGGTTCTCATACAGCATCTCCACAATTACATGCTCATTCCCGCCTTTTCCTAGGCTGCGATTGATAGAGGCAGATCCTGCCGCTTGCTTATGGTCAAGGTTGGACCAGAGCCAAAACTGTATCCACACGTACTAGGAGTGCGACAACACATCGCATCATCATCGCTAGACTTTGGCAAGCAAAAAAAGCGCACCCATTGAAGCTTCACCTGTCGATTCAGTTGACCGAGCCACAATCTTGCTGACTCTAATCTTGATGGCAAGATCGATATGTCTTTGGTATCCATCCACATTTTCTTGGTTGTCGTGTGTTGTAATCATTAAGTGCAGAAAGCAAGGGCGACTTCCCCATTATTGCTTCTTCTTTGTACTTATCTATTGAACTCAGTGAGTGTAAGAAGCAGAAGTTGCCCTTTGTTGCTTATGCTTTATATTTATCAATTAAGCTTTGTGAGTGCAAAGAAGAGGGACTATCTACCCAGTGGATGTGTTTTCTGTTTGTTACTTCTTTGATTACTTCTTTTCTGTTGGATAGAACTCCACACTGAAGAACAAACCAATGGGACATGGAAATTTTCAGACTTTCCAGATACATTTGCCTCCACTTGGGTGAGCTGTTTATAATCTTTTGTTGTGTTAATAGACTAAATTCATCTATCCTGTTCAAGCCGTGTAGGAGAAATGACTTATATTTACACTACTTCAGGCATTCAGAATTGGAGCAGGCTGATTCTATACGCCTCAGTTGCCATTCAGATCATAGGCGCAGGGTGATATGGAGGAGGTCCGAGGGACGATGTTGGCTACACTATTGGACATCATTCACACTGAGCACCAGAGAGAATACTTGCTAATATGTCCCAGACCAACTTTTTTCTTGGTCGACTGGTGAGTTGATCTTGGTCCATGCTTACACCAGTATTCTAAGTTCTTAATCTTATTAAATTTAATCTTAGTATGCTCTCCAACTGATGAAGGAAGAACATAGTAGTATTGGACAACATAATCTGAATGGGGACCTTCCAGGCTATCTATCATATCTAAATATTGTCTACACAACTAATTTGTTATTTTAGTAGCTATTATGTGCAAAATGGACAGGAAAGCACAAAATTTGTTTGCAAATGCACAGAGGAACAAATGGACAGGAAAGCATAAGAAATAACTTACATCTCTTCTATGTATTGTCCCTTCTATGTATTGTCCCCCATACCGGAAAAGTACTGATTTGAGTGTATGTGAAGATTTATCTGCAGTGCTAATTACTTTCTATTGAGATTGCTAATTAGTTTCTTGCTTGCAGGACCGGTTCACCGAGAATCGTTGCAATCTGAAGGTGGACAGGAGGAGTCAATTTGTATTACTAAAACTGATCCAAGGTATCGTTCTACGCACAGGCAATGGGAAAAGATCAAGCTGCCTTGGTGAGTCAGACTAGTTAGAAATTGATTCTCTTGATTCTACTCTTGGTCTCTTTTAATATCATGTTGTTTATACAAGTCGATGTTGTTTATGTCGGTCCTAGTGACCGAACGATTTATAAATTAGCGTAAGAGAGATGTGTAAGTAACAAGTCTCTTCTCATTTGCCAAACGATTTATAAATTAGCGTAAGAGAGATGTGTAAGTAACAAGTCTCTTCTCATTTGCCATAGATGGAGCAGATGGATCATTTCAAAAGAACATGTGTTGGGTAGGTGGTGGGTGCATGCCACATAGCAGCCCCAAGGCGGTGCACCATGTACCTAGGTGAAGTGTAGTCTCACTAACATTTAATGTTAGAACAAGTAATGCTAAAGTAACATGGGCATTATTTCATTTCATCAACACTCTCCAATTTAAAATAAGTTTTTATATAAAAAGTGGCACTTTGCGTGGAGATGAGGCCAAATAAGATGACCAAATTGGTGATTGGCTTGTATAAAGTTTTTATATAAAAAGTGACACTCTGTCTCTAGATGAAGCCAAATAAGATGACTAAATTGGTGATTGGCTCGTATAAAGTGCCATGTACATTGATTGGATTGGTTAGTTAAAAGGCAGCTGAAAAATAAAGTTTAACACTTTGGATAAATTTCTAAAACTTGTTTTGGTCTGAGTGTAGATTAATAGGAACATAGGCAAGCCGATTACAAGAGTCCCTGCCAGTATAGATTAACAGGAACGTCCCTGCCAACTTGAAGGTAGGGATTAATAAGGAATAAATAAAGAGAGTTGAGTAGCGTTAAGGTGTAGATCACGATAATATTTTTTATTTACTTTGTATCAGAAAAGGTAAGTATTGCAATGGAATTACCGCATCTGAATTAAACAAAGGAATAGCAAAAATGAAAGGAATGTGCAGGAAAGCTAAATATAAGATGCTTCCTATCTTTACTATATGGGTGATCTGGAACAGCAGGAATATGAAAATTTTGAATCAGTTAAACCAAATAGTTTTTACAGGAAAATATTGGCCTATTTGAATTAAATATTTTTTACATTTGCAGGAAAATATTGGCCTATTTGAATTAAATATTTTTTACATTTGCATGAAAATATTGGTGAATGATCCAACTTTGGATAGGAGGCCGCAAAGAAGCTCATATGGATTTTTTTTATGGTGCGGCTAAAAACAGAGTTTGCGTTGGTATGGTATTATGGATTAAAAAATATCATAAGCTTATATTGAGAATGGGAATAGGAAGTGGTACTAAAATGAAAGCAAAGCTTTTGGCTTTATGGGGCTCACTTTGGTTCACTTATAAAAGAGGAATATTTTGCATAAATATTTTTGGAGACTCCAAAGTTTTAATTTACTAAGCTACAGGTAAACATGATATTTAAACTATTCACTTGCTGCCTTGGCTGATTCAGACTTCTCAACTCATCAAGTCCTTTGAGCAGATCTCTTTTCGCCGAGAAGTCAATATTGAAGTGGATAGTTTGTCTAAAGAATCCATTGGTCCATTAAATGGATCAATTACATTTAAGGAATGGGTCCAAGACAACTTGGAGGATTATGGCAGCCTTCTTGCCATATAACTTTTCTGTGGATTGTTATTTTTGTGTTTTTTTGGTTGGTGGATCTATGCACTAAGGTTTCTAGATACTGTTTAGTTGTTATCTTGAAATTATGTTGTTGATATAACTATAGTTATGAATCATGATTTGTTGTGGGATGGTCATCATGGACTTGAGATCATGATTTAGAACTATTGATCATTTTTAACAATATTTTGTAACTTTGATTTTTAATGGAAAATAACAAATTACAGCTTCTTTTTCTACTGAAAAACTAACAGTTTTTTATTATCAAAATAACTTCATACAAGCATGCTTTGGTTTGGCATTGGTTTCCAGGCCTCTATGAAGACCTAGACCAGGCATGATTCAGAGATTATTAAGACATTTATATAACAGTAGATAAAAATCCAAGCGGATCAGAGAAAATGAAAGAAAGGTGAGCTTGGGACTAATCAAATCCATTGTGATAGAAGATAAGCTTAGTTCCTGCATACACATCCACTGGTTAATTCCATCATTCCATGATAAAGTTCACAGAAATGGTAAATGAAAGTACTGATATACCTCAAGAAATTGCTCAGTCTTGGGATCTTAGCATCCTCGTTCCTCTGCACCTTTAAAGAATCTCATGCTATCAACAATCAATGTCAAAACCCTGCAAGAAAATTTGTATCAAGTGAGAAATAAAAAAGAATGAAGTGTTTTCCTCTCTCTAGTTGTACTCCTCTGCTGGGTGGAAAATCTCCTCTCTAATGAGTCATTGTGCCTTTTTTTTAAGAATTCATTGAGTGGCGGTGGTCTTGGTTTTTGTAAAGAAAGTTTCAAGAATTATTTAAAAAATAGCCCTAACCTATGCCCAAACCAACTATTGATCGACTCAGGGTATCCACCAATTTAGAGAACCTAAGAAATATTTAACAAACTGAAAATATAAAATAATTATGGGCAGTTATTTTCGTCCTCTGGTCCATGTATGTGTTTAGTGCCACATATTTTTTGTTTTATCCATGTACTCTGTTTTATCCATATAATCAAAGTGTTGTAAGTTGCAAGATCAGCCGAAATTTCTAACTTGGCCATTTGATCCAGAGTACCAATTGCCTCTTCCGCCAAGGGAAGACTATTGCCCTTTGAGACTATGTCCAATGGAAAATATCACCTCCAATGCTTGTATTATCCATAAAATTGTCTTCAATAATTTCATTCTCATTGATATTTTTCTGATTTCATTTTGAGAAATTACTCTTTAGCATCATTCTTTGTGTCTTGTGCAGAAGCTTCCTTTGTTCCAGATTAGATATTTTATACTCACATATATTCTATGACTGATTTGTGATGTTTTGTGAGCTTTCTCATACTCTGTTTATGTTTTCAGCTGCCAACTCAAAGGCAGATTTGGCCATTTTTCCTTTTTTATTTCTGTGATATTTTCCTTACAGATTGGCATTTGTAACAGGTCTCCACTGATACGCCCATCTTTATCAATGCATGGAAGTGTTTATGTTGTAATCTTAATTCAAATAAATGTATAAACTAAACATTCGTTGGAGTACTCAATTCTCTGGAAATTCTTGCATCGCCAGCATTAGTATTTCAACAACTATATGCAATTCTTTAAAAGGAATTCAACTGTACATGAACATAAAATGGATTCAATGGAAAGCGCATGTTTTCCTTCTTCTCCACGCATGCCTACCTCAAGTAACAAATCACCTGTCGGTGCTGAAGTAAATCTCTCTTATGTGCAACAAATATAGCCTGGCTCTAGAACCATCCCAGTATTTATCCTTTGTAAAGTTTGCTCTACAAAATGGTGTGTGGTTATCTCTTCCTTCATCTCTGTGGTCTTTGTATTTGGTGTTGGTAGAGCACGATATCCCACATTGATTGTAGATTTGGATAAATTGGTTTTATATATACGAATTTCTCAATATTTTACCAAGTGCAAGGGTATGGTCGGTGGGATCATGTGGGATCTTGTTTGATCATGACGCTAGGACTGGACTTAAGCCAATAATTTTTATTTCACGAAATGAATACAAAACAAAATTATCGACTACCAAAAGTATCAACTTCTTTATCTTCAAAAGCTTTATCTTTTTCTTTATAACGTATGTAGTATCAACAACTGTCAAAAATAAAAATCGATATAAAAATCGATTGATAGTGCTAGTTATGATGTTGTAAGAGAGAGATATAAACGAAATGAAATTGACTAATAATGCTAGCTATAATGTTGTAAGAGGGAGATTTAAACAAAATGAATACAAAACATAAGTATCAACCAAAAATAAAAAAAAATTGAGTAATAAAGCTAGCTATAATGTTGTAAGAGGGAGATATAAAATATGATCTTTTGAAAAGGTGAGGCATACGTTAATAAGAGATTGGCCTTTTCTTTAGAACGTATGTAGTATCAACAACGATATGTACATGGATATAATGTTGTAAGAGGGAGATATAAAATATGATCTTTTGAAAAGGTGAGGCATACGATAATAAGAGATTGACCTTTTCTTTAGAACATATGTAGTATCAACAACGATATGTACATGGATAAGGGGAACAAATTGTGTTTTAGAATGAAAGGTTGAGGATGAAGGTTTTGTAATGTTAGAAGAATAAGTATGGATTGGAAAATGGGGTCAAGTTGAAAGATAAGTAGGAAGGGAGAGCCAAAAGCACAGGAAACCCAATGACCACTGAAATAATTTGAAGATGCCACGTTAAGAGATTGACCTTTTTTAAGAACGTATGTAATGTCAACGACGATATGTACATGGATAAGGGGAGCAACTTGTGTTTTAGAATGAAAGGTCAAGGATGAAGGTTTTGTAATGTTAGAAGAATAAGTATGGATTGGAAAATGCGGTCAAGGTGAAAGATAAGTAGGAAGGGAGATCTAAAAGCACAGGAAACCCAATGACAACTGAAACAATTTGAAGATGGCACACCAACCCTTTTGAATAATACCCTGGAGCATATCATGAATGTAAAATGTGAAACAAGTTGCAACCTACCACCTGTATATCATCATGTGCAACTGACAATTAACCCTTAGCCATCAGTAATTAGTTAATATTTCATTAAATTCATAAACTCTTTAATTGGTGGAAACCCCAGGACGATGCCAATCTAGCTAGGGACCTAGGCTAGGATCTCAAATGTAAGAGTTCAAGAAGACTTCTCGATGAGGAAATTTTTTTAATTACGCCATAAATTTCGATTCATAGTCAAGCTTGGCAACTCTTTGCCAGCTTATGTTTGTTGAAAATAAATGTGATCAACATAACTCAAGTATATATTTCAAGTAGCCATAGTTTCTATTTTCAGCTACTTTCGGATGCCTATGAGTGTTGGATGAAACATTAGTCACTTGGAAAACTACAATTATCCCACAATCAGAGGTTTTCTTCTTATCGTACAATTGTTTGATATAAAATTTTATGCCATTGTACAACATAGCCTTGTGGTGTTCCACCTACACCAATATATATGCTCAATATGTAAAAATGCAATATCGGCAATTAATAAACATTTAGACCAACAACTACTTAAAAATTCGAGAAAAATGAATACTAACACATCTAATAGATGTAAAAAAAATGTGGCAATGATCATATGTTTATCTTTTGCGCCATTTGTTAAATCAATTTCCTTTTGTGTAAGGTTAATATCTCGCAAATTATGAGATCTTCTAATAAACTCCACCACCAATCCCATGATAATTTACCATAAACTTCTATACATCATTCTATCAATGCCTTCATCCAGTCAAATATTATTTGCAATGTATAAATGTAGTGCATCACACTCTTGAGCAGATGTATGACGAAAAGACAATTGAATAACTAGGTACTTAATAAATGATGGATGAATAACATTAAGGAAGTACGAAATTGGAAAAATATAGTATACTCTATTATATAAGTTGATCTCTATTGTTTGGTTACTTTTGACTTTCCCAAATTTACCATTCCCCAACAAAAGCTCCCCTTCATATTTTTTTTCTTGGAATCAACATCCCAAATGTGAGGCACATTAATATGTGGTGATGCTACTTTAGGAAGATACTCACTAATATACACTATGGATTGATATGCCATATACCCCTCAACCATAGAACCCTCAAGACGTGGTCTTTGTCTAACAAAAGCTTTCAATGCCTTCAAGTGCCTCTCCACCATCCACATTGACTTTGTGTGTATAGGCCCACATACTTCAGTCTCCTCAACTTGGTGTATGAGGTAGTGTTATTGTGCATTGAAAAAGGCCAGAGGAAGATACTTTTGCAATTCGCACATTAGATAAGGAATTTGTCTTTTCCAATACCTTATATCTTCTTTATATTTCTTTTGATGACAACCACCAAAACATGTCGATGCAAATTAATTATATTGTGGGAATATTCAAAACAATAATAATATGTGTACATGTACAACGCAAGTAAATCACTTGTATGCCCATTGTGCACTAGTTAACCTTTCACTTATAAATTGTGACACCTTACCTCATGTACTTGCTGAGATCATATATAACTTGTTTTATGTTGTTATCGAAGCTATCTAGGAAAGATAGAGGTAGAACAAATTGAAACATAGAATTAGAAAACGTACTCATTATTTTATTCAAAAATTAAAAACAAAAACCAATTTCTTAAAAAGGGGGGATTAATTTACCAAATTACCTTAATAAAAGTATGTCAATCATGAGTTTTTTCCCCACCAAATTCCTTTCTTTGTAAAGATAGTATTTATGTTTGAAGAAAAACCACTGGGAAATTTAATTTTATGAATAAAATCCGTTACAACATTGCTTTGTTGCTATGTAAAAAACCATGGAATAGTGTCTGGTTGTCCATCATTGGAATAATGAATCAAATTTCCCATTACATGATTGGATTTTTGAATGTTGCTACAAAATTTGGTGATTTTATCTTTATTAATCCTTCCATCTAAGATTCTCCATAATATTTTTGTAACATTCTTTTCAATATGCATTGTATCAGACAGATGAGCAACTTGTAGGTGCTCATAGTAGAGAAACCTATTGAATTGGATGGAGTATCTTTTCATTCCTCATGTAGAAAGCTCATTAATGCATTGATTACCTTTACAAAACATAAATGAACATAATTATTAAATATTAGATTACATAGAAATTAACAATTGAATATAATGTGATATTTCAAGTTGTATAACGTTGTTAGATATGATATGGAATGCAATTGCTTTATGTGATGATGATTCATAGTGTACCCCAATTTCCATAGTTGAGGTGTCATTCTTAGAGGTTTTTTTGTAGTCTCTTCCTTCCCATTAAAAAGATATTTCTTGATAGTTCAATACCTATGGTTCTTAGGGAGGAAGTACCTATATTCACCAAACACTTCCTTTCTTAAACTTCTAGAGCATCAATATATCACTTTGGGACCACACACCAGACATTCAAATTTACCCTTTGTCTGAAGACCTGCAAGATGTGGAATTGTGCTAATGCTAGAATTATACAAACTACAATTATTTAAAAAATGCATAAACCATTGATAAAATTAGATATTGTTAGAATGCAGTACTTTAATACTAATTACCACAAAAAATGTGTTAGGCTCGAGGCATCATGAATTGTCCATGTAAGTATTCCATGGAATTGAAATTGTACTTTCCACCCTATTGGTTTGGATATGTCGTACATAGTGATGCCAGTCCATAAATTTAGAAGTTCATCAATAAGAAGCTCAACAAATACGTCCATATCTTTAACATGGTACTTCCCTAATTATTTGAAAATACACACTTTTATTATATTGATTAGATAATAAATTAACATATGTAACAAACAACTAAAGTACAATTGACATGATATGTATACTTGAAATTTTTGTTTTGAACAAATAGCTGGAAAAATCATTGCCAACATTGTGTGCTCCCTCTTTATTGACATCCAAGGAGGAAGGTTATTGTTTATAAAAAAATTAGACCACACTAAGTAAACAAACCTCATCACTCCAAATGGATTGACACCATCAACTACCAATGAAATCCTAACATTATGAGGTTCTTCTCTAAAAACTGGCCATATTTCTTCGATGTCCCTAAATGTGGTACCATATATAGGAATTCACATAACACCATCTTCACTCCTATTTTGTGCATGGTAATCCATAAATTGTGCCATATTTTTGCACCTCTACAATCATTGGAAATATGGAATTATGGGAATATGCCGAAGAACCTTGCGATGCACCTTATTTGTTACTTGATCAGTTCTATATCTACTAATTCCACATTGAGGGCATTCTGACTTTGTTGCATTTTTTCAATAATATATAACACATTCATTGGGACATGCATCAATGGCTTCATACTCCATTCCTAAATCTTTGATAATGAGAGACAATTCTCGGTATGTGCAAGGTAAATTATTTGGTGATGGTAGGAGAATATCACGTAATAGTTTATGACAATCAAGCAAAAATTAAAAGTGATGAATATTATTCATCAATATTGCATCGACCTTTATACAATATAATTAACACTAAAAACAAAAGAAAAAAATTGTATTCATGTATAAAGAATTATATTACGTACCTTAGGATCTGTGTGAGGCACGTGTTTGACAAACCGTTCAACACTTTTAAGTTCACCAACTATAAAATCGCAAAGAGAAGATTTTCCTTTAGCCTTGATATAAGATTTTGTGTGCCTTATCAATCAAAGATACATCATGAACATGTTCATAAAAGTTATCGTCGATTGACGAAGCATGAAAGGTGACATTGATCAATCTATATATCCCATCATTTTGAATGACACCAGTATCATCATTTCCCTCGGCCATAGGATTAGGACCAATATTAGTTGTACTATATTTTGGTTCATCGACCTACTCATCATTCGTTCCATTAATCATAGGGCGCTCTGTCTTTATAATTACAAATAATGAAATTTATTTAGTATATAAATTAAATGTTAAAATGATAAATTAAAAATTCTAGATATATGAGAATATAAATTAAATGTGTAATGAAGAAATTCATCTAGTACGTCTTACCATTGGATGAAATTCACCCCCCCCCCTTAGAAGTGCCCATATTCCCAACATTTGTTTTTAGTTATAGACCTTAAAATTATTCTATGCATTCCCTTGCACTTTTTGCAAAGGAACCGACATATACCATCACCAAGTTTCTCCCTTACCCTAGCATTAACAATCCTAGAACTTTCATATTTTGTTGACATTGTTAACTATATAATTCAAATGAAACAATGTAGATAGAAAAAATGTTGTAACATTGATACAGTTATCGAAACTATGAAGTAGAAATCTATTATAGACATCAAGAACATCACATAATTGTCGCCTTAATGTCAAATGCATACATATAAAATTTATCGACATCAAAATTATGGTAGTTGACCACACCCACTTTGTCACCCTTAGGTCAAGATAAATGTTATTGGCCATTTCAATAGATGAGGGAGCAAGAACTCTTAACATCACAATTTTGATGATAGTTTACCATTCCCACTTTGGCACCCCTAAGTCAATATAGATGTTATTTCCATTTCAACAGATAAGGGAACGAGAACTCTTCACGTCATAATTTCAGTGTAATGGTGTGGAAAGTCCAACATATGGGTATGATCGTCGAAATAGCAAAGTCATCATGGCAAAATTAAAAAAATTAGAAAAATTACGACAACACCTATGATTTTTTTCCATTTGTGTCAATTTGGAATTTGCACCCAAATGTAGTAGTGTCATGACCTCTACACGCATAAGTGGATCAAATTCCACTCCTGTATCCATCAATTTTGAAAATATCAATGGGTTAGATCAAGTGATTGAGTAAATAAGAGGTCTTAAAGTCAAGTCCTCAAGCTCGCTATCTGTGATATGTTAATACTCAATTTCCATGTCAAGTCAATCATATTTTAGTCTACATTGACAATTTGCCCTAGTTACCACCTATTGATGATGGTGAAGTCAATGAGGGTTCTCATGCGTGGTTACATGAAAAATAAAACAACCTCCCAAAGCTCTTTAGGGAAGGCTTGAAAAGAAAAAAGAATCCTTAAGGTGTAGCCATGTCCAACCCCAAGTTGATAGTTAGGTCGATATTTCCCTTTGAGGCAAAACTAAGTATTTGGAGGCAATTAATAGTATTTTTCATTTACCCTTGTTCCTCCAAGAAGGTAAGAAATGAGTCATCAATAAAAAAATTGGTCACCAACTACCCAACATCAGGCTTAAGGAGAGTAATATGTTTAATTAGCCCTCGGGTCGTTATATTTTGAATAAGTTATTTTAAATCCTTAACATCCATGACATAAAGAGTAGGATCCAAGGACAACATTAGCATATTGATCTAAAGATCCAATTTCCTCAAATTTGGCTTGGTTGATGGAGAGGAACATTAGTGCATCAACAAACATAGTTTCAACTACTTTTAAGAAAAGCTATCAAACCCAAGGGCCTGAAGCATGGCCAAAAATAAGGGTCATTCCACTGTGTCGTATACCTTTTCAAAGGAAATATTGGTAAACACAACATATAAGACCATTCCCTTGTCCCATTCCATTATTTATCACAGAAAAGTGACATTATCAAGGAAAAATTGGCCTAAGATGAACTATGTCTATTTAGGCTTGACAATCTTAGGCGAGATGTAATTTACATTTAGAACTAAGGCTTTAACTAGGATTTTGTAAGATGCATAAAGCAAATTTATAGACCTGGTGACAAGCTCTAAATTTTGGGGATAAATCTTATTAGTGCTTTTATTGTGATCAACCAAGGGTGAAAAATCGAAGTTGGGAAACACTTTTTGGTTGTTTTTTACGAAGAAAATTGTAAAATTTTACGTTTTTTCAATTTCAACCCCTCTAAACTCGTATTTTCTTTGAGAATTTCACTTTGAAGTAAAAAGGATATTTATAGATGATTGTGTTACCTTCATACTCATATTTTTTGTTAAAAACATTATGGACATATATTGGGATAAATTTGGTGTTTACTAACTACATATAATTTAAAATTCTACATCAAGATAATGAGTGACTTATTGATCCATTATGTTTGTTAGATATGGCTATTTATTTTGGGGAAGAAATATACTATCATTTTCTACAAAGATTGTACTAGTGCATAAACTATTGTTGGGGAATTGTTAGATTCAACCACTACTTTTTAATATTTAATGAAATAGAGTAACACAAAAAATGGCAATGTTTCAACACATTTTGTGATCTGTCAATTTGCGTTTTGATGTCATCGTCACTAAGAAAACTAAAAGTACTTTTGTGAAGAGGACAGGGAGAAGAAGTGCACTATGATTTTTCTTATTTTTTTATTTTGTCATTTTGAAGATATTGAATTTTCATTGCAAGTAGTTTTCAGAATAATTTTTTTTTGAAGTGATAGAGTTTAGAATAAAATTATTAATAAATAGAAATTATTTGATGAAAAGAAACAATTATTATATAATTAGAAACTAGATCCATCTATGAATCTATTGGTACTAGGTCCGACAAATAATATTTAAAATTTGTAGGGGTTTGGAGTCTTCGAAATTTTAGTTTCTGAAAAAATGCAGGAGATTTTTTAAAAACAAAAACTCTAGTCCAAGAAAATGTCTCGGCTGAGAATTTTCTACCAACTCTTGGCCGAGAGTTTTAAACTCTCAACTGAGAGTAATTTTTATTTAAATTGAGAACTCTAATTGAATAAAACTCTTGGTCAGTAGTTTAGAATGGCACACTCCAAAATGTGTTTCCCAACTTCACGTTTTCACCCTCAACAATCTTTTTTAATAGTGTCTATGTACCCCCTACATCAAATCAAATACAAAAAAAATCCATGTACTCTTATAGAACTTATAGGTACCCCTACAGCAAGTCAAGTTCTAGGGATTTATCATCAACCATTTCTATCAAGGTCAATATTAACAAATTTAAGGTCAACTCTTGACCACATAATCTTTCATTTAACAAATCTTGTTAGAGCAAAAAACCCTCTACCTAGTTACCTAGACCATGAATTGATGACTCTAGTGGGACAAACCCCATCCAAATTGACCACCTGAGTCACCCCTGAGATGCATTCCTAGTTTTGGGGGTGTATTCCTTGATTTTTGGGTGCATTCCTTGATTTAGGGAGCTTTTTCCTAAGTTTAGAAGTGATTGAGTTAGTAACTAGTTGATGCCTTAGATGCACTCCACTAATCTAGGTCCTAATTGACCCTAACTAACTCTCTTCAGTCATTAGCACCCTAGTTGAGATATTTTAGGGATTTGCATACACATACAATCAGTTGCAAGTACATCACTCAATTAGAACTAGTGATTGGGGAACCTTGGGTCAGTATAACTCAGATTGGAGAGTGTGCATGGTTAATTGAGGGTCTTTAGCTCTAGTTAAGCCTCACTAGCACCTCATGCACTACTTGAGCAATTCAAATTTCCTCCTACCCTAATTCAAATTTCCTTGCCTATTTAATGTAAGTCTCTTCATCGATTGAGGATCAATGAAATACATCATTCTCTCTTGTTATTTGTTCTAACTTTTTGTGTGATGATTAATGTTACTACATTTGTTACATGAATAGTTGATTATTGATCTCTTTTTCACAATATATCCCGCTTGTGTTAGTGCCTATATCTACATGGTATCAAAGCTGCAGGGGTGCTAAACTAGTCAGTGTTTTAGTGTTTTTTTCAAGGATCAAGCTATTGCAAGTTAAAGAAGTGCTTTTGCAGCCATCAATGAGATCATTGCAGCCATGGATCTCCTATCTCCCAACATATTCTAACCCCCTTCAACTATTATGAATGGAAATCAAGCGAAGAGATGCTCTTGATGAATAAGGAGTTCTATCAAATCACAATGGACACTGAGGTGGAACCAACTTCAACAATTAAAAAGTTTAAATACTTGAATAGAATGGATGAAGCATTCAGTTTGCTTTTATATTCTAGGTCTCCATATCTACTCTACCACATTAAATCCAAGAAGACTCCAAATGAAGAGTGGACCACACTGTCCACCCTCTTTGGAACACGAGATGAAATGAGGGGCCATCAATTAGAGGTGGAACTACGAACTTGAGACCAAGTGATTTTGACTCTATTCAAGAGTTTTTCACCAAGTTGAAATCAGTTCTCTTGTAACTAAATATGTTAAAATCGAGAAGGATTTCACAAAAATGGTACTCTCTATTCTCTCCAATTTGGATCTTGATTACGGTATCTTTGTTTCTAATTTTCATTCTACTAGATTGAATCTTGAAGCCTCCTACAAAATGCCTACATTGGATGTATTTGTTGCCTCCCTCCTTTAAGAGCAATATAAGCTCTCACAAATGGGCCTCCAAAAGACCTCAAAGGTGCATGCACCTGCAGCCAATGAGGGGGAAAAGCGCACAAGCAAGAAAAAGCCCCCATACAAGGGGGAAAAGGAGCAAAAACCAAGGATTTCTCATGAAGATTTCAACTCCAACGATGGCAAGACCAAAGAGGAGAAGACATGGTGGCCTTACTGCAATAAAGGCCCACATAAAGAATAAGATTGCAGGTACAAAAAGCTTTTTTAAAGGAAAGGGAGAGAAAGAGCGCAACAAGAAAGTTGCCACGCTGAAGAAAGCCAATTGTCAGTATGCACTTACAACAATTTCTAATCCATGCATCCTTAATTCAGAATCTTCCCAACAAATGGCCTACGAGGACATATTCAAATATATTGAGCCTTGCACAAATCCTACCACAATGGGATATGCACTGGTTTCGATCCACCACTCAACTGAGGAAGGTCCTATTTAGGGAAAAAATTAAGTATCCATAATTTTCTTGAAGTGTGGCCCAACATTGGCGAATCTTACTAATTATCAAATTTACAACCATAAAATGTTTGGTGATATTTTTTTTAAAGTATTCAAATATCTAGGAGTTTTATATAGTTTTTGGGTAATTTTGGCGATTTTTAGAGTAAAAAATTTTGATTTTATGGAATTTGGGCAAATCATATTGAAAAAAAATGGAAAATGGTGAATATATTTTGGGAAAAAAACCTTGAAAATTAGCCCATGGGCTAAATTTCACCCCTAAAATTTTTCCCTAACCATGTTACAGGCCTAAAAGAAGAGGTGATCAACAATTTTGGAGAACTTATCCGAAATCAAGTTCAAATTGAAGAAGCCATTGGGAAACTTGTCCCAAATCAAGTCCTCATTGAAGAAGACCTCCAATATGTCTCTTCATACTCAAGATCTACAACCTTTGCTCCTACTATTCACCAAGTTTTGCACAAAAGCTTCGAGGGGTTACCTTCATTTTAAGCAAGGAATAGTCAAGGACCATCATTCGAGCACTTCAAAGTGTTTTGATCTAGTGAATGGGCTCACATGCATTCCAACAGAAGGTGTTCACCAAAGTTTGCAGGGATCCTTAAAATGGAAGGTTCGTATGAGTAGGTTAGCCTTTTCTTTTATTACGTTCTCTTTTATGGGGGAGTTTCCCATTTGGTTTTTCCCTCCTATTTAGTTTTCAGAGAATCTTGTGTGCATGGGTACCTAATATGGCTGCAAATTGTTGAAACCCATTTTTCATTTTTATTTCACCTAGTTAGGCTTATGGGGGAGTGTTAGAGCAAAACAATCTCTACCTAGTTACCTAGACCATGACTTGATGACTCTAGTGGGCCAAACCCCATCCAAATTGACCACCCGAGTCACCCCTAAGATGCATTTCTAGTTTTAGGATGTCATTCCTTGATTTGAGGGCACATTCCCTTACTTGGGGAACTTTTTCCTGAGTTGAGGAGTGATTGACTCAGTAACTAGTTGAGGACTAGATGCACTCCACTAATCTAGGTCTTAACTGACCCTAACTAACCCTCTTTAGACATTAGCGCCCCGATTGAGTAATTGTAGTGATTTGTATGCACATACAATCAGTTGCATGTACATCACTCAATCAGAACTAGTGATTGGAGAGTCTTGAGTCAATGTAACTCAAATTGAAGAGTGTGCATGGATAACTAAGGGTCTTTAGCTCTAGTTAAGCCTCACTAGCACCTTATGCCCTACTTGAGCAATTCGAATTGTCTCCTACCTTAATTCAAATTGCCGTGCCTATGTATTGTAACTCTCTTCATCAATTGAGGATTAATGAAATACATCATTCTCTCTTATTATTTGTTCTAACTTTTTGTGTGATGATTAATGTCACTACATTTGCTACATGAATAGTTTATTATTGAGCTTTTTTTCACAGTATATATTTCTTGTATTAGTGCCTATATCTACATGCTCAAAATCTACAAATCTAAGGTCAACTCTTGATCACACAATCTTTGATGTCCACATCAAGGGACATTTACATGGCCACCCTATATTTATTATTGATTCCTGAAGCTAGAAACGACCTTGTAGTGATTTAGAAATTCATTTACAATGACCTCATGCTTGGTGGTGCAGCCATTTACTATAGTTAGAACAACAATCTTCTCAATTGCTTGCTTAAAGACTAAGCAATTGAAACAAACTTTTGTTGGACTATAGCCCCAATTTTAACCAATGTAACCTAGCTTGCAATTGGACTCCCTAAGCCAAACCAATTGTGTACAGAAATTCACATTGAATTTGAAATTCAACGAATATTCGACAGAGTTCCCTAGTAACTATATTTTCAATGAAAAATGAATATTACTTAAAAATTTTGAACTTGTACATATATTTTTTAATTTGTTAAAATTTAAAATGCACATTTTTGTATTTATGAGATGTCTACTTACATGTTTTAGTCTAACAAAAAATTTCCTTTACCTATTTTCTCCTTGTTCATACTTCAAAATTGCTACTATGAATAAAACCAAACCATCAAACCAGTTTTTCCAAAACTGTAATATATCTTTGGAATACAAACAAAAAGTCATTGTTTTAATTTAAATTATCAAAGCACATTTATTCATTTTAGCAAACATAAGCCCACACATCTGCACCAAGAAAAACCTCAAATCCACAACCTGAAATAAGTAAATCCTTTTACCATAGATTAGAAATCCCAATTCCGATTAAAAAAACAAAATTCACATGATAAGTGGAATAGTACTCTGAGAGATCCACTTATCAAACAAGAATATCGAATGTATATGAGCTCCACTTTTTGAAAATATAACATAGCTTTTTTATGAGAAGAAACAAAGAACAAAATAAAAAACCAAAGCAATGGCATTCCAACAATCGATCCAATATAATGGCTTAACAAATTCAAATTGATCAGAGCAAAAATTGAATCGTAATCATGTTCTGAAGAGAACTGACGATGGTTCATATGTCGAACTTATACATTTTATGTAGTTCTTCACAAATGCCATTCCAGCAAAAAATCAATCTGATCCACGATTAATAAAATTGAGCATGTGGCAATTGAGAAATACAATAAAGTTCTTCCTGTTCAAACATAAGCGACCTTCACAAAAAATGGTATTGGGCAATTTCCAGAATTCAATCTCAGGCTGTAATGGTCACACTACATAGACACATGCCGGAAGGTCTAATAGATGTAACCTGCCACTCTAAACCTGGCAGAGAATTTGGATCATAAACTAGCGTCTCATACAGGGGCTCCGCCTCAGAGGAAAACAGAAATAACTTTCCATTCAGTATACCCAAACAAAACCCTACTGTCATGCTGCTCGTCAGCGGAATAGGAACCCTTTTCCATGAATTTTCGGTTGGGTCAAAGACTGCCAATTGTCTTTCGTTCTTCCACTCGATGCAAAAGAGTCTTTGATTCAAAACAGCATGTGCAACAACCATAACACAACCATTCTTTGTTTCATTCCAAACATGCTTTTCAGGGTCATAAATATCAACATACCTTGAATTCCCAATAGTGAAACTTGAACGGCCACCCATAACATACAGCTTACCTTGTAGTCCACAAGCAAAGCAACCCCATCTTGGACGTCTCAGACTCTCTATTAATGTCCACTTATTTCGTTGTCGATCAAATACCTCAACACTAGAAAGACCCTCCCCACCTGCTCCATGACCTCCAAATGCATAAACAAGGCCATCAACAACTGAACAAGCAAATTCAAAACGTGCCACATTCATCTTTGCAAGCAAACTCCACCTGCGCTCACAACAGTGGAACTAACTTCTTAGAACTTAAAAAACGAAGAATATGTTGATGAAAGTTTAAAATAAATAAAATTTGGATGAAACCTTATACAGGGAAATGATTTGGAAGTTTTTCAAGGATTCGAAGGGTAAAGTCTTCTATACTTGTATTCATATCATTAAACATGTGAGGATTCTTGTATTTGTGCAAATATAGGACAGGAATATGTGAAGAAAAAATACCTATTTAATATTGGATCGTAGATGTATGCATCTGCTGAAGCCTCAGTTGAGTAGCCATCATCAACCAACCCACCAATGACCATTAGTTTTTCATCAATCACAACAAAACCAAAAGATGTCTTCAAAGGACCAGGCATGGATGGGAGGTATTCCCATTTACCACGGGCAGAATCAAGAGCTTGCCATTGCATTTTGCCACTACATGAATCTTCAGTCAGCACATAAAGCCATTGTTCAAGGGTGCCAGCTAGTTTTCTTGCCATATAAAATTCATTCCTCAGAATGGAACTCCTCCAAGCTTTGGAAACAAATCTCAGTGACTGAAAATCTGAGCGAGGAACTAGTGCAAGACATAACAAGGCAATATCATCAGGCAGACCTGGCAAAATAGCAAATTCATAATCACAATCACTGCATAAAATATCTTTTGATATATATTCCTGCCGAACTGAGGGCCTGCCACGCGCTCTAGTGGCTTCTTTTTTTGTGACTGCCTTCACTATTGGAAAGGCTTCCGTCATTGGCAAGATCTTTAAAATGTTTTTAAAATCACCACCAAGAGTGTCTTTCTCAACTTGCACATCGCTTTCAGATGAATCCTTGCATTCTACTTGTGGCCATATTACGTTTTCCACTGAGCATGGCAATTTGGTAGGAACAACACCATTCATTAGAATGGTTCTTCCAGCATCTTGATCGGTCCCCATAGGGCAAAATTTTGCAAGAGGGAACATTTATCTAAGTCCTGCAACTTCGCCTTATACCACTACTGCCTGAATTTATATGGTCTCCAGTTGCTCTCTAAACAATTAACACAACGTCAGCACATGCTGCTGCATCGAATGGGTTATCACAGAGGTTCAAAATACCCTTCACTCATTGGAATCTTGGGGGACCAAAGTTTACAAGATGATGAAATATTGATTAGTCCCTTTATATCTGCTAAAAATATTTCGGACTTGTAATGATTAAGAATCAATGCCATTCCAAGAACGATACTCAAACTGCCACTTCTAAAATGACAGTGAGAAGGTTGGGGTTGAAAATTACAAGAAAAATTGTTGGAAGCACACATTTCCTTGCTATCTGCAAATACATCAAGGCAGAGTACCCAACATTAGAGTTTGGTCTTTTGCTTTTTATTAGTTGCTCAAATCCATCCAGAGTCATTTGTAAACCTATGGATGTCAATTTAGAGAAACTTGAAGAGGCCTAGTGACCATAGGCTAGTTATTTCTGATAACAAAACATACCTATTGCAACCATAGAACTGTCAATAATCTTAGCCTCCTACCTCAGCCATGTTTACCATGTTATGCAAAATACCTGCAATGAATGTCAATGACTCAAAATACATGTCTTCTGCAAATTAAAGGGCGAAAAAGAACACATAAGAAAATATATTTTGAAACCCATCAAAATTAAATAGTGAAAAGCTGACGAGGATGGCGTGTTCCAAATGAAAGATCTCTGGCATTAGATTGTGGTAATTCATTTTTTTATTATCCAAGAGATATTAATGTGGATTCAAGTTGATCAATGAATGTGAACTTTATCAAAAACTATTGCTCCTCCTGCCAGAGCAAATTATGCAAATTATAAAGAAGAATGCAATAAATGCATATCAGAATGAGAATGCCAATAACAGTCTACAGAGAGGGTTCACATTGCTCATGGCAAAGAAGATTGCAATAAATGCATATTAGAATGAGAATGCCATCCACAGAGAGGGTTCACACTGCTTATGGTTTACAAATTCTCTTCCACGAAGTTCTTTAAATGTTTAAGCTTAGTCCAGGCCATTCTTCAAGGACATTCTCAAGTTCTGTATCGGTATCTTCACGATGGTTGATGATGGTGGTGCTAGCTCCTCTTCTACTTCTAGTGCAAAGTAGCCAGTCTCTTTCTATTCCTATTTTTATTTCCTTTTTAAGGTTTACTTTTTTCTTTTCTTTTACTTGAACACAAGGTAGGCATATACACTTCCTTAGATTTAGTAGTCAAATATACACTTCCTTGGATTTAGTAGTCAAATCATTTTGTGTAAAGATTTTTTGTCTTACTATCAAAATAATTTCATACACATTAATTTGGTGTCAAAAAGTTTCTTGTCCCATAAATAATGTTTCAAATCGTTATGACTTTAAAAATAAATTATTATTATTATTAAACATTTATTTATATTTTTTTCACCTAATAATTACTTTGACTTTTTAACATTGTCATTGTGTATTGACCTTTTTTATCATAGAGAAAGTTCACAGTACTCATGTTTTTCAAAGTTCTCTTAGATGAAATTTTGTAGTTGTTTAAACTTAGTTCAGACCATTTCCCAAAGGACATTCTCAAGTTCTGTACGTTCGCTCTCTTCTAGGCCATTCGCCAAAGGACATTCTCAAATTCTGTATCGGTCTAATCAATGTCTAGTGTAATGTCGCGAATTTCTTCTTACATAGAGCAATCTCTTCTTACATAGAAGAGTACTTATTTTTATAATTCTATTTCTTTTCTCAGGTTTACCTCACCTTTCTTTTCACCCATGTACTCTTACTTTTATTTGCACTTGTTTTTGCTTGTAATAGCTCTTTGATTCTGCCACATTGTCATTATGATTTCTAATTTCTAATTTTATTGATTTATATATTTTTAATTTGTAGCATTTTTTTTGTTTGTAAGTGGTAGTACCCTCTAACTAACAGGGTTCACCATTGGCTGAGAGACTATAAACCAAGGATATCTAAACCTAGACAACCATCACCCACCACCAACTATTTTACATCTCACAAATATTTTTAATTTGTAGTATTAATATAATTCCTTAATTTTATTTCACAGTGTGTGTAAACCTTACCCAACAAGCTCAGAAAGGGAAAAATACCAAATTTATATAAAAATGTAACGTTTTTTTAATATAAATAGAAATATTTTAATAATACTTAAAAGTTTATTTTTATTAAGAGTGTGATTTTAATTAATTTATCTACCTCAATTTAAGATATATATCAAATTGACAAATATTAATGAGATTAAATTTTTATTAATTTTGTACCATAAAAAAGAGTTGAGTAAATTGAAAGAATTTAAATCTTAATAGATCTCAAATTATGATGATCTATGCTAATATACATCCATAACCAAAAAGTTATAAAAAAAAAAAACTATAATTATGTAGCATATCAGATAAAAGCGATTATGTAGCATATCAGATAAAAGCGAGATTAAAAGAGGATTATGCACATTAACAAAACAATTTCTGAAACTATTTTCAGAAGCCACTTTCATGGAAACAGGAAAGTCACCAAAAAAACACTAACATCAATGTGGCATTACATGAGAACAATCTTACAATTATATACAACCGCCATCTTGCATAATAAAATACCTGAAAAAAGGAGATCAAAGGTTAGAAATCTCAACTGCAACATTTTTCCACAGTAAAATCTCAGATGGCTAAGTTCTCCAATTTATGGGACTAGTGAGCGTGGAGTGTTTTTACAGTGTGGATATCTAATCAAGCGACAATCTAACCTTGGCAGTTGCAGGTTCTGTGCATTGCCTTTGAAAATAGACTCAGCTAGATAAAAATAATTCATAGGGAGTCCTTGAATGAAGGAGATGGAGGTTGCTTGTGCTCAAGGTTTGAGAATGTTATTCCACAACATTTTACTATGTTCGTCGAAGCACTGGTCTCAAAGTCCTCAGATCCAAACTGATATATCTAAAAATGGAAAACTAAAATAGGAGGTCAACAACCACAATTCAGAAACCTCTATGAAACAAAGCTAGAGCTTTTTCATATTCAGTATAAACTACTATAGCCACAAGTAAAGTGGCAGATAAATGTGGATAGGTACAGCCGACCACTTAGTTAGTTTTGTGGAAATGGAAAAAAGGTTAAACATTAAAAGCTTATTTAAATCTTAATCAAGATGCATTTAAGCATAACAAGATAGAAAAATGTGAAAATAGAAAATAGAAAATCATAGAAGTAGATACAGACTATAAAATGATAGAAAAATGTGAAAATATAAGATAGAGAATCATAAAAATAGATACATAGACTCTGCTATGATTACAGAACTACAAAACTATCTGTATTTCTTTTTTTTCAAAATATGTGAAAAGGGACTTAAGTACTGAAACCACTGACTTTAATAACAGCCATTACCCAAAAAAAACTTATTATGAACTCTGTAAAACAGAAGCTGTTCAGTGGGCTTCAAGCCTACAAGTCCTGTGAGTTGGGACACTAGCATACAATGTAAAATGCTTTAAACCCATGAAATCAAGAGAGGCAGTAAAAAAAATGAGCAAGGAAACCAGAGAGGAGTTAAGAATAGGCAGAAAAACCAACCAGAGAATGTGAAGGAAGGCCGACCCCAAACTTTCTCACATCCTACGAATGCGTGCCTATTTGCCGTGTTTCTTACCAGATCTACATTATTTTTTGGGAATCCAGTGAAAATCCCACGGAAGCTCTATCTTTATATCCAATAATGTTCTTATGTACCTATGGGGAGCCCTCCCCGTCCCGTCCCTCTTTTATTGGCAGTCACAGAGCAAGAAAATGGAGAAACAGCCAAAGAGCTTTCTGGTGTGAAAGATTGACAACGTGATTTGAAAGACTCCAACGGCGGGCTAAAGCTTCTGTCACAGTCAAGTCATATCACGTTCTTTCCATGCTCGCTGGACATGGATAGGCCGAAGGAGCAAGCGAGGCAGGTGAGATATGGGAATAAGATAAACAATGCATTAAATTATCCGTGAAACCTTCGGATACAAAACTAAAGCAGCTACAGGCTACAGGATTGGAGCACCGGAAAGTTTGTTTATATCTTAAATCATATAAAACCATTATTGGGCTTGATCTATCATTCCAACCAACCAACTCCACAGACCACGACTGCACGGTATGCTTCCCCTTTCAAAAATATATAAAAAAAAGTAATGGGAGGTTGTAGTTGTGGTTGGGACGAGGAAAATGCGAGAGCCAGATCATCGATAATAATAAAAAAACAAACCAAAAAAGGTAAATTTTCATTTTCTTAGATCTTTGAACTTTTACCTGACTGACTGAAGGTAGTAGTTATTTAATTCAACAAGGCATCCCAGATTTGACAGTGTAAAAGATTTGACACTATGAACTCCCATGCTTGTTATTTCATTGAACCATTAATACGTGCTTATGTCAAATCAACAAAGCTAAGCTATTAGCTATTACGTCGTTTTCACTCTTGATCAAGAAGATATTATCTGGTTTCACAATTTATTATTAAAATAAGAGTAATCTATTTATTCTATTTTTTGGATTGTAAGGTGGGTTTCGATTACTCATAACAATGTGGGATAACTGGCACTCAAATCGTACCAAACTGTGCTCCTTTTGGCCCATTTCAAGACGATCCATATTGTCGAAATTCCAAAAAAAATAACCAAAAGCGGTGGAACTGTGCCTGGTCTGAAAATTTTCCGTTACCAGCAGAGGCGATTTGAGTGCTAGTTATCACATGCCCCCATGACACCCAAATTATGCAATTTCCATAACTAATATATATGCTTTTAATATATTTTTTTTAAATTTCCAACTAAACAACAAAATAAAACGAAAAATATGTTTGGAAATTTTTGAAAACGTAGAATATTTAGACTACACCTTAAAATAATAATATAGTTTTAATGAATCAAATAATTAAGAATATATCTATTTTTTATAAAAACAAATTAGCTTTATCACAATTTCCATATCTTATTAAAAATATATATATGATTAAAAAATTTACTAAATTCTAAGTCAATTCAAATTATCACAAATTCAATTCAAATTCAAATCTTTCTATAAAAATAATAATTATTTAATTAAGTGAATTATCTAATGACCATAGACATACCTATTTCAAATCGATCTATAAATAGAGGAATGATTAGAACAAAGCTAAAGCTATTCGCCACCAAGTCACTTTAGCTTTAGCTAAAGCTATACCTCTCCACCATGTGAAGCTATCCACATGGATTCACTAGATTCGTATAAATGAATAGCAACACCATAACCATGACATGGACATGGGTTTGTTTCTCTTATAATATTATAAAATGATGACTTTATTTTTTTATAACTTTCCTTTCCTACATATGGACCCCTATATTAGGTTAAAGGATAAGTGTAATATTTCATATTTCCTTTCCTACATATGGACCCCTCCTTTATTAGGCTAGAGGATAAGTATAAGATGTCATATTGCTATCATTGATTCCTTTCTATTTCCCCATAATTTTATATTGGTGTTGTTGCAGTACGCTTCTTCGATAGTACACAATTATATAATGTTGATAATAGAATACAGTGTATTCGATGGAGAATTTTATGTTTTTTTATGTCAAAAGTACATATAATGTTGATAATAGAATACACTGTATTTGATGGAGAATTTTATGTTTTTTTAATGTCAAAAGTACATGTGGGCAACTTGGCCTCTTAATGTGTACCCTTGGGAACCTAATCTATTTTACCCTCTATTTGTTTCGTAATTCGATGTGGTCGATAAGTGTACCGGAAAAAAGTGGTCCTCTAATTATTTAGCACTATTAGTTTGTGGAGTTTATAGGGTTGTGGAGGGGTTTTTACAACAATAAATAAGCTTATATGGCTCATGATTAGAATCATGTCCTATAAGAATAACGAGTTTATTTTCTTGCTCCTATAATTATTAGTCCTTTTACTTCAAACCCTAATCCTCGAAGCACTTATTACATTTTATCTTCACACAACTAAAGATAATGTAAATGGAATTGTTTCTTCTTCAAGCTCAACAATGAACTTTTGATAATTTGATTCTTGAAATCAATACTATCTTTCATATCATCCAATCCTCTAGTCTTGTTTTTCAATTAGATCAACACTTTCTATTGGGTTGCTTGGAGATGGATGTTAGCATTCTTAAGACATGTAGTACTTTCAACAACATAATAACCTCCACATTATTATATATCAACAACACTCATCAAATCCACAAGTCTTGTTTTTCATTTAGATCAGCACTTTCCCTTGGGTTGCTTGGAGATGAATGAAGCCAACGTTCTTTAGACATGTAGTACCTTCATCAACATAATATATCTCGCATTCTTCTACATCAACAACACTTTGTTTTTAGAATGTGGAGGAGGTAAAATGTTTATTGATGCTTCTAGTTTAGTATTTAGCATCTTGATCAACAATATGTTTCCCTTGTTGCTATGTTTCTCCAATGTCATTGAAGGCATGGTTGTACATGGTCGAGGGAAGGAGAATCGCATTCATATGTACAAGCAACCCATCCTTCTCGAACCCCCATCATAGTGAACAAAGATTCAAACTAATTCAATGTGGCTCATTGTCTTCTAGCCTCATCTCTTCTTCACAATAGACTTCAACTCTAACATAGACAATTATATTGTATTTAGAGCTTGTTTTGCCAATATCACTTTGGCATGCTTTTGTTGGTTTTTCCAAATTCATATAGCTCTCATGTAGGAAATGTGTATAATTCTTGTAACGCTTATCAACATATGGCATCCCCTTTTGTCTTATTGGATGCTCATAATCCTAGCTAGCTCTTTTTGTGGTGTGAGATGTATCTTGTAGATAAATGGGACTTTATGGTTGTGTGGGATCCACCCACACAATTAAACCCCGATATATGTATCTCAACCGATGTTTTTTTCTTTCCCTTTAGCTAATATATTTTCATACTATTTTCCATTTATAATAAAATAAGGATCAACCAAATGACACTAGTACTTTAGCAACATTTCCAATCATTTCAAGAACAACACGATGCCAAGACTACCATGTATAGTGTGTCATGTCCCTTGAAGCATATGTTGATATGCTATCCTTTGAGCTTTTAGAATGTGGATTGTATGCAACAAATACAACCTCCTCCTTACAACAAATATATAATTCCAAGAATTCAAGCCTATTATTATCTATTATGATCTTATATTTGACCATTATGTTCACTAAATGCATTTAGATTAATGTTCCAATTAGCAAATTTGAACTTTTAAATGTCATCTTCCAATAAAAAAAACTAACCACAATCTATGATGTCAACATGGTATGTAGATATTAAAAATCCTACAAACCTTTGCAAATTACTTTTAAGAATCTATTAATATGAATTTGAATGCCCATCATTACTATACTATAAGATTTTGGAGCATGAGATCTAGAAACTACACAAAGTAGTAAACTACAATTTGTAAGTGATTAATTAAGTGACAAAATCATGATATTCATCAACAAAACAAAGAATAGATGCAAAATTTCTTCCATCAACACATTATTCCATTTATTGTACAAATAATGAATTGATTGTTACATAAAGGCAATTTTCAAATCACTAAGAGATGAAATTCGAATTAGTCTCCAGTGCATGAAAACCTAGTTAGGGTTAACTAGAGCTCAAATGCCCTTGGTTAGCCATGCAATCCCTCAGAGGTGAGTTAACAACCTCATAAATAACCTAAGTGAACTCATACACCTAAAAGCAAGGGACAATTGCATGATTAACTCATGCATGTGAGGAATCTACTGAAAAGAATCAAGGAGGGCGTTATTGGCTCATAATAGCAAAGAGAGGAACTTGTAGTCCTTGATCAGTGAAGTAAACTCCCTAGATTCACTCCACAACTCAAACATGTAGTATAGGACCCTAAATCCAGGGAAAGAATCCCTATATGAAGGAATGTGCCCTCAACTACTAGAAATAGACCTAAGGATCACTTCTATGATCTATAAATAGCATATTACTCCCTTGAAGCTAGGGAGGAAGCTCTGTAGTGACTCAGATGGTCAAATTGATTCAAATTCGGATTGTTGTAATCATGATCACTCCAAGGTTTGAATGGAGGAACTCCTTTAAATCCTTTATGAGGAACTCTGTGAAATGTTAGAGCAAAATATGTAGAAACTGAGATAATTAAAGAGACATTTTTTTAGATTTCATCAATAAGAACTTGATTTTTGACAAGTTCTCCCTAAATGAGTAATAGATCTGAACTGATGTATCATCCCTAAGATCTTGATCTATAACAAGTTTTCTAATACAAAGTAAAAATCTATTGATCACATCTTCATCTAAATCTGTAAAAGATTATTTCTCAGTTGAATGGATGATCTAAACTAGTGCATCTTCCAATATGGTAAGGTTTGTGCATGACTCTTTTGAAAAAATCATATCCTTGGATGAGGCCATGTGATAGGAATCTTCAGAGTCTAAGATCCACGAGGATGGAGTTGAAGTAGAAATTGCTACAAGCGCATGGATATTGTCATCTTGTGGTATGTTATCCACCTTGTTGTGCTTCTTCTCTTTTGATTTTTCATTGAACCTCTCGTACTTGCAATCATGTTATTTATGTGGGACCTCCCTACAGTATGCACATAATTGTTGCTCCTTCTTGGTCTTTCCATATTCGATGTCTAAATTTTCCTATGCAACTCTTGGATTGTGCTCATTTTTTCCTTTGAATTGTTGTTTCCACTTGCTCTTTTTCTTGTTTCCTTGATTTGCAACAAGGGCATGCACCTTTGAGGGCTTAGAGAAGCCCATTTGATTGAGGTTATCTTGCTCTTGGAGAAGTGAGGCTACAATATTATCTAATGTAGGAATCTTCTATTTAACACCAAGTGTCAATCTAGTTTAACATAATGAGGAAACAAAAGAAGAATAATATGGTCCCAATTTTGAGAGAATTGACAAAACTAATTGATCATTGTCTTTCTCTATTTTGCACATCGTGATTTGAAGTAATATATACCTAAATTTTGTGAATAATTATTAGATTGATTTGAAGTTACCAGGGCTCAAATTGAGAAGCTCAATCTCTAATTGGCAATCTCTCATCTTATCTTGCTTCTCAAAAAGGCTAGACAACTTGGTCTATATGCCATTTGTATATTTTTTTACTTCTATGTGATATAGGAGATCCAGAGACACTGAGTAACATAGTAATCCAAAGGCTTCATACATTCTATTTAGGTACGTTGACTTCTCTACAATTGAATTAGGCTCTACCTTTGTTCCCATATTGATCCTGTGAAGTCCCTTCATTCACAATTGAATTTCAATTCTTGATTTCCATTCAAAGTAATTGAAGGGGGTAAGGATTCGTTGGGTAAAAAGCTCCATTTCAACTAATGCACCTCTTGTAAAGTGTCTTCAACCTGTAATGTGTCTTCAACCTTCCAACATGTATACTAACTCCTTTAGAATTCCTGCAACTTTGATACCATGTAATATTTATAGCACAAGATCTAGAAACTAAACAAAGTAGTAATACAATTTGCAAGTGATTAATTAAGTGACAAAATCATGACATTCCTCAATAAAACAAGATGAAAAATCTCTTTCATTAACAAATTATTCCATTTACTGTACAAAGAATGAATCAATTATTACACAAAGGAAATTTGAATTACTAAGAGAGGCAATTGGAATTGATCTCTAGTGCATGGCAACCTAGTTAGGCTTAACTAAAGCTCAAATTCCCTTAGTTAGCCATGCAATCTCTCGTAGGTGAGTTATCAACCTCTTAACTAACCTAAGTGAACTCAAATACCTAAAGGAAAGGGACAACTACATGATTAACTCATGCATGTGAGTAAGTTCTTAAAAATACTCAAAGAGGGCGTTATTGGCTCAAAATAGTAAAGAGATGAACTTGTAGTCCTTATTCAATGGAGTAAACACAGTAGATTCATTCCACAACTCAAACATGCAATGTATGTCCCTAAATTCAGGGAAAGAGGCCCTAAATGAAGGAATGTGCCATCAACTACCATAAATAGACCCAAGGATCACTTCCATGATCTATAAATATTATATTACTCCATTGAAGCTAGGAAGAAAGCTCTGGAGTGGCTCAGATGGTCAAATTGAGTCAAATTTGGACTAGTGCGATCATGAGACCAAGATATAAGTCCCTAGATGAGAGATTGGTGATATGGAGAGGGTAATTATGCTCTAGAACATATACAAGGATGGATAATAATTACTTTATATTTAAGCTTAAGTAGGTATTAAACCTCATTAGATATGCAAAACATTTTCAAAGGTGGGAAATGTAGTGTCTCTAAGGGGAAAAATGGGATAACTAGTATAATAAAATAAGAAATATCTAAATTGCGAGAAGAAATAAAGCTTAAAATATTAAAGCAAAATATAGAAGTAAGAGTTCATGATAAGTCTACCAACATGTTCAAATAGATAAGCAACATTTGCATAAGAGAATATACACAAAGGATTAGTGAGTCACCTATACACTTAAGTGGATCGCACCTACAAACCATATTGTTGGAAAAATGTTTCTTTAAGATAATCTCTTTCATGAGAGAAAGGTAATATATTTGCTTGATAAATAATAAAATTGTTACAAGAAAGAGAAACCCTTACTTATATTAAAAATGAGAGAAAGAGAAGCCTTAACCTGTGGTCCAAACTATTTTAATGAAGTTATTAAATTTGTATTAAATCTATTCACCTTAATTATATATTTTATACTTTATTTAACATAAATGACCTTATACACTGTGGTACAACAAAATATCTCAGAGTTTTATGCTCATAACCTTGCAACCTTACAAACTTATAGTACAAAATAATGAGTTTCTAACCAAAACATATTGTTTACATGTGGCTTTATTTTTACATAAAAAAAAATGTTATGTTTAGGGACATAACCAAAATGAGTCCTTAAAATATTAATAGATGTAAAATTACAACTAAATTCAAACTCTCTATTGTGTATAATATTAGGAAATAGTGTTACAGCATCTGAGTGGGCCTAAAGGTTAAGAACATGTGTTATGTTCATGGAGACTATTATGGAGGGTTGCATATTGTTTTTTTAATTTCTCTACATGTTTCGAACTTTCAAGCTAAGTCCATCATCTCTCTTGATGATGAACTTAGCTTGAAATTCCGAAACATGTAGAGAAATTAAAAAACAATACGTAGGCATCCATAATAGTCTCCATGAACAAGATGACTACCTGCGAAAGCTTAAATAAAAACACGTGTTATCTCCGTGGAGGTCACAAGTTCAAAACCAAGTGGGGTATGGTTTCTCATTGGCCCTTTGTGACGAGGTTCAAAGGGTAGGCCACCCCTAGGATAGAGGTTCACCCCGGTGGGCTTTGGGATGTCTTGGCCCCTGTTGAGTCACATGTTACTAGTATATCTAGCTTGTGGGCTGTTGGATATACCCTTGGCAGGTTGTTGTTCCCATGGTTAAAAAAAAAAAGGCAATAGTGTTCGTAAAAAGTCTTAACTTGAAGATAAGGTATTATTCTACAACAACAACACAAGGTAGACTATGATCACAACATATGGTAGTCTATTACTACAGTACAAGTTCAAAGTTGTTGATCTCAATTGTGGAACCTTTAGAGAGCACGCATCATTGAGAACAATGATTTGATAGACGAACCATTATAAGAAAAGGAATTGCTACAATAAGAAGATGAACTACTAGTCAAAGCACAATTAAAGACCTTGAGGACTTTTCCATGCATGAGTATGCTTTTGATATTGTACAAGAGCTAGTAGAGTTATCAAGAATCTATTGTATATACAAGTATTTATCAATACAACCATCACTAAGCTTCGGCATATGACGCATCTATACTCTATAATATTGACAAATCAAAGCAGTATAATGATTCAACAATTTCAACATTTTTCTAGATCCCTCTCCTCTAATTTCATCATATTTGTTAGAGAATCACGAAAAACTATTCCAAGAAGAGGTGGTGTCTAAATACACTCTTATAATGTTGAATCACAAGCGAGTATAGCCCAAAATACATAGAAACATTAAAAAAATAAAAAAAATAATAAAAATTGATAATATATCAATCCATAAGACCATCATAGAGCCCCAAAGTGTCAATAACTCCATTGAAATGAGGAAGGCATAGCCAATTGTGATTCTATAGGGCGTGCACCAAATTTCTTATCTTTTACCTTGACATACACACCCATTGACTATCATGGGTGACCCAATTAACTAATTGAATATTGAGTTAACCTCTCAGTCAACTCTCCTAATCGATTATTGATTGTTGGCAAACTTCCTTTAAAAGATCCAAGGTGTGATACACTTCTTGTTTTAAGACTCCCCCATCAACACAATTCACTAGAGATTCGGGAGGTGAAATTATCTTCTCTATACACCCCCCCCTCATAATTACAACTTCTTGAAGCCGCAAGCATAACCCAAAGTTCACAAAATTATATTTGGTTAAAGGCTCCATAAAGATATCAATTATTTGCTCATTTATCCTATAGATAAGAGGCACAACAATGTCTCACATAAACTACCTCAAATAATAAGCATGAAGCTCCACATGCTTCATCATACTATGAGCAATGGGATTCTGACCTAATTATATACTTTGATTATCACAATACGCTATAGTTGATTCCTTGACAAGAAATCTAAGCTCACTCATGAGATTACAGATCCACACTACTTTCATCCCAACATTGATTGCACTTTGATTTTTTGCTTATGTGATCAAGAGACAAACCACCTTCTTTTTTTTACAAGACAAGACTATGGGTCTAGTGCCAAGATGAAACACATAACCAAACTAGACTTCTTATCATCTCCATCTCTATCCCAATCCAAGCCATTGTATCCGATTAATTGGTTCATATTATTATTACAATATTTTATACCAAGTTGATAAGTACCCTTGATACGATGAACATTTTGCTTTGGGATTGCATGAGCCTATAAACCACACTAACAACAAAGGAAATATTAAGTAAACTATGGGTTAAATAAATGAGATTAGTAACAAGATGCCTATAAAGATTAGTATCGAATTTTAAAGAATCACACTCTTTAGTTAGCTTTACTCCCAACTAGTAAGGTGTATCACAACATTTACAATGTTCCATTTTGAACCTTTGTAATAGATCCAAGACATATTTAGGTTGAGAAAGAAAGATACCATCATCCATAAATGTAGGAGTTGGATGCCTAGAAAGAAATGCAACCAACTAAAGTCAGACATTTCCAAGATAGTTGTTAACTCTTTCTTCCAACCCAAAATTACAACAACATTACTTTCAATAATGACGAAATCATCAACATACAATGCAACAATTAAAGTTTCACCATCTACATGTAAAAAATAGCTATTGTGATCTAATTCAGAATGTTTAAAACCGAGATCGGGGAAAAATTAGTCAATCTTCTCATACCATGCCCTAGGGACTTGTTTTAAACCATATCGGGATTTCTTTAGTCAACATACAAGTCTACCATCCTTCTTAAAACCTAGAGTTGCTTCATATAAATATCCTCATTGAGATCACATGTAAGAAAACAATTTTGACATCCATATGATGTACCTCCCATCCGAAATGAGTAGCATGTGAAAGAATAAATTGAACATATCTCATATTTTCAACAATGGAAAAGGTTTTAGTGTAGTTAATGCCTTCTTGTTGAGAAAATCCCTTTGTTACCAAGTAAGCCTTATGGATTTCAGTGACAACTTTAGAAATGAATTTGCTCTTATATTATACCCATTGACATTTCATTATGTTCTTTCCTTGTAGTTGATGGAATAAATACCAAGTTTTATTCTTCATCGAGGAATGATACTTGTTAACCATTGTATTCTCCCATCCAAGTCACCCATTTGCTTCCTCATATGTTTCAGGATCACATGCTCTGGAAGACATACCATTAGAGAAACACTACCACATTTTTCTAACCTTTTTGTTTTCCTTGAGTCCTTTATATCTCTTTCATCGACACCAAAAAATTCAATTGTTTTATCCACCCACCAAGGAAGACAAATGTCCCTTGTAGAGGGAAATATTGCATCAAAATTACCATTACTTGACTAATCGGCACATTCCAAAACTTTTGGTTGAATCTATGATAGAAAGTTGACTACAAGTTAGTTTTGGCACATTAGCCAATTGTCTAGATGACAAACCTATGCAATAAACTTAGTTGATTTATAAACCTTCAAAATTTCCATTGGATCACTACTTAACAACCCAAAAGAGGAATTCAATAGAGAAATACTTGAAGTCTTCTCATAAAAAAGACATCCCTCCTATATATAATTTCTTATTTGATTGGATCAAACAATCAATAAGCTTTTGGCTCTTCAAATTATCCTATCATAATACACGTATGACTATTTTCATCCAACATATTCCTCTTATCATCCCGAATATGAGCCCAAGCTATGTATCCAAACATTTTGAGGTGTTAAAATGAGGATTTTTCTTCCACTCCAATTCTCAAGAGAAGTCCTATCCTACACAACTTTAGTTAGAAGCATGTTTAGAAGATAATTTAAGTAGCATAAATCTTCCACCCAAAAAATATTTAGCATCCCTTTGGCCTAAATCTTCTTCCTTTTAGCAACATCATTATGTTTAGTCATGTAAGGTACATATATATACTAATAAATAGCATTTTGTGACAAGTATCTTTCAAACGATTTTCCCACATATTATTCTCATCTGTCATATCTTAAACATTTCACAAATTTACCACATTGATTTAAATTTAGCCAACTCCTTAACTTCCTTGAATTGTGCAAAGGTGTGATTGTTATTATTCAATAAATATACCCAAGTATACCTAGAAATGTCATCAATGAAAGTCAAACATACCTTGCACCCACTGGTGATGGTTTGTTCATGGTACATAGGTCACTATGGACAAGTTCTAGCTGAGTATTTTCTCTCCATGAGTTCCCTATTTCAAATGCAACATAGTGATGATCTCAAAGCACACACTCTTCACATACACTATCAATAGGAACAACCTTAGGTAGTCTAGTAATCATATTATACTTCACATCAGTTTCATATCTGAGAAATTCAAATGTTCGAGTCTTTCATGTCAAATTCTGCTCCAGCCATTGATCTTGGTTATGAGTGTAGTTGATCTTATATCCTTCTTGGAAAAATCACAGAACTTATACATTTTGTCTTTAGAGTTAAGAATACCAACACAACAACAACAAAGTTATTGTTCATATATTCCAATAAAAACTGATCACGACATAATTTAACCTTCTTTCTAGGTTGGGTTAGTTGGGCTGTAGACAACAAATTAGCACTCAAACTTCATGCATGATAAAAATCAACAATCCCACCATTTTAACATTCAATTTTACCACAACCTTCAACAAAGTGCATAATCATCTACCACAAAGATTTCTTCTTCTATAGCCTTAATTTTAGGCATATTTAGCCATGCTGATAGTACAACCAGAGTCAACTATCCAATCCCTTTTAAAAATATGAGCATACAAGGATTGGCAAGTATGAATAGAGAACATATAGTTATCCACCATACTTTATGAAATTCATACTTCAAGTCAGTCGACGATCTAGTTGATACATCTACTTCAATATTATTGAATTTATCGTCAAGGTATTTAGTGTTCTTCAAGCAAGGCTTCTCCATATGTCCTAATTTCCCAAAATATTGACATGATTCTTATTCTTATCATTGTTAGTAGATTTCTAATCATTGTGCTTCTTCTTAATATTGTTGTTGGCGCAATCTAGTTATTTCCCATAATTGCATTGTTAAGTACCTCTTTCTATATATTTTTGTTGACCTTTTCATTTTAAGCAAATGAGCTTGTTGCTTAACTTCAAGTTTCCATTCATCAATAAATTTTTCATATTCTCTAATTAGAAAACCACAGAAAGAATCAAAGTAGTGATATTTGTCACCTTATTCTCTGGAAGCCCAACTAGCATGTAATCTCCAACATATAATACATCATATGGTGTCTTCAAATTCATCAAGATCAGTTCTATGAGCTTACCATATTTATTTGGAAAATCAGTCTTGCATTCACCCAATTTCAATTGCATCTCCTCCACATGAGCCAAATGATATTCAATTTTGTCAAAGGAGAGAGGATCAAGAGAGATCAACTCTTTCTCAAATTTTATGACTAAATTTAAGCTAGTCTTATCAATAGATTCTTCAAGTTATTTTGGACTTTATTAGGAAAAACAATCATGCTTGTATGAAAGAGAATATCCCTAGGATGTAGGTTGTTATGGCTCCTATATCCTCATATTTCTTCCAATCGATTATAAACTTATGTTAATCATCCTTAAGATATGGAATTGTAGTCTTTGTAAATTGACAAAATGCTTTACTCTTCAATATTGATTCCATATCTTGTGCTTACCATAATTGTGTCCATTTAAATCCACATATTCGTTCTTGAAACTCATGATCATGATCTACAAATATAAACCTTGATTCAATCTTCAAGTCAAAACACTAAGTTAATATACCAAAGAGAATTTACTCAATAGGAGCATGTGCAAGCGACAACCTCAAAAATATTTATAATGAAGAGATATACATTCCAAGAAGAGGTAGTGTCTAAATACATTGTTACAACATCAAAGCACAAGTTAACATAGTTCAACATACATGGAAACACAAAAAAATTGATGATAGATTGATCCATAATACCATCTATATATAGAACCAAAGTGTAACTAACTCCCTCGAAGGGAGGAAGACATATTCAGCATTGATAGTTATCACATGCATTGAAGTCATTTTTTTCCTCAACCTGTGCACCTATTGACTACCTTGGTCAACTCAACCTAACAATCGAATACCCAATCGATCTCTTAATCGAGTCTCCTAGTCAAATGTCAACTATCAACTAATTAAATCCAAATATACAAAGGTGTGATGAACCTACTATTCCAAGTCTCCCTCCCTTTGGAATAATACCTTGGATCCATGCCACAACCTAAGACCTAGTTACTCTATTACTAGGACCTAATTAGCAAACCATAGAAAGAATTAAAGTAGTAATATTTATCACCTTAGTTTTTGGAAGCCCGACTAGAATTTAATGTCCAACATAATATATCATAGGGTTATTCAAATTCATCAAGATCAGTTCAATGATATTACCATCTTTCTTTGGAAAATTATTCTTACATTCACCCAATTTCAGTTGCAGCTCCTCCACATGAGCCAAATGATCTTCAATTCTGTCAAAGGAGAGAGGATCAAGAGAGATCAACTCTTTCTCAAATTTTATAACTAAATTTCCACTAGTCTTAGCAAATAAATTCTTCAACTTATTCTGGACGTGATTAAGATAAACAATCATGCTCGTATGAAAGAGAATATCCCTAGGACATAGGTTGTTACAACTCCTATATACTCATATTTCTTCCCATCTATGATACACTTATGTTAATCATCCTTTGAAGATGGAACTATAGTATTTGTAAACTTCCAAAATGATTTACTCTGCAACAATGCTTCCATATGTTGTGTCCACATACCATAATTGTGGCCATTCAAAGCCATGTGTTCTTTCTTAAAACTCATGATATTCATCTACAAATATAAGCCTTGATTCAATCTTCAAGTCAAAACCCTAATTCAATATACTAGAGAGTTTTTACTCAATAGGAGCATGTGCAAGTGACAGGCTCAAAATTTATAATGAAGATCTATACATTCCAACAAGAGGTAGTGTCTAAAGAAATTGTTACAACACCAAATCACAAGTGAACATAGTTCAACATACATAGAAACACAAAAAAATTGATGATAGATTGATCCATAAGATCATCTATATATTTCCACAAAGTGTAACTAACTCCCTTGAAGGGAGGAATACATATTCAACATTGATGGTTAAAGCATGCATTTAAGTCTTTTTTTGCCTCTACATGTGCACCAATTGACTACCTTGGTTGACTTGACCTAACAATCGACTACCCAATTGATCTCTCAATCAAGTCTCCTATTCAACTATCAACTATCGACTTATTACCTCCAAATATACAAGGGTACGATGAACCTACTATCCAGTGCTCCATCCCTTTGACATAATCCCTCAGATCGATTCCACCAACCCAAGACCTCATTACTCTATTATTGGGCCCTAATTTGCAAACCATAGAAAGAATCAAAGTATTTATATTTATCACCTTATTTTCCAAAATCACAACTAGCATGTAATGTCCAACATAATACATTATAGGGTGTCTTCAAATTCACCAAGATCGGTTCTATGATGTTACCATCTTCTTTGGAAAATCATTCTCACATTCACCCAATTCCAATTGTAGCTCCTCCACATAAGCCAAATGATCTTGAATTCTATCAAAGGAGAGAGGATCAAGAGATATCAACTCTTTCTCAATTTTTATAACTAAATTTCTGCTAGTCTTATCAATTAGAGTCTTCAACTTATTATAGGATTAGGACAAACAATCATGCTCGAATGAAAGAGAATATGCCCAGGACATACATCATTATAACTCCTATATCCTCATATTTCTTTCCATCAATGATAAAATTATGTTAATCGTCCTTTGGATATGGAATTGTAGTCTTTGTAAACTTACAAAATGATTTACTCTTCAGTAGTGCTTCAATATGTCGTGCCCACATGCCATAATTTTGGCCATTAAAATCCACATGTTCTTTCTTGAAACGCGTGATCTTGATCTACAAATATAAACCTTGATTCAATCTTCAAGTCAAAACCCTAATTCAATACATCAAAGAGTTTTTACTCAATAGGATCATGTGCAAGTGACATCCTCAAATATTTTTGTAATTCCAAGAAGAGGTAGTGTCTAAAGAAATTGTTACAACACCAAATCACAAGTGAACATAGTTCAACATACATAGAAACACAGAAAACATTGATGATAGATTGATCCATAAGACCATCTATATATAGATCCAAATTGTTACTAACTCCCTTGGAAGGAGGAAGACATATTCAACATTGATGGTTAGGGCATGCATTGAAGCCCTTTTTTTCCTCAACTTGTGCACCATTTGACTACCTTGGTCAAATCGACCTAACAATCAACTACCCAGACAATCTCTCAATCAATTTTCCTAGTCAACTATCAACTATCGACTGATTACCTACAAACACACAAAGGTGTGATAACCTACTATTCTAATGCTCCCTCCCTTTGACATAATCCATTCGATTTATGCCACCAAACCAAGACCTCTTTACTCTATTACTGGGATCCCACCATCCATTGCATCATTCAAGGGCTATGTTGATGTGGATGATAGTGCATTGTATCCATATATGATTGTATCCCACAAACCCTAAGTCCTATTCTCTTGCATCACATAAGCACCAAGGCCTCTAGGAAATTTTATAGTCAAATATCAAGAGTACATTAACATAATATCTAAGTATTCTTCAATTTAAGCATCGCACCAAAATACAAGACTACCCTAATTATTCATCTTCTTTTTCTAGGATTTATATCACACAATCAAATCTAGGTCTTCTTCTCTTGAAACATATATGTATTAGGTTCCAAGCTCATCCCTAGCACTAGCATTCATCTTCATGTCTCCTATAGGGTTTACATCGTAACCCTAAGGTATTTCTCTTTACAAAACTTCTCCAAGATAGTTACAAAGATATATAATGAATACATCACTAGTGAATAATGGTAAAGGGATTCCAATCCCCATAAGTAACCCTTCACTTAAGTCAACAAGGGAACCCTACACAGAGTGCTCCACTAAACAAGGATGTACAAGTATCACACTAGGTTTATCCAACACTCAAGATTATATTGCACCCTCCTACAAGATGGTGCACTATCCAATAAGTTTTTAACCCAACACTCCCTCTCACAGGGTAGTTCATTCTCCAAGTGTTCTTATGCGAGGCACTCCTCCTCTAGTTGTATGCCACGTGTCCTCTTGTGTCTGACACTCTTTAAAACGTGTTCCAAGGTAATTACTTGCTCCAATTTTTCTCATCAACATGTTTATAAGTCCACAACCAACCTATGATGAAGTATGCCCCTTAACCTAGGTGTCCTCAAGTCAAGCATCCAACCTCTAAGGTGTCTATCACTTGGTCCCACGATTTCAAGGTTCTGTACCCTCATCCAAGTGCAAGGTGTCCTTTCTCTTAGCTAGGTACCTCTCCTAATAAAAAAACCAAATCATCCATTGCATGCACCCAATAGGCTTGTCATCATGCCAAATAGGATAAAAACATATTAGTTAAGTATGATATGCTAGCATTCTATCCAAATTCAAGCATCCACTCACACTAAGCCATCCATGTTCATCAAGCATCACTAAGAGAATGGGAGACATAACACTGTCCTAGCTATGTGAAAATACTTTTGGGTTAAGCCCAAAATATAACAATAATTAAGTATTTTGTATTTAAATACCTCCTCAAGTTCAAACATTTTAGTATTGGGTATGAAGAGAACCAAAGGATGCAATGGAACTACGATCGACGATGACAAAGACAAAGTGTACACGAGTATTCCATAGAGTTTCGGAAGAAAAGCATTCAATGGGGATGAATACAAAGAACCTTGACATGGACATCACACCTAACTAGAATTCACATCTACATATGAAGACAAGTTGTGCTATCCAATCCCAAGTCCATAGATGAGCCATATGATCCCATCTTGGAGCTTCTAATAAAAGAAAAAATAAGAAAGGGAACAAGAAAATAAGAACATTGTCAAAATTACATGAATGGAATGACCCTAACAACAAATGTGACCATTGCAACATTGATGGCCACACTAAAAAATTTGTTAGTAACTACATCTAAAGCATTGAATCCGAAGAAACACAAGTAGGAGTAGGACAAGAAGCATAATAAATGGTGGAAGTTGGGAAGGAGATAGAAAACAAGTACAACTTATATGTTTAACAAATTTTTTCAAATATTTGATTAATAGAATTTGAAAGGGACCATCAGCCTATTCGTCAAGAGGTGTGATCTATCAACAACCATTTATTGTACACAACTCTAGAAAGTGTCCAAGTCCTAAGCAAGAAATTTTGATCAAATAAAGATATTTGAACCCAAGGCACGTATCAACAAAGCAATGTCATTGTGGTCAATGGCAACTAAATTTAGAGGTCATGCATGATGACATCAACTTAAGATCCCTCTAATGTTGGTAATGAAATGTTCATCAATGATGGTCCAAGATCCCTACTAATGTGAACCTAAAATCACTTTTAATAATTGTCTCATATTCCATCAATGTCAATGTAGGATTTCAAATCAATATCTCCTAAGATTCTTGTCAATATCATGTCAATATCAACCTAAGGTCCTTATCAACATCATTGCGACAAGTAGATTGATCTTTGTGAAGTGAATAATTGTAGGAAAGAGGAACCATCTATCTATAAATTTTGCATGATTTACTATTTAAGGAGAAGGATTCCCAGAAGGGATCTGTTTGTTCCACATAATTTGATAAAGACACATACACTTCCAATTGGCCAAAGAATATCACATACAAAGAATTGAATTTCTCGTCATTGGGTTTCATTCCATTGGGAACAGTAGGTCCACAAACATGAAAGTTCAATTGTAATTCACTTAAGTAACAATCATGTTTGATTTTGTTTCCATTGTAGAATCTAACTTCGTTGCAACTTTTCTAATATTGAAGTATTAAAATATATAAGAGTTTTTATCTTAGCAAAGGATTTTATCCAATTATAAATCTTGTCTCCATATCATCAATGTGATTGTTAAGTTTGTTGTAGAATATATAATAGTGCATGTTAACATATCAACCTATGCACTAGTCAACCACCTTGGTCTAATTGACCTAACAATCGACTACCCAAGCGAGTCTCCTAGGAAAATGCCATCTATTGATTGATTACCTCTAAAGATCCAAAGGTGTGATGAACTTACTATTCCAATACTCCCTCCCTTTGACACAATCCCTTAGACCAATGCCAACAACTCAAGACCTTATTACTTTTTAAATAGGCTCCCACCACCCATCGCACCATTGAGGGGCTATGCCGATGTGTATGATAGTGCATTTGTATACATATATGATTTGTATCCCACAAACTATAAGTTATCTTCTTTTCATAATCACCAAGGCCTCAAGAAAATGTTATAATGAAATGTCAAGAGTATATTACATAAGCTCCAAGTTGTATTCTTCAACCTAAGCATCACACCAAGATGCAAGACTCCCCTAATTATTCATTTTCTTTATCTAGGATCTACATCACACAAACCCTGGGTTATCTTCTCTTTCAACACACATGTTCTAAAATCCAAGCTCATCCCTACCACTAGCATTCATCTTAATGTATCCTATAGGGTTTACATCTCAAGCCCTAGGTATTTCTCCATAGAAGACTTCTTCGAGACAATTACATAGATATGTAATGAGTATATCAATAGTGAATAAGGGTAAAGGGAGTTCAATCCACATAAGCAACCCTAGACTTAAGTCAACAAGGAAATTCCACATGGAGTGATTGTTGGGTCACATAAATGTCATATTTTCTATAACGTCCCCATCTCTCAATCCGACTAGTAGAGGGGACATTAACTAACTTAGGGCCTATGAATTTCGCCCCATAACCACAACTATGAATTTATAACAGCTAAAATGCATGTGCAAATATGGAAATAAAAAAACACAGTGGGAATAACACAATCCACACACACAACATGCAATTTACAAGCATAATTATCACATGAATACAAATAAAAATCATTGCACATCAGATATATAAGAATACTTATCTTTAAACAATGGATATACAAGCAACTGGTTGTGTAAGAGCATTTTTTCACCCAACCATAGGCACTCTTTCCAGCATATACTCTTTATGCTGAGAGGTCACCCCCAAGCTTGGCTATGAGGCCACTAGGGTGAAGGAAATACCTATAGGCATCTCTCTCTCTCATCCCACAACCCACTCTGCTATAAATGCTTAGTCAAAAGCTACACCAAATCTCTACAGGGGTCTCACTAAGCCATCACACCCATGGCACTCCTAACAACTGCCCCACACAACACAAGGAAGGCATTTCCCTTCACTTATCCATAGTTCCCTCAGGAAATCCAACCCTTACAATGATTACTAGTGTGTGTAGTAAGAGTCCAACCTGTTGTATGCTATTGGAGAACTCCCTGCAATATTAATCCATGGCTTCTCAAGCATCCAAAAGTAGCATAACTCAATGGGTAAAGGTTCCTAGCTTATCCAACCTCCATGCTCACCTACAACCATATATTTTCCCTTCCAAAAATACAACTATGTCTTCAAATTCAAATTTATGGGTTAAACATGGTCTGGTAAATTGGACATGAGCAACAATAGGACGAATCTATGTAGTGTAGAAAACATGCATCATAAAATGATCAAAAGAGTGTTGAATCCAAGGGTATGAGGTAACGATGAAAAGAAAACTGGCATGGCTTCTAACCATAGAAGAAATAGGACTACTGACAACTGACATAACTACCACAACCCCCATCCTTCAATAACTACATGAAGTGACTTTTCCCACCAACCTCACATATGCATTCGATGATTGGGTTTGATAGTCAAGAGAAAGTAATTGGATTATTTAAGGCACATGGCATATTTTGGATGAGTTCTAAGGTTGACACTTGGCAACATAAAATTTAGTTTCCCATAGACCCCCTTCCTCTTCCTATCTGGTGGAATCATAGCCCCTCTAGTACTCTTTACACAACCATCTTGAACCATTTTATTATTTTCCAACATAATATTCATATATTTTGAATTGGCATGATAAGCCAAGCATATGGTCCAGATAAAAAATATATACATCATACATGCCTAGCCATTCACTAGTCGGGCCTTGGACTTGAGCTCCGTACTAGGAATCTATACTAGCATGTTTACATCATTTACATCATTTTAATTAAATACATTCCAAGTAAAAATTGGGGGCACTACATTTTCACATCCTCCCTTCCCTATTTTTAATCCTATTTTACTTGCCCGTGACACTTTATTAATCCTTTTTAATGAATATTTGCGGGATTTTGATTTAAAGTGATTTCCATTGCATCTCTAAGTATTTTGTTGGATTTTGATTAACATTAGGAAATATTAGTGTACTTTGTATTTGTCTTTGAGCAACAACTCAAAGTGGGAACTTCTCTAGATTCATGTATTGTAGAAGTAAGAGTCGACCACCACTAACCATGAAGCCACTTTGAACAAAGATATTCATTCTAGGGGTGATGGATTTTTATAAATCCATTATTCTACCCTTCTTATATGTCTCAAATTATGATGTTAAATTATTTGAAGATAAAAGGGACAAGTCGTTGGTGGATGTGTGTACATATTCGATTCATTTACAAATATTTGAAGACCTCCATGTAATATACAATGGACCTAGGAGGTCAAATGCTACTAGGAGTCATTTGGGATGAGTTTTGGGCATGTTGTTATGAATCTCATCCCTAAATTCGAATTTGAATTCAAACACATCATAAATAACATGGGAGTTACCAAAGATATTGGGATTAGCTTTGAATTGATATGAGATCCACATTATTAGCAAATTGTTGAGGATATTTTAGATCTTCATTTATTGTTTGTTATAGCAAACCCATGTATAAATAAGAGTGCCTTCTCCATTTTATAGGAAGGAATCTTATAGCATTTATCCAACGCATAGCCTAAATGCGTGATGATTTCAACCATTCTTGACATCTTTTTTCAGCGTGATTTTGACGAAATCCGACATAAATTTTGAAGGAATTCTTAAAATTCGAAACAATGGTGTTTAAATTCCCATAATATAGGGTGCCCTGGGGTTTTTTAGGGTGTTGAATGCATTTATGAATTCAAAATCACGAATTAAACAACAAAAAATTAAGATTTCTTTAAAAAAGCATCATTGGATTCCGACCAAAAACTCATCCAGAAGTCAAAATCATCCTGTTTTTAGACTTCTTCAATTCATGATGGAATATATTATTTTTCTCTAGATCTTGTGTTGATGTAGATTGTAGTTTTCTTATTTTCTATGTAGTGTAATTTATTTTATTTTATGATGTTGTAAGTCTTAGTTTGTTGCTCTCTTCTTGGGAGAAAGAGCTCACTCCATGAGAATAGAGCATTATGCAAGGTAGTAATTTTTTGTTATGTGTTCTATTTTATTTTCATAAGTATGATATATTTATTTATGTAGGTGTGATTTAATGACTTTTAATTATTTTTATGTGTGTGTTTCTTTATTTTTTCAATTTGATTTTATGAACAATCTTTTACTCTTGCATGATAAGTTAGTTTCTTTCACTGCCAACAATAGATTAGTCTTTTAATTCTGCAGTGTGGATTTCCTTACTTTTCTGAAGTGTGATTCAATAGAAGCTTTCATAATGCGTTAAGAGTTAGGATCTATGTTATGCCTATGTGAGAATACCAGGTCTTTTTTTTAACACATAATTAATTGATATGTTCTTTAAATGATTAGACTACATATATTCTCATAATTGACCGGAAGATAGAGTTCTATGTTCATCCTTGGTTGGGAAAACTAGAAATTGAAATCAAGTTGATGTGACTAAGTAATTTTTTTTTCATTGGAGTGAGTTTCCCATTATTTTAATTAGTTTTCAGAAATCAATACTAAATTGGCTTTGTTACTTGCACAGATATTGCATGCAACCTTTAAATGAAAAGGCTTACATTAGTTGACCTATTAATGATTGATGGATTAGTTCTTTGAAAAGGGACAATTAATTTCAAGAACATTTTGGTGTTGTTGACGGGGAGGTTGTTGAGTTGCGGTAACACAATTTGGTGTTGATTTTAGTAGTGTTTTCTTTCTTTTTGTATCCATAACGTGACTTAAATGCAGATTAAAGGGAGATAGTAAGACGAAAGGTAAGAACCTGCGCATTCACCCTTAAGTTCTTTTGGTTATCCCTTATGTCATTGTATTCAAGGCATGTAGAATGCATGAATTGTAGAAAAAATTTACGTGGTGTGGTAAGAGCCACCTATACTACTAATTTGTATCTTGCGGGAAGCTTAGAAAGAGGAAGAAGGCTTGGTGAATGAAGACTCCATTAGCGGATTCAAGGGGAGGCCATTGAAGAAGGTCATCAGTACACAAGAATAAAAAATTTCATGGAGGTATGTGATCATCATTCGATTCATGAAAATACATCCTGTAGAATTGAAATACAACTTTTTTTAAAGTTGGCCTACAAAATTCTATTCATATTTTGCTAACTCCTCACTTTTTTGGGATCCACAACTCAATGTTAAGATAGAATGTAGATACCAAAAAATGAATGTCTAGGTCAACTTAGGAATTGAATGCTTGAAACTTTTGAAATGTGAATGTCTTACATCGAAATTATACCCATACAAAGTTTCATGCACATCTAGATCATCATTTGTTTGAGAAATTGGTTGTTGTGGCATTTTGGCTCGTTGAGTTTATTGAAAACATAGTTGGGACAGTCATGTTTTGAGACATACTATGAGCATATCTTAAAACCTGTCTCTATCCAAAATTTGCATTGAAATATAGTTTCTAAAACAATTTGACTCATTCAATTTGGGTCTCAAACGAAAAAGTTATGACCAAAACATTGACTAGGTGTATAGTAGGCAATTTAGGAACAGAGTTGGGACAATCACGTTTTGGGTGCCTAAATGGATAGATCTTGCAAACATGTTTCTATGAAATATTCTCCTATGAATCTAGTTTACAATGCAATTTTTATCACTCAATTCGATATCGTACGAGAAAGTTATGGCCAAAATACTAACTACCTAGCCTGAATCAACACTCATAAAACTCTATCTCATAGGTTGTTCATTGGGATATATGACTCATCAATTCTTCTTGGATTCATTTTTTTTTTTATATTGGAGGTACATATGAGAATATAATTTCATCTCCAATTTTAATTGAGTCAATATTTCATCAAACAAAAATGTTATGCTCAAATTAGTGACTGATGGTCTAGACTGGAATTTGCAAACACCTCTATCACGCAAGTTGTTACTTAGTAGATATGGCATATCATCTTGATAAATTTTCAAAACCTATTATACTAGAGGTGTTGGTTGTGGAGCCTGATCTCCAGATTCAGAGATATTATTATTCAACCGTGTTTGTACCCCAGCTTTATATGATATGTAAAAAGGACTGTACACTCACCCCAACCGGGGGGGCGTGTGGGGGTTATAACCCCCAGCTGGGGGGTCCGGGGATGAAGGCCCCAAAGGAATTTTTTTGGGGTTGTTTTACGGGCCCATGGTTTTGGGTAACCCATGGTATTTTCCCATTGTATCTCCCTTATAAAAGAAAGACATTGTAACACGGCTAGGGTTGATGTATTAGGTTTTATGCATTGTAAAGATCTCTGAGATCAAGAAGAGAGATTGTGAGACAGTGAAGAGGAAGTGCAGCAGTTGTGCTGCAGGTTGTATCCCTTCACTTTACTGGACGGTATAATAATAAGGGCTGGAAACTTCAGTGTGGACGTAGCCCATCTTGGGGTGAACCACAATATATTTGTGTCTCTCTTGTAATGTGTGTGTGATTATATTTGCATTTCTGTTTATTGTTATTGCTCTGTGATCCTGTTTTTCTAACAATTGGTATCAGAGCCAAAGGTCTATTTGGCAGATAAACCCGTAGGAAGCTAAGGTTTCTGGTTCAAGTGGGAGCAATAGTGGAAGAAGGAAAGTTTAAGGTCGAGAAGTTTAATGGCCAAAACTTCCAGTTATGGAAGATGCAAATGGAGGACTATCTGTACCAGAAGGATCTATTCCTGCCGTTGGGAGGAAGAGAAAAGCAACCGACGGCCATGAAGGATGAAGAATGGGATGTTCTTGACAGAAAGGCTCTGGGAACAATACGGTTGAGCCTGGCTTCATCGGTGGCTTTCAATATATCAAAAGAAACAATGGAGGGTTTGATGAGCACATTGGGTAAGCTGTATGAAAAACCCTCGGCCTCCAACAAGGTATTTCTAATGAAGCGTTTATTTAATATGAAGATGCCTGAAGGTGGATCTATTACTGATCATTTAAATGAGTTTAATACGGTTACAAATCAACTAAGTTTTGTAAGTGTGAACTTCGATGATGAGGTTAGGGATCTTCTAATCTTGTGTTCATTGCCAGAACACCTTGAAATTTGATGATGTTATTGGTGTTATTTTTAGCGAGGAAATGCGAAGAAAAAGAACAGGTGAGACATCAAGTAATGCATTGAACATGGAGAGCAGGGGAAGACAAAAGGAGAGAGGAAAGAGCCAAAGTAATCGCATCAACTCTAAAAAGGGCAGATCCAAGTCTAGATTGGGAAAGATAGAGTGTTGGAACTGTGGAAAGAAAGGGCATTTGAAGAAAGACTGCAGATCTCTAAAGAAGAAAGAAGATGCACAATAGGAAACTACCTAGGAAGCAAATGTAGCAGGTGATGTGTTACAAGATGCTTTGATTCTTGCATTAGATAATACTAGTGATTATTGGGTAGTAGATTCAGGGGCTTCATGTCATGCTACACCCCATAGGAAATACTTTCATGATTATGCTCCAGGCGATTTTGGACATGTTTTATTGGGTGATGATGAGCCATGTAAAATTGTTGGAATGGGTAAGGTATTTAATAGTAAAGAATGGAACTGACTGGATGTTAAAGGATGTTAGGCATGTTCCTACTATGAAAAGAAATCTGATCTCAACAGGGCAGTTGGGAGATGGCGGTTGTCTATCTACATTTGGAGAAAAGTGGTGGAATATCACTAAAGGATCAATGGTGATAGCAAAAGGAGACAGGGTAGGTACGTTGTATTTATGTCCTCATAATACTGACCATTCTATCTCTTTAGCTTCCACAGGAACAGATACAACATTGTGACATCATAGGCTTGGCCACATGAGTGAGAAGGGGATGTAGATTCTCCACTCAAGGAAGTTGCTTCCAGATTTGAAGCAGGTAAGTTTGGAATTCTGTGAAAACTGTGTTTATGGAAAACAGAAGAGAGTCAGATTTCTCAGGGTTGGGAAACAGAAGAAGAGTGAAAAGTTAGAGCTTGTGCATACAGATGTATGGGGACCATCTCAGGTACAATCTCTTGGTGGCTCTCATTATTATGTTACATTTATTAATGATACAACTAGGAAAACTTGGGTTTATTGCATTAGACATAAATCTGACGTGTTTTCTACTTTTAAGAAGTGGAAAGTTTTGGTTGAGAATGAGACAGGAAAAAGGTTGAAGTGTCTCAGATCTGATAATGGAGGTGAGTACTGCGGAAAGGAGTTTGATAGTTACTGTTCATACCATGGAATTCGTAGAGATAAGACAGTCCCAGGAACACCACAAGAAAATGGTGTGTCTGAAAGGATGAACAGAACGATCATGGAGCATGCAAGGTGTATGAGACTGCATGCAGGGTTGCCCTTACAGTTTTGGGAAGATGCTGTAAATACTGCTATGTATTTAATAAACAAAGGGCCTTCTACTGCTTTGGATGGTGGTATTCTAGAGGAGGCATGGACAGGTAAAAAGGTAAACTAATCATTTCTGAGAACTTTTGGTTGTGAAGCATTTGTCCATATTGATAAAGAAAATAGAACAAAGCTTGAAGCTAAATCCAAGAAATGTACCTTTATTGGATATGGGGTTGATGAATTTGGTTATCATTTATGGGATTATGAAAATAAAAAAATCATCAGGAGTAGAGATGTGATATTCAATGAAAAGGTCATGTATAAAGATCAGTTTTAGGGAAAGAAACAGGAAAAGGAAAACACAGAGTACACAGTACTTGATGAAATTCAAGAAAATGAAGTTCCAAAGATGCCAGAAAATCAAGAACAACAGCAAGTACCTGAAACTCCTGCAACTGCAAGAAGATCTACCAGGTAAGTAGACTCTCTGAACGATACTCTCCTTCAATGTATTATTTATTGATGACTGATTATGGTGAACCATAATGTTATGAAGAAGCAATGCATGTGGAAACTAGAAAGAAGTGGTAGCAAGGGATGAATGAGGAGATAGACTCATTGGTAGGAAAACAAACTTGGGATTTGGTTTAGTTGCCTGCTGGTAAAAGAGCATTGTAGAACAAATGGATTTACAGGTTGAAGGAAGAAGAAGGAGGTAAAAAGCAGTACAAGGATAGACTTGTTGTAAAGTGGTTTGCACAGAAGAAAGGTATAGATTTTGGTGAAATATTTTCTCTTGTTGTTAAGATGACTTCAATTAGGACTATTTTAAGTCTAGTGGCGGTAGAAGATTTGCATCTTGAAAAGTTAGATGTAAAAACAACCTTTCTCCATGGGGATTTGGAGGAAGAGATATATATGCAGCAACCACAAGGGTATGAGGTCAAAGGGAAGGATAATTTGGTGTGCACGTTGAAAAGAGCTTGTATGGCTTGAAGCAAGCTCCACGGAAGTGGTATTTAAAATTTGACAGGTTTATGACAGAACAAGGTTATAGTAGATGCCATTCTGACCACTATGTTTATTTCAAGAAGCTAGATAATGGAACATATATTATCTTGCTATTGTATGTGGATGACATGCTTGTTGCAGGGTCTAACATGCAGGATATAAATGTGCTCAAAAGGAAGTTAGCTAATTCATTTGAGATGAAGGATTTGGGTGCTGCAAAGCAAATCCTTGGTATGAGAATAACAAGAGATAGGAAAAATCGCAAATTGACATTGTCTCAGGGTGAGTACATACAAAAGGTGTTGGAGAGGTTCAGAATGCAGAATGCAAAACCAGTTAGTACACCTTTGGCCAGCCATTTCAGTCTAAGTAGGGAAATGTGTCCCAAGACACAGGAAGAGACAGATTACATGTCCAAGATTCCCTATCAATCAGCAATTGGCAACTTGATGTATGCCATGGTGTGCACAAGACCAGATATTGCACAAGCATTGGGAGTTGTGAGCAGATATATGAACAATCCAGGTAAAGAACATTGGAAGGCAGTACAATGGATTCTCAGGTATTTGAGAGGTACCACCACTCAGGCATTATGTTTTGGAGGTTCAGACACTATTCTACAGGGATATGTCGATGCAAATATGGCAGGTGATAAGGATAGTAGGAGGAGCACCACAGGGTATGTGTTTACTGTAGGTGGAACAATAGTAATTTGGATTTTGAAATTGCAGAAGGTTGTTTCACTTTCAACAACGGAAGCAAAGAATGTTGCTGTTACAGAGGCTAGTAAAGAGATTATTTGGTTGCATAGGTTTATGGAGGAATTGGGTAAGAAGCAGAAGGATAGCAGGTTGTATAGTGATATCCAGAGTGCCATTCATCTTGCAAAGAACTCAACATTCCATTCCAGGACTAAACATATACAACTCAAGTACCATTTCATACGCTCTGTTCTGAAAGATGAACTATTGAAGCTGGAAAAGATCAATACTAGCCAGAATCCTACATACATGTATACAAAGGTAGTGACTAGAGAGAAACTGAGTTCCAGATCGGTTTCAGTTGGCCTTCTAGTGTGAAGGTGAAGATGAGAAATTTTCCAAGTCCAAGGTCCAACAAGTGCAGCAGCAGTGGAGTTGTTGTGGTCAGTCTCCAAGTGGGAGATTGTTGGTTGTGGAGCCTGATCTCCAGATTCAGAGATATTATTATTCAGTTGTGTTTGTACCTCAACTTTATATGATATGTAAAAAGGACTATACACTCACCCCAACGGGGGTTCAGGGGCGAAGCCCCCGAAGAAAATTTTTTGGGGTTGTTTTACAGGCCCATGGTTTTGTGTAACTCGTGGTATTTTCCCATTGTATCTCCCTTATAAAACAAAGACATTGTAACACAACTAGGGTTGATGTATTAGGTTTTATGCATTGTAAAGATCTCTGAGATCAAGAAGAGAGACTGTGAGACAGTGAAGAGGAAGTGCAGTGGTTGTGCTGCAGGTTGTATCTCTTCACTTTGCTGGACGGTATAATAATAAGGACTGGCAACTTCAGTGTGGACATAACCCATCTTGGAGTGAACCACAATATATATGCGTCTCTCTTGTAATGTGTGTGTGATTATATTTGCATTTCTGTTTATTGTTATTGCTTCGCGATCCTGTTTTTCTAACAAGAGGTATCCCTCTAAATATACTATCATTTTTCTTTGGAATCACTCAAATAAAATGTGAAATAAAGAAGTTATCATCAAAATACTAGTGGGTAGTTTATGCTAGCCAACACTCCTCATTAGGTGTAAAATGAGTTTTGCTTTGTTTATTTTATAAATATTTTTTTTATAAGCACTACTTGTCATTTTTTTATTATGTCTTGGATGAAGAGAGATTGATCACCATTCTTCTTCCCTGATCTCACATTTTATCGCAGGTTAGTGGTATTTTTTTGCAAGTTTTAGATGGATTGAGAGGTCAATCTATGCACGAGTGATTCTTGAAGACAAAATTCCATGCCCTCCAGACATCCAATAGTGGAGATGCAACGCCATGTAATTTTATGCCATGTTTTGAAGCTATATTTCTTAGAATCTTGTCCCGATAACGTCTTATCCAAAGCATATTTTTTCATCAAAGTTGTAGATGGACCCAAAACAACAAACATGAAGAATTGACTTAAAGACCAACATTCCATAAATCAAGTGTCATATCTACATCTGCCATTGCTACATCAACCATGCCATTGCTACCAAATAATCCTTCTAGAATACCTAAGGTTCATTTTTATAGAATATTTTGTCACATCTATCACATAGATACTTATGATAGTCCAATCTTATCCCTTTCCCTGTTTTGCAGACTTCATTAAACCTTTGTGATGTATGGATAATAGTTTATCTTGGAAAAATCCTTAAAAAATTGCATTTTCCAAGTCATACGTGCCCTACCGGAGGCCATACCACATGTATGCGCCCTTTCTTTGACTAACCTACGTATGCTTATGTTTGAGGGTAAAAAAAAAAAAAAACATTATTTTACGGGAAAAATTTCAGTTACGACCGTTCCCAAATACCCAAATCCCGTAAATAACCATATTTAACTCCCATAACTACCTCTCCATCAATATAAAAGAGGCACAAATGGAAGATTGAGCATTGTCGAGAGGATACCCTCATGTTGTTTAAATAAAATCAAATTCCACAAAATCCCTTTATCCCGTGTTTGCAAAATTCGATATCCCCTATCTAGAACACTGTATTTCCAACCCTTCTTGTGAGTTTTATTATGTCAGAGAATTGTAGGGATTCTCTAGGGCATAATTATTAAAAGAATATTCTGATTGGAAGTTGACTGTTTGGAGGCTCGGGTGGAAGAACTCTGATCTCAGTTTCAAAACAGTGTCGCGGCGAGACTCGGGTGATATCATTTTATTGTATCTTGTTGTTTACTTTTATATAAAATAATTGTATTTTCCTTCCATATCAATTGTTCAATTTTTGTTTATGAATTCTTAATTATGGATGTGTAATTCCGCAAGTTTATCCATTTTTATAATCTTTATAATGGTAACTATTTCAATTATCAATTAAAATCCGAGTGAGAAGATTGGAGCAACAGCAAGCCAAGGGTTTCTTATTCAAACGATAGGAACTAGGTAAGTTATATTTTAACTTCTTTGTCCATTTAAAGTTGTTTGTAAATATTAAATATTATTTCTTACTTGAGTTATTTCGTTTTATTTTATGGGTATATATCTATGGTGATCCCATCCAAAGATCACTAGGGTAGTACATAATTCTGAAACATAAATGTTGACGCCACTAGGGGTTTTTTCTATTTTTGGGTAGTTTAGGGATTTTATTTATGGTTGATTTCTTGTGTGTTTTGGTGTTCTTTTCTGGAATTTCCAATTGGAGATTAATAGATTTCATCTTATAACCCTTATAGGAAGAAAAAAATTGGGTTTTGGAGGTCTGAGAATTATTTTTTTCCTTTTCCCACACATATATGCAACCTATAGTCTAGACATACATGTATATGTATTGTAGAGTGCGATAATTTTTAATTTTCTCCGTTTTTCTCCCTATACACACCCTAGGCACTGTTAAAGTGTGTATATGTGGGATGTCTTAAGCCAAAGTGCGTATGACTTGTTTTTTCATCTTTTTTTTTCCAGTTGTTTTCCATTTTAGACTAGGAAACGTAGGTTTGATTGATCATAAGTCGATTGTGAACCTTTGTTACCTCTTTGTTTGACTAAAAAAGCAATTGTTTTATAAATCATAAGAAAAATTTTCATATTTGGGTTTTTGTTCAAGATTTTTTTTTATCAATTTAGATTGCTTGTACAATTGTTTAGGAATTCGAATCTTGCAAAGAATTTTGTTTGTTGCCTTCTTTTTGTCTCTATCATTATCATCAAAGAAAAAACAATAAAAAGTTTGCTTTCTTTGTAAGTTTTTTCCTTTGGTTGTTTCTTGCAAGAACTTTTTGAAAATAAATTTCTTTTGTTTCTTTGTTTCCTTATTTGCTTGTGTTTCTTGCATTAGATGAAATAAAGATTTATAGAATTTGTATACTTCTTCTTTTTTCTTGCAAAGCACTAAATAGAAAATACAAATTTTGTTTGAGTGTTTGAAATTTGCTATTTCTCAATTTTGAAAGAAAAGTAAAAAGTCGTGTTATGTTTTTATTTGCTTGAATTTTTTTATTAAAACAAGAAGTGAAAAAAATTAGACATTTTGGAAAAGGTTTTTCATTAAAGAAGTGTTTTTTTTTTGTAAGAGCTGCAAATTATATTAGTTTAATAGAAATATAGTAAGAGTTACAGTCATCGGTGGTCTTACCCAGAGGTGCCATCCATATCTATCAAAAGTGTTGTGGAAAATCAAAATATTGTAGTACAAAAAACCCCTATCCATAGTGGGGAGATCCTGGTGGAAATGTAAAAAGTTCATAGTTGTAGAGGCATGCAACAACCTGTGCATATCTAGATAAGGCAAAAAATATACAAGAGACAACAAAAAATATACAAGAGACACCATTAACCAGTTGTTGATGGTGTCTCCTCCAGGATAGGGTAATTGTATGCAGCATTGTCCTTCCAGGCATTTGCAGAAATCGATGTAGTAGTCCCCGGCGTTGAAGCAGTTGTCCTAGGAGTCGACGTGGCTTTCATTGGATGGTGAGTGATGTGGGTTGGGTGCTTGACTGACAATGGAGTGGTCTTTCTGGGAATGACAAGGGAAAATCCAGTTGGCTCATTCTGAGTGCGCTTTGCCAAGATTGGGCCCAAGGAGCTGGGTATGGGGAAGGAGGGTTGTTCCCTTTCCTTTCCAATCAGAGGGTCCCTACTGCACGTCATGGCCGAAGAACTGCCACCTGGGTGGTGCGTATCCAAGCCGAGCAGAGTATTCAGAGTGCCACGGGAGGTTTCAGCTCTGACTGCAGATGAGGTGGCTCCGGGGGTGGTGCTTCCAGAGCGGATGTCACGAAAGAAGGGTCGAGTGGGTGTGTAAGAATCCCAGCAGTGCATGTTTTCCAGGGTGCCAAGAGTAGACAACCAGTTGGGAAGAGTTGCACGTAGGGATTGAGTGGCATGGCGTGTAGAGGTCCAATTCTTCTACATGTCCTCCATTAGTTGCCCCATCATATTTTTTACGAGCCAGTATGGGTCCCAAATCTGCTCTGGATTTCCCATTGCCATAGTGTCTACGATGATTCTGGCTTACCAGTTATCCAGCAACAGACGAATTGGAATGGAGACTTCGAGACCATATCCCTTCCTCATGGGACTCTCCTCCAGAGTGTTCTCATTCTTCTTGTTCTTGGTCTTGGCTCCCTTGGTTCTACCCATAATGGTCATCACGAAGGTGGAGCAGGTGTAGGAGTGAGTATGCCGGGAGTTGAGAGCACTGAAAGCTTGGATATGAGGGAATAAGGAGCCTGGAGCATCACCCAAAAATTGAGATGCACCGAGCAGGAAGACAGGAGTCTTGTACCTAGATCCATGAGCCTGAGCTTCACACACCTAAGGTCCATCGTCGTGGTGTCTAGGGAGGATGAGACGACGCTAAGGGCAGGCATAATAAATGGCCTATCTTCTTGGCGTCGCATGGCTTACTTCAACAGGGGAATGTGTAGTGAGCCTGGGGCCAGGTGTCGTGTGGATGTGACCCTATCCCGTCTGCCTGGAGCTAGCACCCGCATCCGGGAATTTCATTAAAGAAGTGTTGCTTATCACTAAAAAATAGTAAAATATGTTTGTTTGCTTTATACGTTGTCATATCTTTATAGTGCTTTTTTCTTGTAAGAGTAATAACACATCATTAGTTTCACTTCCACTTCCACTTCCCTTTGACTAAATAACAACCAATAAAATTAAGTGCACAAATTTAAAAATTATTAGATGTCTATTTTATAGGGTTCATCAACTAGCTTAGGGATAAATCTTTGGACTAGGGTGGAAGCAAGCACTTTGAGACTATTAAACTGTGAAACTTAGGTGTCTGTCCCAAGGATAGGTAAATACAATTTCATAAGGGTGTGGTCAGGAATCTCTTCTCAAACAGGATTCAAGCATGAGGTCGTGTGAGGTTGGGTTGAGGATATTACCCCTTCGATTCTTAACTAAAAATTTATGGGATTTTTTGTGTACAAGGATTTCACTAGTACTAACTTGGGCCCCCGGTGGTGCTAGTACTTTTTGCATTTCAAGTTTAATTACCCTACCCATATAGACGATCCCAACTGTCTCCTATTCCTTGAATGCCAATTACGAGTTAGTAGCCTTAGTTTCTTGTCTTAGGATCACCTAAGTGACTACAGGGATATTCTTTTGGTACCTGAAGCAGACGTAGACGTTGATCCAAAGCAATAGTACCCTTGGAGGGTGTCCCATACCTTTTCTGGGAGACTTTCTCCAAGAAGTGCTATTAGTGGAGGCCTTGGTAACTATTTCATGTACGTTTTTTGTTTGGTTGTAGGAACTAATCAACTCATACTCAACTTCAAAAGGCCTATCATTTGTTTGTTTGATATCCCAGGACATTTACTACTGGTGTGCTCTTGGTGTTTTAGTTGGCGTTAATTTTATTTTAAACATATTTTAAGGGTGGAAGATCAACCTCTCTGTTGTTCTAGGATGATCTAGAATCTTTATTTGATCAGAGTGGAGCCTCCATCGCCTCCTCACATGTGTCGATTAAATGCTAGTGGTTCTTTTGAGCTAGCAGGTTCTATCGATTTACTCGGTGAACCATAACTTATAAGAATCAACGCGTATGCATGTGATGCCACTAGAGTTGAAGATATTCAAGATGAGAACGATCCAGTTCTAGTGCAGATTACAAGTTCTATTGAACAAGGAAAAAGTAGCTACCATATAAGTAAAGGATTGATTATGGACAATCCGGGAGAAGGATCGGGTGGTCTACATACTCCTACTTCAGCAATAGTTACAAGGGGATTATCTCCTCCACATTTTAGCACTCAAATGTCAAACACAACAATAGAAAGTATGTCTCATGTCATTATGTTTAGCACTAGTTCTTTACCTTTTGGCTTTGCAGTTACTCAACCTATGAGTGTTGTGTTGTCTTCACCTTTTGGTTCTAGTTTCTTTACATTTGGGATGTCGACTATGAGTATGCCCATTTTTTTAATGACTTCTAACCCATTAATTCAAAATCCTACTATTGGATTTAGTGGTTCTTCTATACCCTTCCAAGGTTTTCCTTGGAATGGAGGACACATTCCCCCATCCATTCCTGCTATCAGGAATGGACCTTTCCAATCCATTGGAATTGTTTTGGGTGCAAACCTATTTACAGGTACGAATTTATAAATGGGTAGTTTTCAATCATCCTCCATGCCTACTTGATCTACACCCTTTTAATTGTTTAGTGGAGGAGGTAGTAATTTTATACCTTCAACTAGAATGCCAACTGGGAAAATATTTCACAAGCCCAGGGGAATTGGATGTTGGGTAATATTGTTGGGGAAAATCCTTTGCAAAATCATTGGAACCCTTTTCAAGGAGCATTTTCTTCACAATCCATGGTAGGGGCGAAACCCCTACCAATATTTTTGGGAATATTGCAAGTGGGAATTTCCCACTACGGGGTTCATATACGAACCATTTTTCCACATAGAAGCTGAGACTTCCCTTTTTGGAAATTTTTAACTTGCCAAATTTATCAAAGTTGATGAATGACCCGGTGTGTCATGACCCAAGTTGGCCACTTGTCCCAACCAAAATTCCTTTGGACATTCCAAATTTTGAAGGTAAAATTGGTGAAGACCCAGGAGTCCATGTTATAACATTTAATTTATGGTGTTCTTCTAACTCACTCAATGATGATTCTATCTGATTGAGACTATTTCATCACACACTCATGGGAGTTATTGAGAAATGGTATATTGAGTTACCGAGTTCATCCGACTGTTTCTTCCATGATTTAACAACTATGTTTTTGAACCATTTTCAACTTCCCGTCCATTATGATTTTGGCCCTAATCGATTTTCTCAATTTAGACAGAACAGAGTTACCCATATCTCAAATCACAACTAATAATGGCATAGGAATAAAAGGTTGATTAAAGCTAATATCCCCCCTGCGTTTTTGTTAGAATTGTTTGTTAAATCCTTTTTGCCTTACATTTCCAAGGATGTTTATACGTTGGGGGTAACTTCTGAGGAATAATCTATATTTAAATCCCAACAACTTGACTTGATCTATTATTAGCATGGGATATTATATGAAATCATACCTAATGCACCAAGACCTAGTTTAGACCCATAAAAACCCAATCCTAGACCACATGTTGATGGCATTGTTGGTTCTATCTGAAATGTTGCTACGTAATTAGTTAGTGATCAAATGAAGAATTTGTCTATCCAACATTCAACAATGGGAATGACTACTGTTGCTTCCTCTCCTTCCTCCAAAACAATCTCTATACATATTATGCATGAAAATTAAAAAAAAAAGGCAATTAGCATCTTGGTGGGAAAAAAAAACCAAAAATAAGAATAAGAAAGGAGAGGGTAATATTAGTAATGATAAACCAAAAATAATAATAATGTTGGTTGGGCAAAGAAAGAGCATAGAAAAGTCAATTTCCCTTGTAAAATTTACAAGGGAGACCATATCACTTATCAATTCCCATTAATGGAAGAAGCTCAAAATATGTTGAGTCAGAAAAAACAACACATGGATGTTCTAACTAATCCTTATCCACAAGGACAACACATGCCTTCTGGTTCTTCTAACTTTTTTGGAAATGCGCAAGGGGGCACACAAAATGCTCCCTCCTCTGATCAATCATATATCAATATGGTTGGATAGGACATTCTATTATTGACTATAGCAAATATTATGGCAATCCTAAATCCCTGCCGAGAGATAAAGAAAATCCTGAACCGCAAAACCCTCTTCACATAGAGAAAGTTATGGTAGAGACAATGACTCGAATGCCAAAAGGTGTTTATAAGAGGGCATCACACAATCCTAATGCAGAACTATTATGAACTATTATATTATTGAGGATTTATCTCAAAGCCTATATGCTATGTCTTCTCTTGAGGTACTCCAAAGTTGTCATTTGCAACAGAGTGCTTTATTGTTTGCTTTATGAAATCCAGACCCTTCGAATGGTCAGGTTGTTAATTTTGATGTATCTGATTTTAAGCCTTGTCTTCCTTATCATGTTTCCTTCCAGATCAATGTGGTTCATTCCAAAAAGAGGACTGGAAGGACTGTTGTGGATGAGGGTGTTGAAATTTGCTTTTCATTGATTTCAACTAAAGATAATGTCAAGTGATTGAGTTCATTGATGTCAACTCATGTCAAAGAGGATGTCAAGTGGTTCAGTCCAACAAAAGTATATGAAACCCACTGTGAAGAAATACATGCGCAAAATGATGAAGGATATGGATGCTAGAATGAAAAAGTATATCTATAAGTTACATCCAGTCTAAATATGTGAGTCCAAAGATACATCATGTAGATCCAATGTGAAGAAGTACATAAGGAAGGTACATCATGTAATGCATCCTACTACAAGTAGTACCTGCGCAGAAGTCAAGTCCACCAGGTCATACTCTCTCAAGGAAGCAACAAAAGAATTGGTTGGACAAATGTACATATGCACAAGCAACCAAGGAGTTGGTCAAACAAAGGTACAAATGTGCAAGCATGACAAAATAAGAAGTCTGGAATGCGCAAGCAAACATAAACATTGTATGGTCAAATATAAGGAGTGTGCAAGCAGCAAAGAAAAACCCATGGTTGAACAATCCAGAAAGTGCACAAGTCCAACCAATTAGAAGAAGCTTTCAGTTATTGAAGCATGCTCAAGTTCCTATAAGGGTACAACAGTTGAAGTCAGTATATAATAAAATTCCATTGATGATGACACAATAAGTGCGCAAATCCCACACATGATGATACAGAAGGGTCAAAGTCCCACCAAGTAGAAGTTAGTTTATGTGCAGATTCCATAAAGTGTTAATACATCAGGTGAGAAATACCCACAAGGGTTGGTATAGTAAGCGTCGAAGACTCATCAAGTTGGAGAGTAAGGAAGCGCACATAGCCAAAGCAATGGTACATCAAGAGCGCAAGTGTACACCACTAAGGTGTAAGTCCCACTAAGTTGTGGACCATGGATGTGCAAGACCCACGAAGTATGACACATCAATAGAACATATGATGACAAGTGGCAAAATCATAATCTGTGAAGTATGGAAGAAGGGAAGCCACAACCAACTTGCGGACATACGATCCGTGCAGGACATGTATAAATATAGATGCAAGTTGGAGATTTGAAGCAAGCTTTATAGCAATATTGTAGAGCTTCAAGAAGTTTGTTACAGTTGTGATGTTTGGGGCATCAAAGGCTTGAGGACAGAACATCGTGATCTAGCGAGGAGCTCAGTGCGCACATGTATAGGAATGATGCAGTTGATGGTGCGTAGAATGATATTGTAGATTTGTGACAATTGCGCTAACACCGAAAGGTAGAAACACATAAGTATGCACAACTGCGTGAATAATGAACAACAGATTGCAGAAAAAACGTAGACAGTCATAGATGTTGTTGTAAGGAAATAACGCAAAAACATAACCGAAGTATATCAGGAAATGCGTTGATGTGTGGCTAATGCATGAAGACTGAAGTGAAGTGTGCGAAGTTGAGAAGTCCATCTGATGCGCAACGAATGAGCAAAAACGGGATCTAGTAAGCACGTCATGATGAGGATGATATGAGACAAGTATGTTAAACTGAAATGACGAATCAATTGATGCACAACATGTCTCATATTGTCTAAAACACAGTGGAACTTAAACAGAACGGACATATTAGTAAGTGCACAGTTCCATCTGATACTAATGCATATTTCTCAACACAACAAGCTATCAATTGAAGCACGGTCATGTAGCAGCAGAATGACAGAGTGAACCGTGACGCAGAATGCAGAATCAGTAGCACACATTATATGTAGTAAGTCATTAGCAGAAGAGTATAATTGAGAGGAATGAGAAGTCAAGTGATGTATGCAACACAGTGACAATAAATCATTTGCATATGAAGGTAGCACACAACATAACTAATATCGGAAGATCAGAAGTGTCCGTGAGTCAGAAGTTTCAGTAAGACATAATCATATATTGGATATCTGGGTGGCAGGATGGGGCAAGGAGAAAGGGGGTTGTATCCTCCTTCCCATTGGTGTTGGAGAACACAAGGAGTTGGATATTCCTTCAGGTTGGTGTGTGTAAAACCAGGGGGTCGGTGCTTACTTCTGGTTGGTGCTGGTAAACACAGGAAGTTGGTGCTTCCTTGAATGTATTCTTTTTATTACAAAAGAGAATTCCATGGTTTTCTCCCATTTGGTTTTCCACATTAAAATCCTGTGTGTTATGTGTTTTTATTCTTGGTGCATATATGCATGAATGATTGTAATGAACATAAAATAAAGTATTATTACTATTTAGTTAAACATATTATTATGAAAAGGTGTATATGTAAAGATGTGGCTTTACATGAAAGGTCACCAGCAGTCTATATATACTAGGCCATCTTGTTGTATTCATCATTATTTATCTTATCAATTATATATTCGATTATTTGACCATTTATGGATCCTTTGTATTATTTGCATTGGTTATTTGTATAAGAAACGATTTTATCGTTTCATTTGGTATCAGAGCTAAAATATCGACAACCAAAACATGCATTGCACATCAGACATCACTAAAATGCTTGAAGCAATTAATAAAAAGCTAGATTCAATTATAACCGATAACCAGAAACCCCCCGGCAAGGTATCAGATAAAGACAAATTAAAAGAAGACAAGAATTCTGATGAAAAAACTAATACGAATATGGAAGAATATGATTCCAAGGAAAGGTAATTGACGGCAAATGATCAAGTATCTCTCTGCTCTTCTCTCCTTCCTAGTCAAACTCATGAGGTTCCATTGTTAAAAACTCCTAAATTGAAAGGAGATGCTCCAAGATCTTCAAAATCAAAGGATTCTAGAAGTGTAGAAAGACACCCTCCTTCCGCACATAGAATGGCTCTTCTCTCAGAACGAGATATTGAGAAAGAAACTATTCCGAGAGCTAGTGCACAAACATTAGAATTGGAACATAACAAGGTCAAAATCTCTACAGAGAAGGATTATTTTAAAAATCAGGTTCAATATTTTTCTGAAAAGAGTAACCTTGATGAAAAATTTCATACATTCCAAATAAATATATCAGTTCCATGTAAAGGTGAGGAACATCAACATAGTAAATTAGCCACAGAGGATGTGGAAATAAGTGGGTTTGATGTATTAGGAAATAACCTCAAGATGAACAGAGACATAAACTTCTATATAAAATACATTTCCAAGGTAGGTAGATTGATGAAAAATCCAATGTCAATCAATCATGAAAATAATGGTGCAAATGGGCAGAAGCATGTCGAGTCCGAAAGCGAGAATGATTTTCCAACACAATATGATAATGAGAATGATACTGCAAGTGAATATGAGGCCAATAGACCAAAATCAGAAGACAATGAAGCAAGTGACATTGATTTTGTCGAAGGAAAGAGATATGACATTGCTGAGGAGGGTGGAGCTAATCCATGGGTGGTGTCTCTAACCAAGGAGCAGAAACCATCTAAAGAACAACTGACTAAGCAGTGGTTTAGTCAAGATCTCTTCGTGGGTTTTCAAGACACTTGCAGTGAGGGAGACAATGATTCTAACATGTTAGAAGGATGTAGATATGTTGAATCAATCCAAAAATCCTTGCTTGAAAGAAGCTATAAGCATGAAAATAAATCCAACAAGGAGAACATTGCTATTCCATTCGACTCCAAGGCTTTACATGACAACAAATATGAGCCAGAGAGAGAAGATGACTTTGAAATAGTTCTTGTTGCATTGCTTGGTTCAAGTGATTAATATTCTTCAGAAAATGAATCGGGTTACGACACTAATTCAAAATCATACAAGATAGCACACCAATCACCTAACTTATTTCAATACTATTGTTTAGGGCTTGAGAATGAACCATGTATAGTAAAACTACAGTTTGCACAGATACATATTGAAAATACTGATACAAATAGTAGTGGAAGTTTGATCGGGAAAAATATTGCCACCGAGAATCCATGTGTCTGGGTTCCAAATCTCAATTACTTAGGGGAAGGTGTGACTGAGGAGGTGGTCGCTTGTGTTCAAAACACAAAATTTAGAGAATATTGGCGACAAAAAGGGCCAACAAACGAGAATACTCAAGACTGAAAAGTCACCCAGTAGTGGTAGAAGATATCGGTTTCACCACCAAAAACAAGAGCTAGACAAAGGCTAGGATCTCTACTCCCAACAACCAAAAAACGAAACATAGAAAGGATGACAGACTCTGATGCGGGTGGACCGTGTAAGAATCCGGGTCGATCTACAAACCTCGGTAAGTATGAAAACATTGAGGATTGTGTTCTAAAATACTGGATTGTGGCTCATGCGATGGATTTCATGGTGCGCCTCCAATCAAATATTGGCCTTGAAGGCATCATAGCTAGTGCTAAACAGCTGATGCAATGGCCTGTCTAGTATGCCGATTCCATTGCATTGATAGTTGGAGCAGAGATTGTGCAAACATCGTTGGGATTCAAGCGAGTCAAAGGAACACTTGATTGCATACATCACGTTATTGGAACCATCACTGCAAAACTATGATATCGGGGAGGCTTAAAAATAAATGTAGATGATAATTATGGACTTGCATCAGCCGACATATATGAGAAGACGTGTCCGTTTCCAAAACAAACAACCCAACGATTAAAACTTTGGATAAGGAATAATAAAGGAAATAAAATTATTTATCACCGGAGTGGATCAATTTCCAATCATTATTACCAGAATAGCATGGTCCAAATATGTCGAAGCATCGGTATATTGGTTGTACGAGAGATATGGAAAAACAACAGAATGTGCAATTCAAATAATAGAGGTATCATGGAATTCATAACTAAGTCTTAATTAGTCACCGTAAAAAGAAGAAAATGCAAGTTGAATTTTCATAAGAGAGACTTGTTGAGGGTTGAAGGAATAATACTTACTAGGGGAGAGAGTTCTATAGTTGAACGAGAACTGGTAGTGGTGATAGAATCGGTGACTGTTACAACCCAAAAAGTGACCTAAGAAAATGCCAACTGTCAAACACATATAATTATATAAATATATAAAACGTTTCCTATTTAAGTTCATTAAGTGCCATTCTGTACAGTAGGCCCACAGCTATCAACTATAGGACAAAAGGTTGACAACTAGGCAGTCTTGACAGAACCAAAATCAAATCCATCATGTCCCTTCCAAATCCCAACCTGCACTGACACAAATATCTAATTGGACCTCATCACTCCCCAAGCATCCCAATCTACAAGGACGGATTGCCCATCACATGGACCCCATCGAACAAGCTTCAAGGTACACCCAGACTAGCATCGAGAATCACTTAACCACCAAGGCATCCCACCTGCACATTTATCAAATGTCACCTGCATAATAAATGGAGAATGAGTGTCAGCTCCAGGTGCATTGCTGTTCAACAAAGTAGCCCAATCAATGCAATTAATGCTGCCAACTCCATTAAAATCATCAAACCAGCCTTAAAAACAAACAGAAATCATCAAATCAACCATAAAACCAAACATAAGCATGTCCATAGGCATTTCGAATAGCACCTGGATCGACAAAGCCCCATTGATGGACATTGGATCAAGGCCAACTCAATCTTGAGCCACTCATCCAACTCCAGCCAGTTGCAATCCATGCCTTCTCAAAGTTGCCAATCAAATCAAACACCAAAATGCTATAAAGACACTACAACCTTTAGACAAACTCCATTTTTTCTGCTATTCGAAATTCCCAGACCTTGTTAAACTCACCTCTATTTCCAAGCGCCAAATTTCAGAGTCCAGGCATTGCATTCAAGCAAAACACAGTTGCAGATTGATTTCCAGGTGCAAAGTTAATTCAAGACAACATTCAGAGTTCAGGTATTGCATTCAAGATAAACTTGTCTTTCAACAATGTTTTCAAGTAGCCAGACTATATCTAGTTTTATGCAAGAACCTGCATTGAACATGTAAATCACATCAAGAGATCCTTTTGAATACTCTAGATCCTAGGGTCGTTTTAACACTTTGTTTTAACACAGCTATTTTAATATTCCAGATCCCTGTGAAGATACATAGCTAGTTCTAATTCCGTGGGTGGGAGCACTGTTATGGTTTTTGTTTTTTAATGGAGTACTGTCCCTAGCCCTGTCCTTGGCCCTGTTTGTTCTAGTTCTGTGGGTGATTGCAGTCATGGCAAGAGTCAACACTACTCGTGCAAGGAGGTCAATTAGGAGACTTAGTAGGGGTGCCCAACTACGATGCACCTCGTCCGATGAGGACATAGCACATGATGTTGATAATAACAATGCACACAGAGATGCTGAAGAGGCAAATGATGCAGAGCATAGTGGTGTTATTCCACCATCAACCACAGTTGAAGAGGCAAATGATGCAGATCCTGGAGGTGTTATTCCACAATCAACCACAGTTCAAAGTGCAACTGCCAGTAAGAAGATTAGTGCCATCAGAGGATGGACACAAGAAGACATGAAGGCTACCATAGATAATATAGAGTTCAATGGTTTTTCTATCAGAGCAGCTGCTAAAAAACATGGGATTCCACCAACATCAATCCATTACTGGATAAATGGCCTGACCCATACCAAGCGAAAAGGACCTCTGACAGTGTTGAGTGCAGAAGATGAAGAAGAAGTTGTGGTTTGGTGTGAAGAGATGGCTCAACTAGGCCATGGTCTGGAGTTGGTTCAACTCAAATCCACTGTTGCCCAAATCTGTCAAGGGAGGCCAAACCCCTTCAAATATGGATTTCCAGAGAAATCATGGTGGAGAGGATTTAAACAAAGGCATCCAGAACTTGTGTTACGCACAGCAGAGGGGCTTGAGATGGATAGGGCTTTCAATCTACGCCCTACAGTTGTGACCAAGTTCTATCAGACACTCTCTGATGCATATGAGAAACAGTCATACAGAGGAGACCATATATGGAACTGTGACGAGACTAGATTGCAGGCAGGGATGAATTGTGGCATGCGGGTAATTGCCAAGAGAGGGAGCAGGAATGTGCCCAAAATTCTGCCAAAAAGTAGGGAGTGGATAACTATTCTTTGTTGTGTCAACGCAGTTGGAGCATCAATGCTAGGTTTTTATCTGTTCAAGGGAAAGAATCAACTCAAAAATTACATTAAAAACTGTGAACCTGGCGCATGCATGGCTACACACCCCCATGCTTGGATGACAAAAGAACTGTTCTTGAGCTGGCTTTGCCACTTTGATTCCTTTGTCCCTAGCGGTGTTTCACCTGAAAACAGACACCTGTTGATTTTTGATGGCCATGGCAGCCACGTTGCTATACAAACCATTGAGGAGGCAAACAGGCTAGGCATTGATTTGTTGACACTGCCTCCACATATCATCCACAGGCTGCAACCTCTAGATGTGAGTGAGTTTGGGCCTTTCAAGTGTTACTTCAGGTCTGAGAGAGCGTCCTGGATGGCAAAGAACCCGGGGGTAGAGGTGAAGAGGTTCGAATTAGCAGAACTTGCAAGCAAAGCTTTTGCTAGGGTGCTCACAGCATCAAATATCAGGGCTGGTTTTAGGCGGGCAGGAATATGGCCTTTCAATTCTGATGCTCTTCAACATGACACGGGATGTAGTCAGGATTTTGATGTTCAGGGGCAAGAGGATGCAGATGCTGCAGATAACATCATATCACTCTCTCAAGGTCATTGCCAACCACTGGATGACGACAATGAACACGTAAGTGAAAGTCAGTATGGCACCAAATCTATTGGGGAGAATATAGAAGCTGTTGGAAGGACAGAAACAAAATTAGATGGCCAAGGGATTGTTCATAAAAACATTGCCGATTTGAGTGTGAATGGAGGTGACCAAGCAGTGGTAAACAACAGCAAGGAGTTGACATTTCCAAGCTAGCCAGAACAACCCGAGTGGTTGGCAGAGGCGATGACAAATATGAACAGACACATTGTCACCCCCACCAACGATGAAAACCTTAACCTGCCTTCGATGCCAGCAGTCCTTAACAATGAAGTTGTACATTATTATGTGCCACTTGGGGGTGTTGGAGACGAGATTGAACAAAATGAAGATACAGTGGACCAAGAAAATGATGATGAGGCACTCCCACCAAATGAGCCACTACTTGGATACAGTGGACCAAGAAAATGATGATGAGGCACTCCAACCAAATGAGCCACTACTTGGCCAGTTCCTTAAATTTCCAGTGGAGAAAGTTGTAGCTCAACTATCTAATCCCACTGTTGAGCATCTTAGATTAAGCAGGAGCTCACAACTACTAACATCAGAGGACTACATCACCCTACTAATTGAGGTTGAGAACAAGAAAAAGGAGATGCAGGAATTAAAAGAGAAGATGAAGGCCTTGGCAAAGGAGAAGAAGGAAGCAAAGATTATTGCAGCAGAAAATCGAAGGAAGGAAAGGCTTGTAAGAGTGGAACAAAGGGAGGAAAGAGAGCGACGGAAACAATTGGCAAGGGAGGAAAGGGAGCAAAGAAAGGAAAATCAGAGGAATCCAAATGGTCTGGAGAGGACAGAGGTGGTTGACAACCCATTGGATCAGTTTTCAGAGAACATAAGATTATTCTAGGACCTTATTAACATATAGATACCCCAATACCACCAGGCAGGGGGAAATACTGTGTATGCCTTCCAAACACCTCCAGTGAACCGAGGGAAATTAGGCTCAAGTCATAACTATGGTTACTCAATTCCTCCTTGGCTACAAGGAGCAACCTGGCCCACACCACTAGGTCAAGCATCAGTATCTAACCCAACTAGTTTGGCAAATGAAGGAAGTCAACCTCCTCACACATAAGGTTTTTTGTTTGGTGGATGATATATGTTTTGTGTTTGGCATACACATATGAAAGGAAGATTTTGTTGCTGGGGGGAATTTTGGGTGGTTCCAAAGTTTTTGTTTGACAGATGGAAGATGTGTTTTCTTTGGCATACACATGTGAAAGCTAGATTAAGCTAGATATTGTTGCAGGAGGAATTTTGGGTGGTTTCCTAAGGTTTTGTTGCAAGAGAAATTTTGGGTGGTTTCCTAAGTTTTTGTTTGATTCCAATCTGACAGTTGATATATGTTAGGCATAACCACAGTAAATGTATAAAGTCCCAACCCACCAGGGACCAACCATATGTATAAATCTCGAATTGCTACTATGTTGAACAAGAATATGCCCTTTATGTCAAGTATTGTTTTCTTCATGTCTCTGTCTATTTACTGGACTACATTCCTTACTAAAATTGATTGCTAGATTTCTTGGTTGGAAAACTAATTTGAATGTTAAACTAAATTGGATGGTAGACCAACCTGATTGAAAATTTAAATTGAATGCAAGTTTTTCCTAAATGCAATACTGACTTGAATGCAAATCAACTTGAACTGGATTGATAGTAAGCATTGCAAACAACCGTCGAGCACACAGTTAAAGATTACTTAGGTTAGAGCACATAGCAAGAATGAAAGCAGGTGGTATCACTAATTCCATGTTGCATATTGCATTACTGCTGGAAGAGTAATGAAATTTTTTTAAATGAGAACCAAAATTCTAGAAAAATACAAAATCAGGGCTAACTGTAGATGGGACAAACACATATGCATGTCCAACATTCAAATACTCTTTCATATTCTCTCATACTCTCATTAGAAATCAATGCTTATTTCACATATTCATCCAATAAAGGGATACTAGAATTGTAAAAGGTTTCATGCCTCCAATTCACAGTCCAAATTATTCATCTAATTGGCATGCCCAAATCCATTTCAAGCATGCATCAATCCTATAATCAACTCCAATAAGAAATTAACAACCATTCCTTAAGAATTCAAGCAATCACTGAAAGCAATATAATCATTGAAGGGTTTAATGGAGCACTGTTATGGTGTTTTTTTTTATGTCAGAATTTCCCATAACCTTCATACCATTAAACCATATCTGAATTTGCCATAACCATGAAACCTTCTCTCAATTTTAAAATATACTAAGTTATCAACCAATGAAACCATATCAAACCCTAATCATATAATGAACTCCATTAACAAATTAACAACCATTCATTGCGAATTCATACAATCATTGAAACAGTCACTGAACCATAGAAAACCCTAATTAGCATGAATGGTTGTTAATTTATTAAAAGGTTTCATGCCTCCAAACCCTAATTGCAAATTCATACAATCACTAAAACAATCAATGAACCATAGCAAACCCTAATTTATTAAAAGGTTTCATGCCTTCAATTCACAGTCCAAATTATTCATCTAATTGGCATGCCCAAATTATTTGAGAGTGTCATCTTGCATCTCAAGCATGCATCAATCCTATAATCAACGCCAATAAGAAATTAACAACCATTCCTTAAAAATTCAAGCAATCAATGAAGCAATCACTGAAAGCAATATAATCACTGAAGGGTTTAATGGAGCACTGTTATGGTGTTTTTTTTATGTTAGAATTTCCCGTAACCTTCATACCATTAAACCATATCTGAATTTTCCATAACCATGAAACCTTCTCTCAATTTTAAAATATATTAAGTTATCAACCAATGAAACAATGAAACCATATCAAACCCTAATCCTATAATGAACTCCATTAACAAATTAACAACCATTCATTGCGAATTCATACAATCACTGAAACAGTCACTGAACCATAGAAAACCGTAATTAGCATGAATGGTTGTTAACTTCTTAAAAGGTTTCATGCCTCCAAACCCTAATTGCAAATTCATACAATCACTGAAACAATCAATGAACCATAACAAACCCTAATTTGTTAAAAGGTTTCATGCCTTCAATTCACAGTCCAAATTATTCATCTAATTGGCATGCCCAAATTATTTGAGAGCGTCATCTTGCATCTCAAGCATGCATCAATCCTATAATCAACTCCAATAAGAAATTAACAACCATTCCTTACGAATTCAAGCAATCACTGAAAGAAATATAATCACTGAAGGGTTTAATGGAGCACTGTTATGGTGTTTTTTTTTATGTCAGAATTTCCCTTAACCTTCAAACCCTAATCCTATAATCAACTCCATTAACAAATTAACAACCATTCATTGCTAATTCATACAATCATTAATAATAAATTTCGACCCTAATAGTGTGCCATTAATAATCAATTTCGACCATAACAGTGCTCCATTAAAAACCAAAAACCACAACAGTTCTCCACTAAAAACCAAATACCATTACAGTGCTCCATTAAAAACAAAAAACCATAACAGTGCTTCACAAAAAACCAAATACCATTACAGTGCTCCATTAAAACCCAAATACCATAACAGTGCTCCATTAAAAACCAAAAACCATTACAGTGCTCCATTAAAAACCAAATACCCTAACAGTGCTCCATTAAAAACCAAATACCCTAACAGTGCTCCATTAAAAACCAAAAACCATTACAGTGCTCCATTAAAAACCAAATACCCTAGCAGTGCTCCATTAAAAACCAAATACCCTAACAGTGCTCCATTAAAAACCAAATACCCTAACAGTGCTCCATTAAAAACCAAATACCATAACAGTGCTCCATTAAAAACCAAATTCCCTAACAGTGCTCCATTGAAAACCAAAAACCATTACAGTGCTCCATTAAAAACCAAATACCATAACAGTGCTCCATTAAAAACCAAATACCCTAACAGTGCTCCATTAAAAACCAAATACCCTAACAGTGATCCATTAAAAACCAAAAACCATTACAGTGCTCCATTAAAAACCAAATACCATAACAGTGCTCCATTAAAAACAAAAAACCATTACAATGCTCCATTAAAAACCCAATACCATAACAGTGCTCCATTAAAACCAATTACCATAACAGTGCTCCATTAACAATGCTCCATTAAAAACCAAAACGTCTTATCCTAAAGCCAAAACCATGAAACCCTAGAAACCATAGCCTTGAAACGAAGGCAGTGCTCCATTAAAACCCCAAAACCATACCAGTGCTCCATTAAAACCCAAAAACCATAACAGTGCTCCATTAAAAACCAAAAACCATAACACTGCTCCATTGAGAACCAAAAACCACAACAGTGCTCCATTAAAAAACAAAAACCATTGCAGTGCTCCATTAAAAATCAAATACCATAACACTGTTCCAGTCGTAAACGAATTCAACAACAAAAATGCTCCATTAAAAACCAAAAACCATAACCTACGACGTCGTTTGGATTCAACCAAGAACACAGACGCAACCGGACCCAACCAGACTGAACACAGACAGAGAAAGCAAGCAAATCACACTGAGAGAGTGGTTGTGTTGAAAAAAACAATGCAAGAGAAGCCGGTAGGATCGAAATCCTACCATGTTTTCTGGACAGATGGCCACCGCCAAGCACGAACCAGGAGCGGAGCAGGAACCAGGAGCTGAGGACGAAGCAGGAACACTAACACCAGGAGCAGCCCGCAAACAAGAAGGAACATGAGATTTCCACTAGGGGACCCCCGCCACAGACCATGAACACAAGTACAACAGCACAACAGTTCTCCAACCCACGGCGATGACCATGGAGGCGGGCCGCTCCACCATGAACTCCAACCAGGTTAACAGCAGCAAACACCTCCACTCGAACATCAAACACCTCCGCTCGAACAACAACCAGATGCGGACCACAACACGACGACGGAGCCTCCAAGCAGCGGTAGGTTCGAACAGGAGTAGGAGGCGGCATCGGAGCAGCAACAGCGCCATGGCGGACAGGTAATAGGGTGGCCAAATGTTCACACTCCGGCCCCGAGCAAGAATACACAGGCGTTTGGAGCAGCTGCGGGGAAATGACCACCTGGCACGGTTCCCGAGGTGTATTAAAGCGCATTAAAACGCTATCTACCCGGGACGACGTGGAGCAGCCACCTGGGAACATCCGGACCTCGTCGAGTGACGTCCACATGGCGTCCCAGGTGTCCAAAGTGGCCCCGCACCACTTTTGGCCTCCCTCCCCTAATAAAATAATTCTTAAAAAAAAACGGTTTGGAATTATATTTACTAGACCCCATTATAAAGTTTTGAAATAAAGATGCCGTGAAGTTTTTATAAGAATGGGCCATTTATATAAGATAGATTATTCATAATTATTCAAAGAGAAAATATGACAAAGAAAAAGTGGAATATATATATTTAATATTAAACTAGAAAAGATATAAGTGTTATGAGGAGAGAACAATTGATAAATGTTTTAGTAGACCAGTTATGATGTCGAAAAAGTTACATAAGGTGAAAATATCCTTTGGACAGATAAAGCTTTAATATTATTGTTAGGCTTCAGATTGGATTATTCCAAAGGGAAATTTAAAATTAAAAGTATTTTTTATTCTAAGTGATGAGAAGAAGGAAGTAGAAATTTAATAGCTTTCTTTTAAGGAAGTGGCAATGTAATGAACATAAAATAAAGTATAATTATTATTTACTTAAACATATTATTATGAAAAGGTGTATATGTAAAGATGTGGCTTTACATGAAAGGTCACCAGCAATCTATATATACTAGGCCATCTTGTTGTATTCATCATTATTTATCTTATCAATTATATATTCGATTAGTTGACCATTTATGGATCCTTTGTATTATTTGCATTGGTTATTTGTTTAAAAAATGATTTTATCGTTTCAATGATTTTATTTATATTGGATGCATAACTGAAGATTAAGATTAAGTTAAGGCCAATATGTTAAAGAAGGTAAAACATGATGATAAATGTGCTAATACTGATTCACCACCCCTCTCAGTATTAAATCGATTCCAACGTCAATTTGTATTAGAGCAAGTGTCTTCAGTAACAAATTAAAATATGGAAGATATATCATTGCGCGGATATGGATAAGTAGGAAGTCCTTTCCACTAACAAAGAACTAATCTTTGCCGATACCAATTATACCTTCTAGAAGGTTAGAATGGAAGTGTACTTGCAATCACTGGGACCAAATGTTTGGCAATCCATTTTTTACAGTTACAATGTCCCAACAGTCGTGCCAGTTAATCCAGCACAAAGGAGAATCTATGTAAGCAATGAAAGAGCCAAAAATGCTTTGCTATGTGGCTTGACAGATAATGAATTCATCAAGGTTATGCACTGTAAATCAACCAAATAATTTTGCGACAAACTCAGAGGTGTCTATGAAGGTGACGAAAAGGTAAAGAAAGCAAAGTTGCAGAACTCCTCTGGGTTATTTGAATCTCTGAGAATGAAGGATGAAGAAAACATTACTTCTTACTTCTTAAGAGTGGATGATATAGTAAATGCTATCAAAAGGCTTCGAGTTGCCTTGGAAGAAGAATTTGTGGTCCAGAATATATTGAGAACTTTACCTTCAAGGTTTGATGCGAAGGTGTCTATGCTAGAAGATAGAGCTAATCTTGAAGACCTGAAAAAGGGAGAGCTTCAGGGGATTTTGACTACATATGAGATGAGAACTGAGAAAGAGACTCCCATCAGAAAGGAAGTCGCTTTTAAAGCCATGGGAAATGATAAGCATGATCATGACAAGGATTGATGTGATGAATCGGACGATGAAGAATCAAACTTTGTCAAAAAGATGAAAAGAGGACAAGGTAAGTAGAGGAACAAGTTTCCTTTCAAATGTTTTAAATTTGGAGGAGTGGGCCATTATGCCTCTAAGTGTCCTTACAAAGAAAATGGAGATAGTGGCAGTGACAAGGAATCTAGTTCGTATGATCAAAAGACTGTGCGATGTCAACACAGACCCGAAAATAAAAGGAGGATTCCAAAACAAAGGAAGATTCTATATATTGAGGAAGGAAGCAACACATCTGAAGGAAGTGTCTATGATGAAGAACCAAAAGAAGTACTTTTAATGGACTTTGTGGAAGAAGAGAGCAAAGATGAAAAGAAGAAGATCAGTTTGAAGAATACTCCAGTTGCGCATAGCAATCTAGGGTCACTATACAAATACTTCTTTAGTGGATCATTCAAAATGCCTCCAAAGCCAGCTACACCTTCAAATCCTGTTGAAAAGGTTAAGATTCATAGTTAATCTAAAGAAGAAGAAAATGCTGAAGATATTGATTGGGAAGTCAATATCTTCAACATATTTGGTGCCCTATATGAGTTAAAGAAGTCAAGAAAGAAGAACAAATTCTTGTAGGAACAGTTGTTGAAGTATGAGGAACAAGACAAGCCATTTCAAGAGTCTCTTGACACAGACGTTCATGAAAAGTTAACCAACTATGAGATGCAACTTATTTTCATGCAAGACAAGGTCAAAATGCTTGAGAAAGAGAAATCGACATTTAAATATTCTCTGGAAGAATTGGCGTAGAACATCAAAATGCTGACAACTCAACTTGAAGAGAAGGACAAAGAGATATCTCGTCTAGAAGATAAATTGATCGAGATAAAGGGAAAGAAGTAGGTCCAAGATTCCATAGTAGTTTATGCACATCAAGAAAGTAACAAGTCTAGTATTGATGATTAAATGAAGAACAAGTTCAAGGACAGTATGCCAATGCTGAACAAGATTATGAAAGATCATAGAGCATTAGAAGAAAAAACAGGTCTTGGATATGTAAAGGTATCAAAGAAGGTCTGCTGCAAAGAATGTTGCTCAAATCATGTTAAGTCCTTCAGGTATGATGATTCCTTCAACTACAACTCTTTTCAAATTACTAATCGAAGAAGAATCAATAGGATGAAGTTGGCAAGATGTAACCGCTTCAGTCATACTACAAAATATTGTCAAACTACGATATGCTATGCATGTGATGGTTTTGGACATAAAGCTATGTACTATAGAAAAGTTGTAAACTATCCAAATGAATATTTATTGCGCAAAGGTAACCACATTCAAAGGGATTACAGTGAAAGATATCCAGTGCAGAATCAAAATAGAAGTGTGCACAACAAAACTTGGGTAAGGAAATCTCCTCAGAAGTGTGTTGAAGAAACAAATAATCTAGGTTCATCCAATGCAACAAGCAATTGTTGCATCTCTATCTAATCCCATAAGGACTAAGTGAGACCCTTCAGTTCAACATGGTATATATTAATGAATTCAAGGGGTATGTTAGTTAGGAGTGTGGTTAGAATGTGTTCACCGCAGTATTCATTTTGGTTGCAAGAGGTCATGTGTTAAGTTGGAAATGTTGCAAAAAGGAAGTCCGGATACATGCATGCATTAAGTTATTGACTGAGTTATCTTGCATATTATATAGTAAAAAAAATATTAGTTGTTTTGATGTTAGCATTGCAGACATAAGAAGGAAATTCTTGCATAAACATTGTTGAAAAAATAAACATGAGTTTGCGCAAAATGGGACTTTTCATTATATTCAAATTCAATATGTTTACAAAATTGCATGAGTTGACACTCCATGCCGAGGCCAAAAGGCGTACACAAACAAAAGGGTGGAAAAAATGAGGCATGCTAAAGCATTCTATATCTGTAGCTCAATATCAAGTTTTGAGTCAAGATGGTTTGCAAGACAAAGCTCCAAATCCACCGACACGAGTGTTGTACACTCTGAAGAAGGGCACACGGGGAGAAGTTGCAGAGTCACATATGATGATGGATTAGTATGTTAAGGCCGAAGTAGGGAAAACTGATCTGACATCAGTTGTTGTTGACGCTCCATATTATCAACCCGATGGGTCGAGTGGCTCAATTACTCAGTATGTTTGAAATACATTTGTGATTGAACATACTGGAATTGGTACTCAGTGTTCTCCATACGGCGTTTCCGTGCACCTATATCAACTCTTAGGCATGTCAACTCAGATTGCTAAGTCTGAACGGAAAGGCACACATTCTCAATGGAATTAATCATTCTATGATAGAAGGATACCATTGAAAGAAAGGAAAGGATCTAGAAGAGAATGCGACACAGAAGTGCAGGAATGCAATGATGATGAACTAGGCATTGTTCATGGAATTCTTATAGATTTGAATGAAATAAGTTCGTGCACATGAAATTAATTTGATGAGATATGTATTCAATATCGCGCAAGTCAAAAAAGGTGGTGGAGTCGTCAAAATTGAATGTCCAATTTAATAAGTGATGGAAAGCCGTACAGAAAGCTAAAATGTATTTCATCCGATCATGCGATGGAATGATGTTTCCCTAAAAGATCATGTATGATGATAACACACAATGGATTTCACATGAACTAAGTATATATTCTTTAATGTTGAGTTGGCGGATAAACATGCCAAATCTTTGGCTGTCATGGCAAGAGATGCGACAACAATAAATGCGACAAATCAAGGTGACAACGCAGTAAATGCGATAGATGAAGCAGTCAGGTGCAAATAGGAAGCAAATGAAATGACAAGGAAGAACCAAGGAAAGGATTTGGCATTGCGCAAGTATAGATACCCAAAGATGATGTATTTTTGTGACATGAATAGGAGGTCAAAATGAATGGATAATGTAACACCTGTATAGAGAAAGCAATCAAAGATAATTATGAAAGGACATAAGTGCATAATTACAGTAGAGAAATGAAGCATGAAGACAAGGGGATTCATCCCTAAAATAGTTGAGGTAGAGGCTAGAGAAAAAACAAAAAAGAATAATTTACATTGTGCAAGTAATGGCATCTCTTTTCCATTGATGTCAAAGGGGAAGAAGATGCATAAAGCGGGGGCATGAAGATGAGGAGAGAATATGTGTAAGAAGTTGTGAAAGAGAATAAAGAAAGAAAAACATTTAGCAAAGAAGGAAGTTGGGACATTAAGTTGAATGCAATAAACATGGAAAATATGTATGAAGCGGGGATCCAAAAATCTATGCAGCTAAAGCAGACATGAAAGAGCATGAAGCAGACTATTGAAGATACAACAGGCGTGAAAGAGCATGAAGTAGATTATTGAAGAGACAACACAAAGATGCAACAGATGTGAACTAGTGTGAAGTAGATCATTCTCATGAAGATGATGCTGCAGCACAGAAAGCACAGAATCCCAACGAACTTAGGGGGAGCATTGCGACAAGTACAGATGATGCAGATGAAGTATACAATTCAAAGAAGATCATACACATTGTCATAATGTGTTGACATTAATTCCAAAGGGGGATTTTATTGAACTTTGGTTGTCATTGATGTCAACTAAAGATAATTTCAAGTGATTGAGTTCATTGAGGTCAACTCATGTCAAAGAGGATGTCAAGTGGTTCATTCCAACAGAATTATATGAAATCCACTATGAAGAAACACATGTGCAAGATGCTAAAGGATATGGATGCCAGTCTAAAAAAGTATATCTAGAAGTTGCATCTAGTTTGAAGATGTGAGTCCAAATATACATCATGAATATTGAGTGTGAAGAAGTACATAAGGAAGGTACATCATGTAACGCATCCTACTACAAGTAATACCTGCGTAGAAGTCAAGTTCACCAGGTCACACTCTCTCAAGGAAGCAACAAAATAATTGGTTGGACAAAGATACATATGAAAAAGCAGCCAAGGAGTTAATCAAACAAAGGTACAAGTGTGCAAGCATGACAAAAGAAGAAGTATGGAATTCCCAAGCAAACATAAACATTGTATGGTCAAATATTGGGAGTGTGCAAGCAACAAAGAACATCCCATGGTTGAACAATCGAGAAAGCGCGCAAGTAATGCCAATCAGAATATGCTTTCAGTTATTGAAGCATGCTCAAGTTCCTAGAAGGGTACAACATTTGAAGTCAATATGTGCGCAAATTCCACAAACGATGACACAACAAGTGCACAAGTCCCACACGTGATGATACATAAAGGTCAAATTCCCACCAAGTAGAAGTTAGTTTATGTGCATATTCTGCAAAGCGTCAATACATTGGGTGCGCAATACCCACAATGGATGATACAACAAGGGTCGAAGAATAATCAAGTCAAAGATTAAGGAAGCACACATACCTCAAAACAATGGCACATCAAGAGAGAAAGTGTACACCACTAAGGTGTAAGCCCCACTAAGTTGTGGACCATGGATGTGCAAGACCCATGAAGTATGACACATCAGCAGCACATATGATGACATGTGGCAAAAGCATAATCCTTGAAGTATGGAAGACGAGAAGCCACAACCAACTTGCGGACATACAATCTGTAGGACATGTATAAATAGAGATGCAAGTTAGAGATTTGAAGTAAGCTTGATAGCAAGATTGTAGATCTTCAAGAATTTTGTTGCAGTTTTGATATTCAAGGCATCAAGGGCTTGATGACATAACAACATGATCTAGCGAGGAGCCGAGTGCACACATGCAGAGGAATGATACAGTTGAAGGTGTGCAGAATGATGTTGTACATCTGTAACAATTGTGCTAACACCGAAAGGTAGAAACACAGAAGTATACGTAACTTCGTGAAGATTGAATGAAATTTTGCAGACAACACACAGACAGTCACAGATGTTGTTGTAAGGAAATGACGCAAAAACATAAGCGAAGTATATTAGGTGATGCATTGATGTGTGGTTGATGCACAAAGACTGAAGTGAAGTGTGCAAAGTTGAGAAGTCCATCTGATGCGCAATGATAGAGAAATGGGAGGATACAGTAAGAACGTCATGATGAGGATGATCTGAGACAAGTGTGTTAAACCAAAAGGATGAATCAATTGATGCACAACATGTTGCAGATTGTCTAAAAGACCATGGCACTTAAATAGAACGAACACATCAGTAAGTGCGCAGTTCCATCTGATATTGATGCATATTCATCAGCACAACAAGCTATCAATTGAAGCACAGTATTAGTTGGTCAGTGCAGTTTCCCAGCAAAACGACAGAGTGAACCGTGACACAAATTGCATAATAAGTAGCACACATTATATGAAGTAAGTCATCAGCAGAAGAGTAGAATTGAGAGGAATGAGAAGTCAAGTGATGTATGTAGAACAGTGACATTAAATTTTCTGCATACGAAGGTAGCGCACAACAAAACTAATATCAGAATATTAGAAGTGTGCACGATTTGGAATTTTCAGTAATACATAATCATATATTGGATATCTGGGCGACAGGATAGGGCAAGGAGAAAGGGGGTTGTATCCTCCTTCCAATTGGTGTTGGAGAACATAGGGAGTTGGAGCTTCCTTTAGGTTGGTTCCTCTATAAACAAGGGGTCGATGCATCCTTCCAGTTTGTGTTGGTAAACACGGGAATTTGGTGCTTCCTTGAATGTATTATTTTAATTACAAAAGAGCATTCAGTGGTTTTCTCTCTTTTGGATTTCCACATTAAAATCCTGTGTGTTATGTGTTTTTGTCTTGGTGCATATATGTATGAATGATTGTATTGATATTGTATGCATAATTAAATATCAAGATTAAGTTAAGGCCAATATGTTAAAGAAGGTAAAAAATGTTGATAACTGCGCTAACACTGATCACCCCCCTCTCAGTATTAAATCTATTCTAACAGAGGGCGCATCAACTTGTGTCATGGATCTATCATGTTGGAAATCCCTTGGCCGCTATTAAAGATTAAGTTGAAAAAATTCTTAAGGAGGGATTTATTTATCTTGTTTTGCTAAAAAAATGGGTTTCCAATCCTGTTCATATAGATAAGAAGCAAGGTAACCTCTGATTATGTATGGATTTCATAGATTTGAACAAGGCTTTCCCTAAAGAGAATTTCTCGACACCATTTATCGATAAAATTATTGATGAATGTGCATGAAGTGAGATATTTTCCTTTATGGATGGATTCTTCAGTTATAACCAAATTCAAATCTGACCCAAGGATCAACACAAAAATATGTTTATATGCACTTGGGGAACTTTCGCATGAAGAAAAATGCCCTTTGGCCTTAAAAATGGTGGAGCAACATTTTAGTGGGTTATGTTCTTTTCTTTCCATGATATTAAACACACCGTTGAAGCTTATCTGGATGATTTAGCAATTCGTTCTCATAAGAGGTGAGATCATCTAGCTCATCTTCACCTTGTGTTTGAATGATGCATACACTATAAGATTCAATTGAACCCCCATAAGTTTTTTTTTTTTTGCCTCGAATCTTGACGACTTATGGGTTTTTGCAATTCTAACAAAGAGATCATGATCGACCCTTTAAAGGTTGAAGCCACCGTCAACGTACCTACTCCATCCAATGTTTTCCAACTTCAGAGTTTGCAAGGTAAGGCAAAGTTTTCGAATGTTTCATCGTTAATTATGACAAGATCACTAAAGGTATCACGTGGTTCCTAAAGAAGAGAGTCCCATTTATATGGGACAAATCTGCTCAAAAGTCCTTTGAATCTCTTAAACAAGATCTCATGTCCGCCCCTTTGCTTATTCCTCCATATTACACAAAATATTTTTATTATATATGGCTGCATTTTATTCCACGATTGGCATATTCCTAGTTCAAGAATTTGATACTCTTCAAGAGCATGCCATCTATTTCCTCAGTCATGCATTGGTTGGGACCAAACTAAAGTACACATGCCAAAGAAGTTAGCATTAGTGGTTCTTTTTGTAGTCCAAAGTATTCATCATTATATATTGCTATGCAAGACCACTTACATTGCAGATCTCAACCCATTTCAATATGTTTTCACTTGATGAATAATCGAGGGAAAATTCAATAAATGCATTGTCATCTTGTAGAAATATGAATTAGAGTTCCAATATACTAAGTCAAACAAATCCTTGGTATTTGCTGAACTTATTTCAGAGTTCCCCGGTGAAGATTGTGATAATGTTGAATATGACTCATTTCTAGATGAACATATCTTCCTAATTTCTTCATCGGATCCTTGGTATGGAGATATAATCGTATATGTTCAAAATCTAAAGTATCCTTAGTATTTTTCGTGAGATGAGTGACGACGTCTTTTTCATAATGCTATATCATCATAGGAGATAATTTATATTTCCGGGGGATCGATTCTATTTTATGTCGTTATTTAACTCATGAGGAAGCTGAGTCTGTTTTAAATGACTCTCATAGTGTAGCTTGTGGAGGTCATCTTTCTATACTTGCGACTGCCAAAAAAATCTTGTGCACAAGATATTTTTGGCCGACGATATTTTAAAATTGCATAGAAACAATTAAAAAGTGTCATGCTCGTCAAATGTTCACTAGAAAGATACGTGCACATCTTGCTCCATTGTTTCTCATGATCACTGTAGGTCCCTTCATTAAGTGGGGGGTTTATTTTATGACTTGTAACCCAACTTAAGCTGGGGGGCATGAATATATCATAGAGTCTGACGACTATTTTACGAAATGGGTAGAAACCATGCCTACCTTCCATAGTGATGGGTAAATTTCCGCTTACTTCGTATTCAATTTTATCATTAATAGATTCTTTATTCCACGTGAACCTATCAATAATCATGATTGGCATTTTCAAAATCAAATGATGACCGAATTAACAACCAAGTTGGCATTTAAACAAGAACATTCTTCACTATTTTATCCTCAAGCGAATGGTCAAATCGAAGTTGTCAATAAAACTTTAAATACCATGTTGCAAAGGACAGTTAACATAAGTAGATCTAATTGGCATATCATGCTATATCCTAATTTATGGGCATACAAAACTACAGTAAAAAATGCTACATGATTTTCTCCTATTCAACTCGTTCATGGGGTTGAAGCAATTATTCTAGTTGAGTGTGAGATTCCATTATTGAAATTAGCTATTCAACTATTATTTGATACTTCGGATTTAGAAGAATGTATAGTTCACCTAGAACATCTTGATGAAAAACATCGAGATGCCGCTATGGAGAATGAAGCACATAAGAAACATGTGAAGAGTCAATATGATATATCTGTTTATCATAGGGTTTTTTATGAAGGAGACCTCGTCTTACTTTATGATCACGATAAAGACCCCTTAGGGGCAGGGAAATTTAATTCTATGTGGCGAAGACCATACATTGTTTCTAATGTTTTGAATAAAGGTGCTTATGAGTTAACAAACTATGAGGGAAATAAGTTGTCAGAGCCTAGAAATGGGCTTTATTTAAAGAACTATTATGCCTAGGCATGTACTTTTTTGTACATTAGTTGTGCATTTGTACAGATACTTATTCTTGATTTTTCACTTACTTAGATTGATTGCATGTATTACCAAATGCTGTGTGAAACTATCCTTTATGTAGGTTTCACGAATGGCACCAGTCGTCATACCAGAAATATTGCCTTGACTGCTTGGGTGATTTATTCACCTTTCAGTCAGTTATTTGTTTCAGGTGGTGCTTGTCTAGGGAAGCAACCAACAATTTTGCTGAGTACAATGTCGTTATATAAATCCTTCATGATTCCATTCTAAATGGTACAATTTACTTGAAATTCACCTAGATTCACAACTAATCACTTCTCAATTAAATGGTGATTATCAGTTTCGTGATCCTATGTTGTTTTGCCAATTCTTGAGTTTACGTCTTCTTCAACGACAATTTATTACATTGTTTATAATCATGTTCGAAGAAGACAAAACATTATCACATATGCATATGCCAATTATGTACTAGATTGGCATTTATATCATTTGTAGTACAAGCAATCATCATGTAAATATTATGCATTCTCATGTATATAGATAAGCCAAGACAAAATGTCTGTATATAAATATTTCAAAAAAAATCATATAGCTAAAAACTAGATATGATCATATTTAAAATCGATTCTCCCATCCCCATGTCTACGATCATGATACTTCTAATGAGAACCTTTCCCCTTACAAAAGTACATTAATGTAGTGGCCACCCTCTTGAGTATTTGACCCATGGTCCAGCATTCTAAGTACTTGTTGTTGCATCATCTCAGGCAAGTCCTCAATCATTATTTTGGGTATCCCATTGGTTAATTGGAGGAGGTTGCTTCTGACATTATCTAGAGTTATAGAAGCATTGGTAGATTCACCTGCTCATGGAATCCTCCTAGACCGAGGGAACTCCTCAGCTTGAATCAGGCCTATATCTACACATGATTGTTATTTATATATCAATATCTATGTAAAAACAATTTTCTTTGTTTTGAATAATATAACAAAATTCATAAAAATATATGAAACTTTAAAATAAAAAAGAGACTTACCAATTGCACCTAGTGCACTTATTGGAGGGACTATCATGTCAGGATCATGACTAAAGTTTATTCCCTGGTATGGATAAGCATTGATCCCTTTTACTTGGATCTCCCACCAAGAAAAGAAATCATCGTCATACAGGATGGCAATACGCCTACCTATGAGTCGTAACATTATACTTATCCATCAAAGCATGGCGAGGATTCTTAGAGATTTTGGTTCTACATATACCTGCAGGCTAATGGCATGTACTGTTTCAAAAAAGAAATTGCATACAATGCTTTTGAAACTAAAAGTCTTTGTCTTCCCAGTTTTGCATTTTGTTAGTTGAGATTTCATACATTCAAACAATGTAGTACACCAATCAAACACGGTGGGTTCTAAACAATTTACAACATAAAACATTTGAGCCATTGAGGATTGATGCTCTATTGTTGATCCGATAATCTGTCCTATCATCATGATTATGATCTTGAGGCTCAAACTCTCTATATCTCATATTGGAACATGTGTTCCAATATTTTGAGACCTGACAACACAATACAACACATTGCCACATCTTCATTGATCTTCATGCCTCCAACACTACAAACTTTAAAGTCTAGTGGCTCTCCTCGGTAGAAAGTCCCATGAGGAAATAAATATCCTCAATATTTAACTTGATAGATTGTCCATCCAATATGAAGGAATTGGTATTAGGATCCTAGTATCCGATCAATATCTGTAATAGCCTATTTTCCCCCCCCATATTGTTTACTTCAAAGAACTTCTTCAATCTGTATAACCGAAGTGCTTCTTGATCCTCATTTTTGCCAAGGACTTCGTTGTCAATAACTTCATGCTCTCTTTCACACCACTCTATCATCATCTTGATGGATTTTGATATAAATGAAAAGAATAGGTGGAAAGATATTACATGATTTTGATATCAAAAAAAAAACTTGCTCTTAGCTCATGCAATCGCTCTCCAAAGATTGAGGTTGTTTTCACACCCAAAATCCAATTTTTTCTCACTAGCAAAAAGAAATGGTAACATTCTAAATTATTGTCCACTTTTTTCTAGTTGAATATTTACATTTGCATGTGGGACTAATTGTGTTATGTTTTAGGTATACATTGGTATACTTTGCAAACTTTTATTTAGGAAGATGATTTCTCTCGACCTCGGCATCAATTTTTAAGGTATAGTTTCACAAGCATGCATATAGGGTAGGTTTGCCTTCCATTTTCATTGTGCATTATCTTATCCAGATTCGAATAGCCTTAGGTTATATTTGCATAATTACGACATTTATCCTTCCACTATACTGATATGCCATATTTTTTCTATAGGTCCTCCATCACATGGGTACCCTAGCTTATATCCTATTGTTTGATGGTACCTATGTTGTTGTATTGTAAGGATTGAGAGTCCCTTGGTAGCATTGTCTTATTTTGCATTGAAAACTTATTCTTATCCCTCATCTTTTATGCTAGCCACTTCCTTATAGGGGACTCTCACCATTTTTTGTTTAAGTTGTAAATGCATTGCATCATTTATGCTTGTGCTTTAAATCCTTATGATAGCTTCCATCTTTCAACTCTTTATAAGACCTAATTCATTATATCATTATCGTTAGGCATTTCATCATTTTTCCTTTGCAACTTGACACCCATTTATCGGAAGGAAACACACCCTAAGTGTCTTTATCCTACTCATGCTCCTTTCATTATGCATAGGTTTGTTCCTTGCACTTGGAACTAGTTTGCTTTTCCCTAACACTCCTTCCATCCCATGTAATACAACATGATTTAATTATTTTTCATGATTTTATAATATGAAAAAGACAAATAAATCAAATATTCCAAAAATATAGATGGGAAAGATGCATGTTCTTATTTATGTATAGCAACAAGTTGCATCACCCTTGAACAAAGCACATTGTCTTGAGTCTATGTCTCTGCAATTTGGGTTGTAGTATGGATTTAGGAAACTGAACTTGTTTATGGATTATCTCCCCCAACTAGTTACTCTTCCATCCATTATGGATAAGCCTATTGATGTCTCATATATCACATGCTTATGCCTTATTCCTCCTTGATTCAATGTTGCCTTAGTCACTTATTGTACCGTGCTTACGTTCAAGGAAAGTTTGAACCTATATCGACTAATCCTTAGAACTCTTGAATTTAGTATGTATGCCTTCCCATGTTAAGTACATTTTAGAATTAATCAGTTTGTTCCACAAAATATTTGTCCTTCTACTACAACCTCGTGTTGGATGATGGGGGGCGCATGAATTCCTTCCTTCCAATGGATCACTTCCTATCAACTCCAAAAAATATATTATGGGACAGCGATCTAGATTCCATTTAGTACCTTGGAACTTTCAGTCATTAGTGGCTGGTCTCCTTGCTATCGACAATGGGAATAGATCAATGTCCCCTAATTGTTCAAGTCTACAGGTGTTCGATGTCAACACATCTATTCACACTTATTAGATTGTACTTGGTACCTTACCTCTCATTATCATTATCAGTGAGTTGGCTCGCATTTGTTAGCAGTATACATCAGTGATCAATAATCAAACAATGTCTTACTATGATTAACTTCAAGACATCTATTCACATAGTTTAGACTTGTACCTGTATTGTTTGGTTTGAAGACCTTGAGTCCATTATATAGCATCACATATATATGCTATGATTCGAGTTGAATTGGATTTCCATTCACTCTCATTTTGACATTGATTCTTATGAAGATTGATATGTTCAATATTATTTCCATATATCTTCATTTGATTCTGAGACATATATCCATTGTGTATCTCCGTCGTGGCTATGATCTCCTTTTGATATGGATCAACTGTGTACTCATTTTCATGACCATGATCATTGCTTATATACCTCATGGATTTGAAATATAATTGATTTGGTAGTCATGATTCTTGTTACTCCTAAGCATGGGTATGCCCGCCTCGAGAAAAGAGAGTTTGTATTTAATCTGTTGCAAGTACCTTCTGTGGTTGATTTCTGGAACTTTTATCTGGGTTATTTTTGCACTCACTTCTGAAAGCTTGTAATGTATTTCGGCCATCATCTACCCCTCTGACCTCACACATTAATGGGAATATATTATAGGATATTTTGTCACATATGCCGCATAGATGTTTATGATGGTTTGATCTTATCCCTTTCCATCTTTTGCAGACTTCCTTAACCCTTTTTGTTGTATGAACAACAATTTATCTTGTAAAACTCCTTAAAAAAAGTATTTTCCAAGTCATAGACACCCTATAGGAGGCCATCCCGTGTATATGAAGCCTATATTTGGGTAGCCAATGTATGTGTCAATTAGAGGGTAAAAAATAAAAATACATTATTTTATTGGAAAAGTTTCGGTTACGGTCGTTCCCAATTACCCAAATCCCATAAATAGCCATCCCTAACTCCCATAACTACCTCTCCATCAATATAAAAGAGGCACAAATGAAAGAAAAATCTATCCTTAGTTCTTTTAATTATATTTGGGGAGATTGAGCACTGTAGAGAGCATACCCTCATGATGTTCAAATAAAATTAGATTCCACAAAATCCATTTATCTCTTGATTGCAAAATTTCATATCCCCTATCTGGAACATTGTATTTCCAGCCCTTTTGTGAGTTGTATTATGTCAGATAATCGTAGGGATTCTCTTGGGCATACTTATTAAAAGAATATTCATATTGGAAGTTGAGTGTTTGGAGGCTTGGATGGAAGAACTCCGATCTCAGTTTCAGAACGGTGCTGCAACGAGACTCAGGTGATACAGTTCTATTGTATATTGAGGTTTACTTTTATATAAAAGAATTCTCTTTTCCATCCATTTCAATTGATCGATTCTTGTTTATGAATTCTTAATTAAGGATGTGTAATTCTTCAAGTTCATTCATTTTTATAATCTTTTCAATGGTAACTATGTCTTGCTTTTTCGTGTTCCATTTTCATTCATCGATTAAAGTATGAGTGAGAATATTGGAGCAACAACAAGCCAAGGGTTTCTTCTTCAAACAATAGGAACTGAGTAAGTTTCTTCTAACTTATTTGCCCATTTAAATTTGTTTGTAAAGATTAAAGATTGGTTCTTGCTTGAGTCAATTGGTTCTCTTTTATGGCTATCGTTCTATGGTGATTGATGAGCCCAGGATATAGGTACTCTTTAGACCCCTTTATGCCACACATGAGCAAGAAAGGATAAGAAAACACCTCTTTTTGTAGGGGAGAATGCATTTGTTTGATTATTTAATGAAGTATTTTAGCGATTATCTTTTCGTATGCTTTAAGCGTTTTATGTGCTAATCCTATGAATTTAGGCATGTGTGAGCAGGGCATGGGTGACCTGAAAAGTAACAAGTAACCAAGCTCAAGACTAAAGATCATTGGTGACTCAGTGGTCCCATTTTATCCTAATTTATAGGAAGGACTCCTGTTAACCAGGATCATTGTTTACAATGTAGAGCTAGGCTAGGAATAAGGTTAAATAGGGACCTCTTGAATAGCAGGGGGTCTGGAGACATTTTCGAAAAACAATCTTCAACATACTTTTGTATTTGAGATAGATCTGTTTTAAGTTTTCCTGAAACATGAATTTATGAATTGATAATGAAAGACCGACGTTATATTAATTCCTTGAGTTCACAAGTTTCTTTCCCTCCTGAAATACGTGTTGGGGAGGCCCCCCTCAATACGTAGATTGGGATTTTTGTGTTTCATTATAGGTATTTCTCATGCATTTTACTTATTTTTTCTATCATTATGATGCGTGAAACTACTTGGGTATTTGTTTAGACATCAGATTTCGATTTCAACACAAACGATTTTCCTCTGTAGTTTGATAACACTGCGTCCGTAGTTCCGTAATGCACTGTCTATAGTCCTTTGTGTGCCATTCGCATAGGACTATTTTACATTTGAATTCCAGTATTCTTATACCATTTCCAGATAACGAGTCAGATCTATGATTTCATGCGTACTTTCTTTATTTGAGTTTGATCACATTGAGTTTAAATGTTTCAGCATTTGATTTGAATAGAATAGGGTTTAATCGCTTTCAGTATTTGATTTGGTAGACAGAATTTAATTGTTTCCATCATTGAAATTCCTAGAATAGATTTACCAGTTTTTCAACATTCAATTCATAGAATAAATTTATTAGTTTTCAGAATTGGATTCATAGAATAAATTTATCAGTTTTCAGCATTGGATCAATAGAATAGATTTATCACTTTTCAGCATTTTCAATTAATGGATTTACATACTTTCATATTTCATGCTTCCTAGTTTTTCTAGCACAATACCTCTTATTCCCTTAGAGCATTGTTTAGGATACATTGAACATTTAGAACGACAAAGATCACCCTATAGTGCACATATAGTGCCTAGAATCTCTTAAGTTCGTATGCTCCTTGGTTGATAATTAAAGTTTACTTCCGGTATATCTACCTCAAAAGGGTACACATTCCTGGAGTCCACCAGTGATCCCACCCAAAGATAACCAAGTTAGTACATAATCTTGAAACATTCATCATGATCTTTTACCAACACCATGGCATGCATATGCATTTCGTTCTTCCTAGTTCGATATAAATGCATGATGAAGTTAATAAAAATTTCATTTCTTTATGTGGTTGACCTTGAAATCCAATAATATTTCATCATGAAAATCATTCATGTCACCACTATCACCATGGTTAGCTTCACCCCCCATCACCTCCTTCTTCCCTCTCCACCCACCTCTAATCCACACAATAAAATCATCTTGGATCATTTACAATGTTAAGCTTCCTCATTGTCCTATCATATTTCCAAATAAAATTTGATGGTGAAAACCTATCTCATGTGCCATCAGACCTTGGAATACTTGAAAACCAGCTTGCTTATGGGCATTCCACGGGAATAAAAAAAAATTCTAACCATGAAAACCCTGTGGGCATAGTTAGACAGATCTTGTTTGAAAGCTAACATTTTCGCGGAAAAGATTTGCAAATAAAATGAGAAATAAACCATTCCATCCAAGTTGCTCTTTTAATAAAGATTTTCAAGATTCATTACTACATCATAATCTTGTTCCGGATCTCCTAAGGCTACATGCTCTTAGCTCTAGATATCAATTTATATTTTATCATGTTTCATGCTCTAAGTTCCATACTGCTCTTTCTTGCAAAGTTTCTACATCATTGTGGACCATATCATATCTTGTACTTCTTGAGATGATGCTGCAAATTTCATTACATTCTTAGGTAGGTGCAGGTATGCTTCTTTTTCCTTATTTTTAATCTAGTTCATTGAATGCTATGGATTTGTATTTGGAAAATCACTTGAGCCTTTGTCCCACTTCCTCCTGATTTTCTATTTTTCCAAGGGCACAAAAGGTTTTCATTTTTGGGGGGAACACCATCCATTCAATCCAAACCCTTCATCACTTCCTTTGAACCATGACCTCATCGCTAGTTCCATATTCAATCCATTGCAACATCTTCAACTTCCCCTGATATCCAAGCATGAGAAAGAATACCCTATTATTGCCACACGAGAACCAACAATAGGAAATCTTACTATTGCCACACAAGAACCAACGGTAAGAAGGAAGGATTTGCTCATGTCACACAAAAACCAGCAGTAAGAAGTAAGGAATAGATGATGCACATGGACAAGCCAAAGAAACCACTGGAAGAAAGGAATTGGCTTCTCCACAAGAACCTATAGTAGAATAATCTATTGTAGAAGCCATTCCTGCATATGAACTTGTTGTCATACAAGCAAGGTGGAAAACAAAGGAATGAGTTCCTTAATTAATTTTCATGGTTCCCTGGTGTAGATGTTGGTTCACATTTTCAAAAGTTGTTGTTGAGATTGATTGGAGGATACATCACATATGGTATGTGGATTACAATAATTTTAGATACGTGTTATTTGAGGGGTTGTAAATTTCATAGATATTCAAAGATCCTCATGGTTGTTTTCTATCAACATCATGTTGTTGCTTGAGGTTGTTTATGCATCAAGTAGTATCCTTGAGTCTTTGAATGATACCATCCATATCAAATGGAATCCTTTTGTGATAGCCTTTCATTCATTAGTTAACATTCACATGGTCTTGATATTGCTACGATGATTTGTCTTGAACACTGGATTTTAGAAGACATTTTCAGGTTTCACTTGTGTTATTATAAATGTGTTTACCTATGGACAGTCAACTGACAAACTTGACATCATAATTGATAACAACAACAATGATCATTTTTAGCATATGCCACGGTCATCCTTGTATGTATAAGGATGGGAAATCTTTCATTATTGCCCTTGGATCTGGTATTGTTATAAGTTTTTAACTGTCATGATTTTATTGCCTTATGTTACTTCTTGCTTCATGAATCAAAATGGATATGAATTCAAATGTGTTCTATATTTTGCATAAGAATGTTGGAAATATAGATTGGTAGGTCCATATGAATAGTTACAAAATATTACAATGGATATTCAGAGACTCAGTGCAAGACATGTAGCTCCAAGGGAGGAATTTGCTAGTTCGCAGCAGGAGTTGTAGAGAATGCATGTTCACATGATAACCATCTTTATTATGTATTTTTTTAGAAGGAATTTACATCAATGATTATTTAAATTCAATGCAACAACGATTGTGATGGCTCAAAAATTGAAGGGGATACTTGAACAAATTTAAAGAAATTTTTAGTTTTTGAGAACATGCATGCTTGATGCAAATGCTTGTAACAATGGTCAGATAAGGCATCTTGACAACATGATTTGAATTCAAGGGGTGTTATTGCATGGGCTTAAGGGAGCTAAGTAGCCTAAGTGTTATTTCATGCTTGAAGAACTCAAACCTACACCTTAGGCATCATTCAATGTGGCCTCCTCAACCAGAGCAAAAGGGAGATGTCCGACAGTTGAAGGTATAATTAGAAGAGGTTTTAATTCTCATTTGAAACCATTACATACAACAATAATTTTTCCCAACAACAACACACTAACATTGTTGTAACCATATTGATGTTTTTTCTTCCACATTGAATACTCAATCTATGGCATTGATATTATCCTTGCATTTGGGTCACATATAGATCTCGTCATCATTTTTAGTTTATGCTCAACATTGTGCAATGAGTATTTTCTCCTTAATATACTCATTACTTTGTGTGCATGAATTAATTCAAGATCACTACCCATATAGAAATAAAGGAAGAACGTACATTAAAGTTGTTGGTGGCTCTATTTTTAACTAGGAATATGTGCCTAGGATTGATGGTGAAAACTTTGAGCACCTAAATATACAAAATATTTACAATTTTCTCTAAAAGTCAGTTCAAGACATACATCTATTTTCATAATTTGTTTCTATATGGGGCATATGGTTTGAATCTTCTTTGGGTGTTGATGGGTGAAATGACCCGGGGTCAACAATAGGGGTTCTCCCAAACAAGAAGTCCCAATCAGACCTAAAACCGTTTGGGGTAGGGAACCCATCCATATTCTGGCCTGACAACCATTCCTTATTGGGTTTCACTGGTTGCAACCCCATCCACCATTTAGGATTTTATAATAAGGGATGAAATGCAAGCTACACTAATCTGAATGCAAGTCCTAACTAACCTAATATATCCCATCCAAGAGCGAAATAAAAGGAACGAGCAACAAATAAGATTGAGATACATATTCCAAAGTAGACAGCTGCAAAACTCAAAAACATATAACACTCACATAATGGCATAAAACATTGAATTAGTCGCAGCCTTAAGACATTCTGCATTTACAACTCGTAGAAAAAAAAGACACCATGAGAGTGCATATACATCAAGAGAAGATGATGACTATAATAATAGTCAAGCATAAATTTAAACATTCTTACTGCATATAAGCAACATTGAAGCATAAAATAGTTTCATAGCATCTATCCTCAACACAATCATAGTGTCCATGCTCAAAACTTAAGTCCAATAGCTCTTGTATTCATCCTCCGAAAGGTAGTTCTTACAAAGAATGAATAGCCTAAGGATGATGTGCCAAAATCTCCCTCCTCATCACATGAGATTACAATATATAAGTTAAGACTAGATAACCTTTGACCTTTCATATCTTCATGCAACTTTTAGAATCCTTTGAATAAATTTATTACAAAATGATTTAATTCACCCTTGAGTAAACTTTGGTATTCCACTAATTTGTCCTTTAGTAACCATTATCACCCACTGAAATTTATCTTCATATCTCATGGTGGCCTCATTGTTTCTCACTGTAAAGAGCTTCTCTGTTGGAATCTTTAGAACTTTATGGCTTGACATCATTGCTCTAATATGATCTCCACTTGCTCACAATTAATGCGTTGGCTCTTTTAACAATAATTTTGGTCGTTTCAACCTCGGTTTTCTCGGTGGTTATCGTGAGCGTATGTATGTGCACTGCTATCCCATACTGTCGTATAAGTTTGATCCTTTCATCGAATTTGCGACATATAGGGTGTTCACTTTCACCTACAAATGCATGCATGGTATTTCACTGCATCGAGTTGCGTCTTTTGTTTTGATCTTCAAAATCTTTCTTCTTTTAGAGTAAACTTACATTTCATAGAGGATATGTAAATGTGTTCATAACCTTGGTTTCTTAACCTTCTATTAATAATTAAAAGATAAAAGTGAATTTGTTTACATCCTTAAAGGTACATAAGCTTGTTAATTGAAATTAATGTTTTCTTTATAACATAAGCTTATTCATTGAAATTAATGAATACTTTCCCTTTTACTCTTGTGAAGGTAAATTTATATTTTTTAGATCAAGCATTCACTATTCCAAAAGTGATTTTTGTTTTATTTCATTCATTAACATATTAATGCGTTCCTTTAAACTTGAAGTGTGTGCTTAAAGTTATGTGTGAGCCATGTCACACGAAGACCTAGCACATATCCAATAATAATCTATTTACAATTGGTCTAACCACAATTCACAATGGTTATAGATTTATTTGAAAAATAATATGAACAAGATGGGTAGAAGCTAAGTTTCAAGTCCTTACCTTAAATAAGATGTCATAAGATGTGATAGTGGATGTTAATCTACAATCGTTTTTGCAAAACAAAATACATAAAGTTATAATCTATGTTATAATTGATATTTGATATTAATTTATGTAGTTATACCTACCACTATATTTTGATCTATGTCTTTCTGTCTTTCGTTTCTCTATTTGTTGTTTACTTTTCAAAAAAAGGAAGAGGAAATTATTGTGTTAGATATCGATATCTGGTTATCATGATAATCAGTCAGAAAATCAGGCCAATATTGCCTTCAATAACAATTAGTAATGGTAATATGGTGCCATAGAACATGAAGAGTAATATGGTGCCATAGAACATGAAGAGATGGAAAGATAGATTTACCCTAAAAAAAATTTAGTCAGATTTTAAATTAATGTTATTAAATGGTAACCTTAAATTACTTTTATTACATTAAGAATAAAATAAGTATTTTTATATTAAGATTAAAATAAGTAGTTTTATATTTTAAGTGAAAAAAATGATAAAATCTTCAACATATTAAGTCATATTAAGTCATCTATAACATAATATGTGTTATAGCCTTTAGTACTTCTAAATAAAATAATTAAATGAATGGAAATAAATAATTACGTCTTAAAATATATATCAAAGAATTATTCTGAGGTATATCAATGTGTTGCTTTTGAAAAGTAAGAACATCTTCAACTACTGCTACTATGCCGAACATCTTCAGCTACCACTACCGTGCCCATGATAGAGTAAGAGGAAACATAAATGAAATGTAATAGAGGTGGCGAAGCCATTGTTAGCCTAAAATTGAAATACTAATGAAGAATGGATTGAACAGATTCTGAATAGGAAATAGTAATGGCAAGAAAGGGGAATGGCATGGTAAGTAATTTGTTAAACTCGGCATGGCAGATGGGTGGCATGCTTGATTGTAAAGTTACAAAGGGATACAAAAGTAGGAAATGTGGCATGGAGAGCTGCTAACCAACACATGGCTTGTTGTTGCGGATGCTTCTCTGAACTTTGACATAACCCTGTAGAACATGAAATTTTATGAAGATTGTTGCATTATGCTATGGAAAGAAGCAATGGTTAGATACTATTATGGTTTATACATATGCATTTTTTTGGTTTTGTCTTTAACAGGAAAATGAGATTTTAAGTTCATAAGCTACTAGTAGTTAACAATGGTTTTTGTTTTGTTTCATATGAGCCTTCAAGTTTGACATAACTATTAGAAAACTTATTCTGGTGAGAAGAGAGGAGATGACAATTGGTCAACATGCAAAATGACACTGGTCCATCAAAACTCACAAAAATTCATACCACCATACTGTACCTGCCATCATACTGTATTTGTATACCATACCACCGTAAGCCTGGAGTGCCTCGAAAAGAGGCCAAATAAGGCTTCCAAACATGTTATTGGTTAACAGACGAAAAACATACTAAAACTTTGGTTAAAATGTTATGGAAATAGTTCCAAACTAATAGCCTAGCCCAAAACCCATTTCTATAGTCCATGCTACTTGGCAGGTAGGAAGGGACTAATAAGGTTAAACTCCAACCTCATTACACATGCAATAATAATCTATTTATTGTTGGTATAATCACAATTGTTATATATTTATTTGATAAATAACATGAGTAAGATAAAACCCCAACCTTATTACATAGGGTCTCAACAAGAGTATCATGTTATTTATAAGAATTGAATATGGGTAGAGAAGATAACAATCATTCCTCCCACCACCCAAGTTACATCCAATAAACATGGACTATCATATCCGTATAAATGAATACTTACGTGTTAATGAAACTACTAGTTTAAAAACCAAACTTTGAAATTAATGTCGTGTGACCTTTTAGTCTTGCACCAAGTTGCAACCATATTATCTATTCCGAGGATTGAAGTGTTTCCTAGAACCATAGGACTGGAAAGTAATTTGTCTTGACTTCTATCTTATGGTGCATTGTGTCTAGTTTTATTCATGTGGTTTAAAACATTTTTACCCAATACTCGTTTATTGGTGTGAAATCGTGGTTCGGGGATGACCATATGTGGCATAAAACCCATGGGTTTCCTCCGACCACCATGGCCCCATCTCACCAATTTCCTCTTACCAATGCGGCATGATCTCACAAGTTTTAGCTGCTACGCTTCGGCAAGATTGTTTAGGTATGGCACCTAAAAATAAACTTGCGAGGGTTAAAATTTATCTGGAGAGTTAATGCGAGGGGCTTATAATATGTGTAGTCTAAAAATTCTACAATTTGAGTCGGAATAGATGATTTTTCCACCACAATTTTGAAAAAATCTCGGGGTAATTTTTCAAAATCTAGTTTACCGCTGTCAAAATCTACGATTTTGGGTGCCCTAGGGGTTTTTTAGAGTGTTGAATCCATTTTTACCATAAAATATCCCAATAAAATACAACTAAATTTCGATTTTTCAAAATAAAAAATGTTGGATTCTGGTTAAAAATGGTTGACTGATCAAAATTGTCAAATTTTTAGACAACTCCCTTATAATATACTATGATGTAATTTGTGGTTTTGTCTCACTCGCCCTTCCTATTAAATACCTTCCATACATTTTAAATAATGCCCCCATTATGATATGTAAAGGCTTAGCCTAATTATTTAGTTACATTGTAATCAAAAGGCATCGCTAGTCTCATTTGAATTTTGAGGTTCCTTAATGAGTCCATGAGAAAGGGGAGGGGTTATATATATATATATATAATCTCTTTTCTTTGTTTTAAGTTTCAAGCCCTTTTAAGGTTTATAATCTGAGAGGGGCTTCTCCAACACAAGGGTAATCCGACCAAACACTACAACAAATAACCTTTTTAGGGGCAGTTTTGCTAACCCCCCCACCAAAAAAAATGTAGGTTTTTGGAGGCAGTTTTTAAAACCCTCCTCAAAAGTTTTGAGAATTGGACTTTTGGGGGCGGTTTTTAAACCCCCCCCCAAAAGTCTAATTCTCAAGAATTTTGGGGGGGCGGGGGGGTTTGGAAACATCCCCCCCTAAAGGTACTTTTCAATGCGGTTTTTGAAACCCCCCCTCCAAAATTCATGAGAATTGGACTTTTGGGGGCGGTTCTTTTAAAGCCGTACCCAAAAGTCATGATAATTGGACTTTTGGGGGTGGTTGTTGTAAAGGTGCCCCCAAAAGTCATGAGAATTTGGACTTTTGGGGGCGGTTGTTATAAAGCCACCCTCAAAAGTCCAATTGTCGTGACTTTTTTCGAGGGGGGTTTGAAAGACCCCCCTGTAAAGGTAATTTTCAAGGCGGTTTTTAAAAACCCCCCCTTAAAAGTCCTGATAATTTGGACTTATGGGGGTGGTGGTTATAAATCCGCCCTCAAAAGTCCAATTGTCACGACTATTTTTGGGAGGGGTTTGAAAGACCCCCCCCCTAAAGGTCCTTTTCAAGGCGGTTTTTAAAAAGCCCCCCTTAAAAGTCATGAGAATTTGGACTTTTGGGGGCGATTGTTATAAAGCCGCCCTCGAAAGTCTAATTCTCATGACATTTTCTGGGGGGTGTTGAAAGACCCCCCCTAAAGGTCCTTTTCAAGGCAGTTTAAAAAAAAAAAACCTTAAAATTCATGAGAATCGGACTGTTGGGGGCGATTGTTTTAAAGTCGCCCCCAAAAGTCCAATTGGCATGACTTTTTTGGAGGGGGTTTGAAAGACCCCCCCTAAAATTCCTTTTCAAGGTGGTTTTTAAACTCCCCCCCAAACCCACACAAGGCCTAGAAGACAAAAGGACATTTTTTACGGCATAATATTATGGGTCTTTCCCTCATGTACCATTCCCTTATATTCAAGAAACATCATCAATGTGTCGAATATTGAAATGACTAACATATTGAACCAACAACACCAACATTCCCAATTCGTGGCATCTGTGTTGGTTCGAGGGCACACATGGCCCATGAGCCACACATGTAGATTTTATGAGCCAATATATTTTTTTTTACCTTGTATCATGCCCATATCCCTTATAAATATTTATATTATCCCAAACCTTGAAATTTCCACCATGTTAAACTTGCAAGCCAAAGTTTCCCTATTTAGACCATGCCTCACGACCTAGGGGCTAACATATATATAGCCCATAATCCCTAAATGAAAATATTGTTGATGATGACTTTGATGTTGTCGAGAATGATATTGATGATGATGATGAGGACAATGATTAGCATCACGATGACCAACATGACCATGATGGGGATGGAATTGATTATGATGATGATGATGATGATGTTGCCAATGATGTTGTCGATGATGATGATGACAATGATTATTGTCATGATGATTATGACAAGGAGGAGGAGGGGGAGGATGGAAGTGATGATGATGATCATGTTGATGATTATGATGGTATTTTGGATGATGTTGATGTTCATGGCGATGCCAATGATAATGATCATCATGTCAACAATGATAATGATCATGAGGATGGTGATGATGATGATGATTTTGTTGATCATCACTTTGATGTTTTCGAGAATGATGATGATGATAACGAGGACAATGATGAACATGATGATGATGATGGGGATGGCGATGATGATGATGATGATGCTAATGATGATGATGACGTTGTTTTTGATGATGATGCCGGCGATGATCGTCATGACGACAATGATGACGATGATGATTATCATCATGCTAATGATCACAATGATATTGTGGATGATGATGATGTTCATGATGGTGACAATGATGATGATCATCATGTCGACAATGATGATGATCATAAAGATTAAATTTCTATGTTGATTATTAAATTTTTAATTTCATATTATTTATATAAATGTATTTGGTGTATAAATTTTTATTTGGTGTATTACATATTTATATTTATATTTTATATTTTTTGTATTAGATTAGAAATATCATATTATATATATATTATTAACAAAATACTTAAATAACATACTTTATATAATCTAGAAAACAAAAAAAAACAATTTTTGAATGTTTACCACAAATGTTACCTCCCGCGCCCTTTAACCCTCCTGCATACCCTCACACCTATGACCTTGGTGACCGACTTCCATTACAAACTCGGAAAGCAATCATAAAAAACACATGCGAGCAAGAGTATTGGGAAAGCACGCATTTTTGGAAAGCAAGCAAGCAACCCAACAACTTAGCAACCTCAGCAAGCGAGCACACAGGGGTGAGATTTCAAGACAAATATGCCCTAAAAATTAGTGAGTTCATGAGGAAACGGTCAAGTCTTTTGTATATGCCTTGATGACCAGTTCTCTTGTTGCACCACGTAGGATTTATTTCCGAGGGTTTAATATCCATCCAATCACCAGACTCTAGAATAACCTCAATATGTGGCCCCAAGGATTCCAATCGATCCACTTCACCCCAAATTTCATCAGATGATAGTGTGAAATTCAGGTCACCACCAACAATCACATATTTAGTCTTAATTAAATCCTTCTTCGTGATATTTTTCTAAAATTCAATTTCGTTTTCATACTAACCATAAATGTTCAGAATTAGTACAGAACTGTCCAATTCCTCTAAAAAATTATCAACCCCCAAAACAGAATGAGTAGAAAAGGAGTTAAGTACTCTTACCCTCTTTGACACTCCCATTACCAGACTGCCTAATCTTCCAACAACATCCAAAGCAAAAATCACATAACCAGGTAAAATCCTACTTAATAAAATAGATACCTCCACCGCATTCATCATAGTTTCCTGTAACATCAAAATATTAGGGCGCTCAACCGCCATGAATCGCTTGAGGGATAACGATTTGGATTGTCCTCCAAGGCCCTAAACATTAATAGAAGAGATCTTCATTTCAAGAACCCCCGAGGGGGTATTCTATTCTAAGTACCCCATAAATTTTCATTTTTCTACCCTCCAAAATATCCCGCTTGGCTCTTTCCTAGGTCTGAGTCAAATTAGATATTCGGCCAACCTTATAAGTGCTGGGAGACGATTCCATTTCCAAACCCCCAAAGGAAGGAATCCCTTTCAAGCATGGATTAAGGAACTAAGGACCACGAGAGCTAGTTCCCGAACCACTATGTCCCTTTACCAAAGACGAATTTCCAAGAGACTCTAAAGTGTTCTCTGAGGTTAAGCGAGTAATTAGAGGCTCCTGAAGAGAAACCATGACATCATCAAGAGGCAAGAAATTCAAATCCACATCTGTATTGGAGAAAACTCACTATGGCTTGGAAAAACCACAACAGACAGATGACTACCAGAAATCAACTCAATTCTCAAAACAGTGCTATTATAAATGACAATGTTAAGATAATGGAGAAATGTAACCAACCTCGATCCAAACATTTGAAGTAGATCCCCGTTGGAGCTTTCAATCCATGCACTTGAAATATGCAAGTTAGTCTTGAAAACCAATATCCAACAAGTACATATAATATAAAAATAACATTAACATTATCAATAACAATGGTCCATAATATCACAAGCAAATGTAACCCAATGTATAATAAACAACATTTACAACATGATGGACGAGAATATGAGTATTTCTATTAATGAACAAGAAGAAGTACAAAGTGATACGACCTCTTGCCGGCAACCAATCTGAACCAAGATATAGATCAATCCACTTGTGCCTCCACCACTTCAATCCTCCATGAATGGAAAACTCAAACTAGAAGGATTTTGGAAGGTGAACATAAGGGGTTCACAACTACAAGGATCAATGAGTGCAAACTCAAGATCGGGCAAAAATCCACTAGAGTTCTCTTACTATTCTCTTCTTCCTCTCGTCCATAAGCCATATGTGCTCAATATATAGTCCTCTCAAAGGTAGGTGAAAGGACATATCGAGACGTTACTTGGGAAGATGGAGAGTCAAAGGTCACCCAATGACCGCTTTTTGGGAGTAAAAAGTAATTAATAGTGGCTTTTACCATTTTACTTGATACACGCGGGTTATAGTGATGCAACTTGCGGGTACGCGTGCTATAAGGATGCAACATGCGAGTAGGAACAAAAATAGGAAAAAATAGTATCACTGAAGGATATGAATGGATCTGAGTCACTGAAATGGATCCTACAGGACAAAGAATGCTGATGCTCACAGGGTGGAAGATTACGATGTAACAGATGCCCCCTAATGTGTGAGGTCAGAGACTGAATGTGCTACGATGGCCGAAATACATTATAAAACTCAGAAGTGGAGTGATGGAGACACAAGTGGAAAGAGAAGCTCACTCGTCATAATACAATAGTATCTTTGAATACATGTCGATATAGTACAATAATCTGATACAATGGCCATGAATAGGCAGTAAATAGTGAATACATGTCATAAGTGATCATAGCCATGATCCCTCTACAGTAAGATATGGTCTTCTGCTGAAAAGAATACAACTGGTGTAAACTGGAGGTACAAACTGCTGAAATCATAGAGGTGATATCTCATATGTAAAGTCAAAGTCATATGTAGCATATTGAATGCCACAATTTCCTGGGGTCTTCTACACAGGTCTTCGACGGTGCAAGTCCCATCAAGTGAATAAAGGAGTTGGGGTCGAACCTGATGAGACATTGTCTGATTATCAGTCAATGATGTATAATGTTAACAGACGCGAGATAACCCACCAATAATGAAAATGGGCATCAAGGCACATAGCACAATCATCAGAGTGTGAATAAATGGGTTGAAGTCGAACACTAGGATGAATCCATCGATCAGGGGATGTTGATGTATTCCCAAAATTGTCGATGGCAAGAAAACCTGCCACTAATGACTACAAGCCTCAAGGTACTCAACCGAACTCTAAGTCTCAAGTCCCGGAATAAATGGGTTGAAGTCGACGGAACGAGACTCGCTGGAAGGAGGGCATTAAGGCATCCCCCATCAACCAGCACGAGGTACCAATAATGCTGAAAGATTTGGAAGATCTCAGGTGAAACGGATTGACTCAATAAGGATGGCCGACATGCAATAGTCAAGAGGTCTGAGTAGTGGCCAACACTAGTTTAAGGACTTCCTTTGAACAAGAGCATGAGCAGATGGATAGACTCAAGAAACATAGACTTGACATAAACTGTGCAATGCAGGAGGCATTACAGAGGGCTCCATAATGACTGGAAGCTTAACCAATCAGTGGAGAAAACTGAGAAACAAGTACAGCTCCTAAGGCCCAACTATAGTCCCGACTCATAATGTACGAAGTGGAATGAATGCTCTGTTCAAAGGCGACACAACAACTACCAACAAGAAATAGTGACCATAATCGCATCCGGCTTTTTGGAATATTTGATTTTTTTGTTCTTTTTCATATTTGGGAAAAGCTTGAAAAATAATAAAATTGCTTATAGTACAACAAGTGAGGGAACGAGTGTCAAATAGCTAGCAAACTAGTCCCAAGCAGTGGAACATACCTATGCTCAATGCAAGGAAGTGCGTGCAGGATGTGGACACTTGGGAGTATGTTACCTCAGGGTCAAAAGGTCATCAAATTGTGAAGGGAAAATATAAGCTCTCCAGGGCTCGACAGGGGAAAAGTGCTCAGGCATCAGGCTAACAATTGAGTAAGCGGGAGCCGGCACAAGGCTCAAGTGGCAAGCAGGATGATGCAATGCAATCACAACATTATATAACAAGGAAGTCCTTTTTCGTAAAGTTAGTCTCCTCACCCGAAAAAGTGTAAAACAATGAGAGAAGAACTCTTCTAGTCACGTATGACTAGAGTATACCTTTTTTCATATTTAATCCACAAAGGTACGGAAAAGGGGTAAACTTATACCTAAGTGGATGTCGCTTCAAATCCTTTAACGAGTCTGAAATAACAAGTATACTCGGCAATCTTGTTTGATTTTGAAAAAGTATAACAAGGGCTTAAAAAAGACTTTATAAAAATCTTTTCCGTAAAGGTTTAACAAGCCCGAAAAAGTAAACTCGTGACCTCCTTACTGTTTTTAATGAGCTCAAAGGAGATATGGAAGAATGCTCGTAATGAGAGTAGATGAGTGTCAGGGACATGCGAGACTAGTTCCAAGCACATGGGACAAAGCTATGCATAATGCAAGGAACATGAGCAAGATAAGGACACTCAAGGGGTGTTTGCAAATTCGGATAGTAATAGGTTCATATGCATCATAACAATGGGGAGGACTAAACCTATATGCAAGGTTCCGAATATGCCCGCCATGAACGAAGCAAATGTCAAAAAGGACCAATAAACAAGTATAAGTCCATCTAAAAATCCTATCTCCAAGAAACATAAGTATTAAGATCATCTCTAAAACGTATGTAAAGAAAAATCTGATACAAGTCACTACGGTAGAAACATTTTCAACTTCACTATTGTTAACCTTAGACATAACGCAGGTAGAGCTAACCACTGAAGGTGCCATAGTACCAATTCCTGAGGGATCAAAATGAAGAACAAAGCTGAAGTATGTGAAGGAATCTGCAAGAGAAAATTCATCATCACTAGAGCTGGAGATTCTAGAAATAGAATCAAACACTTCAGGAGCACCGATTTGTGGATCTATAGGAGAGCTCAAAGACTCATCAGACTCAAATGTCAAATCAAGGCTGGACGAGACTGTGAATGGATCCAAATTCAAATGGATGGCAGGTTGTATTATAGGATTATCTTGTTCAATAATATCAAGGGGAGGAGGGGAATGAGATCTATGATAAATATCCCCCCAAGGCTTGTCATTACCATTCGTGGCCTCAATAAAAACTTCATCTGAAGGTAGAATACCATCGAGGCAATCATGAGAACAAGATGAGTTGGCTGCCCAAACTAGCAGCGTAATGGGATCTTCTTCGACTGTTTGGGAAGAAGAGAGATACGGATCTACAGTGGTTTGTTGGATATGATCGTAATCAAGCTCCGCTATAGATAAAGGCATAGACATCCCGACATGCGCAATGTCTCCAAATGTGGAAATCGTGGATGGTAAAGTCCACGGATCATCTAAATAGGAGGTCCGGAATAACATATTATTCGAAGGAGGATATGCATTGTCGGTAATGGTTCCAATAAAATTCACAGGTGCAGAAAGATTATAAGTTCCCATCAATGAAGGGTACATTCCAACACCTATGTTCCCAGTTGTCGGATGAGAATCAGAAACTTGTGGGACTACAGATCCCGTGGACGCTGCAAAAGGAGTGCCAACAAAATCCAGCTGATCGATCGTCACAATATTGCCTTCATGGGGAAAGCAAATAACTCTAAATACAGTAGACACGACAGCCTTCATAGAGTACATCCAGTTCCGACCCAGTAAAAGGTTGTAGTCGATGGGCGCATCAACCACTTTGACTTCAATAGGTACAGACGTACCTCCCAAGGAGACAACAAGGGAAGGGATAATTCCATGCGGCGTAAAATACCTACCGTCGAATGCAGTGAGTGTAGTTCTAGACACGAGTAGAGGAGGAGAGCCAAGAGCTTTCCAACAGGTTAATGACATTACTGATGCGTAATCAGCCTTCATCAACCATAGTACGTTTGACGAAGCTTTTAAGGAAAACCACCTGGATTTGGAAAGCCACGTGGTAAGGTAAGCGAGGCTGGACATCAGTAGTATCGAACTTGATAACACTAGGACTTCCCCCATCCTAAACTCCTAATGTACTCAAAAGGGCATGCTTCTGAGAAGGACAGGCTTGCAAAACTTCAAGAGCTGACATGGCACACAGAGTTTGGCCCAGATCTTCTACGATGAAGTAGTTCTGGGCGGCTCAAGCATTGGGATTATGCGTGGATCGCTTGAGAACACCTTTCGGTACCCGCGACATAATAGAGGGATTCTCGATATGCAAAGAATTGTCAGGAGGAGGGGGAGGCTCATTCCCCAAATTGGGTTGTGGTGCACCATAATCACGCTGACGAGTAGCAACACAAACCTCCGACTGAACCATATTCACACATCCATAACCACTAGTATTGGAAGAAGATGTTTCCGTTTCATTAGTACCATAACCAATGGTGGGAGCATGCGAAGCCATGTTTTGGTAATGAGGTAGGAGATCCTTCAACACAGCTAGGCTCTGTGCCAAATGCTTCGATGCTTCTTCAATTCGAGGACATAAGTGAGTAAGATGATCCTCCCCACAAAGCTTGCAAGGGAATTTCACCTTACGCCTAGGTTTACGATCCTCGCCAGCATTACCGTCTTCCCGATGAGGGTTGGAATTCTCTTTACGAGGAGTATTACAATTGCTCTTGTTATTACTTCCATTGTTTCCACCCCTACGATTATTTCTCCCCTTTTTCTTACCACCAGGTTGCCGGTTACCCGACGGTTTCATTGATTGCACATTGTGTACATCAGACGATGGAGTGGAAGTGGACAAGGTGTGAACCTGTCCAGGAGCAGACTGGTTTAGCAACAAATTTTGCATTTGATTAGCTACCAAGTCTACAGGGCGAGTGCATGCGGACCCCACGATGCCATCAACATGTGGTCCGGGAATTGACGTGGGCTCATGTCTTGTTCTCGGTGCATCAGGAATAATGTCATACAAAATGCCAGACTGAGAATAAAGTAGATCTAACTGTTGGACTTTCAAGATAGCTTGTTCCTCGGTCACAATGCCGGACATCGAAACATCCTTAGCAATGTATGGAAGTAAAGACTCAAGGAACCATTCCAACAGGAACTCTGGAGGAATGTTGGCTTTCACTAATCTCTTCCACCGATGCCACTCTTGAATGTGGTCAGAAATATGTGTGGCCTTATTCTGACGGAAGGTGGACAACAACTCAGTACCAGTATCATAACGAACCGGTAACTGGAAACGGTCTAAGAAAACCAAAGCAATCTCGTTGAATCCCCTATAGGTGTTTCCAGGCAACTCCACATACCACTTCGCGACTGCCCCCATGAGGGTACGTTGAAATAGTCATAATCGAATGGAATCATGATTCAAAGAGTTGGAGGAGCACCAAAGGTGAAGCGTCGTGACATGATCTCCCAGGTCCTCACCACCTTTCCCCTCAAACTTCGAAATGTCTGAAGGGAGATTGGTAGGGACCGGGGGCCAAGTAGGGTCGTGACACACCAGATCATTCGTGAGCGTCTAAAAATCCAGGAGATTCAAGTGTGCAAGGAACGGGAGCTGAGGCTAGAAAGATTGATTATAAGCTCCCATAAAAGGTTGGTTAAACGGAACCATGTTATAAGATGGACCAAAACCTTGACCATGAGGATTAAACTGCTGATGATAAGGACCTGATGGACCATAAGCTTTCCCATGGCCATAGGATTGATAACCTCCTCCTGGCTGACCCATTTGAGAGTAAGTAGGTATATGCGTATTTTGGGCACCATATTGGGGTGGTGGTTGATACTGGTGGCCAGCACCAACTGTGTTGTAGTAAGGGTTGCCACCATGAGTATGGGGCATGTATGTACTATTAATAGAGGGAACCGTGTTATAATGACTGTAATGGTATGGTATGTTCCCACCCCCAGCATTAGGATTAGCTTGAGTAGTCGTGTGGTGGCCAAAAGCATGAGAAGTGTTCCCAGCCCCAACATTGGTGTGATTAGTAGCAGGGTTGGTGGTGTGATGTCCATGTGGATAGGAAATATGCCCACCCCCTACATTAGCATTACTAGTGGCGGCAGTGGACGCAAAAGTATGCGGTATGTGTCCACCCCCGTGGTTGGGAGGAATGGTATCATTCGTAAAAGTAGTCCTGGGTTGACGAGTAGCGGCACGTGTATTAGGTGGTGGATGGCGAGTCGTGTTCCGAACAACATTCTAGTTAGGTTAGGTAATCTTAGGAGGTGGTCGTGTTCCAACATTAGCATTATTAGGAATCTGACCAGTCCCCATACTATGTGAGTGGGTGGACAACGTAGTGCCCCCAGTGGGTATAGTATGGCTAACACCATGACTGGTGCCAACGTGACTACCAAACATAGCGGAAGGTTCGACAGTACTATGACTAGGCATACCAAAAGAGAGTGCGGTGGGGTCGATCGTAGTGTGATTATGTGATTCATGCATCCCGTATCTATAACTACGTGGAAACAAAGGAACGAAAGGCTCATCTTGTTCTTCATCCTCGGGTAAGTCAGGCATTCTGTAAAGATAATTATCGGGATTCGAAGGATCAAACGGATCTTGATCAAGTGGATTAGGCCAAATAGAACCCGGTTGAGTCTCAAGTGGATCACCTCCCCACTCCTCACGAGGAGTATGGGGATCGAAAGTATGGTCAACTCTACCCGAAGGAGTCAACGATTTTTCCTCAGTATCAGGATGTGCAGCCATGATTTCTTGGACATAAGTCTCGTATGAATCCGAAGACTCAGAGGGAGCCCTCCGGCGTCCTCTAGCAACACGGCGTGAAAAATCGAGCGGCTTTAAACCAGCTAAACAACGAGATCGACGGAGAGTAGGGCTCCACACCACGATATCTCTGGAGAGAATATGTAATCAAAACGTCCCCTAAAGGCCAACTATCGATAAAAAACAGTAAATAAAAAGCACACACCTAGAGAAACTACAACCAAGAGCAGACAAACAGAGTGGCTAAATGAGCTCCCGACACTAGAGCCGGTATGTCTCTCCTAGGAGAGGCTTGAGACTCCCAAACTATAGCCGGAGGTAACGGAATCAGTTATAGAGACACCCAGGCTTCACTGCGTGTACAGGGTCAAGTCCACTGGACAAACACAACTGTGTTGTCCAATCCCTATCTGACTCAGGACACAAACAACATAACCACTGCAAGTACTGTATGCAATACCCAGGTAAGGAAACTATGGTCACCGCGATATAACCAATGCTCAGAGGGATATCTCCTCAACCAACCTCCTGTGACCTCGTGCTTAACTCTGGATTGAGTAGAGCTTCCTGAGAACACCAATCTATACCATGGATTCCTCCACTTTCTGGTCAGACACCTAATGTTTCATCTAGTAGTCTTGGATTGTTAACTCACAATGATCTATTCGAAGACTTTAAACCTATGCTAGTTGGTGTACCCTATAAATAAAATCAGTCTAATCAATTTTATGATTAAGCGTTAATTTTAGTGGCTGTGGTTACTCAAGGGATATGATCGTGAAACTAGTGATGTGTAGACTCAATAGTATGCAACATCGTCCAATCCTAGACTCATCTATCCAATAAAACAATGTCACTAATATGCAAAATCAACCAACAATTCCGAAATAAAGATGCAATCTTTTATCTTTTCGATGCACAAGCAGAACCTAAATGAAGGAAACAAGCACTCAATGCAAGATGCAGTACATGGAAATAAAATATTTTTGTATTTTCACTTATAAACAAGAAGGAAAATGCAAAACACTAAATGCATTTTTTTGTATTTTTTCAATATAGATGGAATGAAAAAATGCAAGCAAAATCCTACTATTCAGTTACTGAAGTGCCGAGAAGATCACTAAGACAACCCAGCAAATCCTAAACAGCAAGACTCAGCCAAAGGAATGAGCTCAAAAGGAAAAAACCAAGAGGCTAAAACCAAAGATTTGTAAAAACCCAAGAAAGCTCAACCAAGAGAAACAAAGAGATCTGGTCACAACCAAGGCATGAAACAGTCAAGAAAGAGGCCAACAAGGACTCAAGAACCAACAAAACCAACCCAGCAACAACCAATAGCCATAAACCAACAAAAGCCGGAGTTATACACTACTGTTGAAGGAATACCTACGGGTACCCACGAGCAGTAGAGTAAACAGAGGCGGTTAGACGCGGGCAGAGCTAAGCTAGCCCGCAGGTGCGGAAAGGAAAATGGGCAAACAAAGAGTCCAGAGGCTCAGAAAAAGCAAGTTTTCTATGGTGTATCTTAACGGCCAATCAGTGACACAGAGCTTTGATAAACAACAACTCTAATTATGGACTAATGCTCAAAAATTTTCCCAAACATGGATGTTTTCCCCAGCGGAGTCGCCATTTCTGTATTGGAGAAAACTCACTATGGCTTGGGAATACCACAACATATAGATGACTACCATAAATCAACTCAATTCTCAAAACAATGCTATTATAAATGACAATGTTAAGATAATGGAGAAATGTAACCAACCTCGATCCAAACGTTTGAAGTAGATCCCCATTGGAGCTTTCAATCCATGCACTTGAAATCTGCAAGTTAGTCTTGACAGCCAATATCCAACAAGTACATATAATATAAAAATGACATTAACATTATCAATAACAATGGTTCATAATATCACAAGCAAATGTAACCCAATGTATAATAAACAACATTTACAACATGATGGATGAGAATATGAATATTTCTATTAATGAACAAGAAGAAGTACAAAGTGATACAACCTCTTGCCGGCAACCAATCTGAACCAAGATCTAGATCAATCCGCTTGTGCCTCCACCACTTCGATCCTCCATGAATGGCAAACTCAAACTAGAAGGAGTTTGGAAGGTGAACATAAGGGGTTCACAACTACAAGGATCAATGAGTGCAGACTCAAGATCGGGCAAAAATCCACTAGAGTTCTCTTACTATTCTCTTCTTCCTTCCATCCATAAGCCATATGTGCTCAATATATAGTCCTCTCAAAGGTAGGTAAAAGGACACATCGAGACGTTACTCGGGCAGATGGAGAGCCAAAGGTCACCCAATGACCGCTTTTTGGGAGTAAAAAGTAATTAGTGGTGGTTTTTACCATTTTACTTGATACCCATGGGCTATAGTGATGCAACTCGCAGGTACGCATGCTATAAGGATGCAACATGCGGGTAGGAACAAAAATAGGGAAAAATAGTATCACTGAAGGATATGAATGGATCTGAGTCACTGAAATGGATCCTACAGGCCAAAGAATGTTGATGCTCACAGGGTGGAAGATTACGATGTAACAACATCTTCATTCGACACAAGATCCACCTTTTTCTTAATAATAGGGGGCTACTCCAACACTGCATTATGACTCTTCTCCCATAACTATTGAAGAACATCCACCTGGCTAGCAGATAAATAAATGTCCTTAAAAATATTATTACTATTCACCTGCTGAGAGGCTGGAGGGTCTTTAGAAGGCACCACAAAGTCTTGAATCACTTCATCTTTCTGGGCCACCTTTTTTGTATCCTTACCCATGTCGCCACCTTTCAAGGCTAATAAAGATGTAGACACCTCCAAACACAATACATGACTTCTCAAGGGGATCCTTGGCCTTAGAATAGGGATATGGGTGGAATTTGTAAGGCTTTAAGGACTAGGTATGGGTCTTGGAGCCCTAGACATGGAAAATGGAGGAAACTTGAATTTTATGTCCTAAAGGAACTATCTAGGAATCAATGGTCAAGAAAGACACTTCAAATGACTATATAAGACCATTTGAGGGTATCCTTGACATATGAATTGAGATACCAATTCCATTAGGAGGAACTAAGCAATAGACATGGGTCTCGATGCCTTTGACATGGTCAATGGAGGAAATTTAGGCCTTAGGCCCTAAAGGTACATTCTATACACCCAAGGCCCATATCAATGGCTTCAATCACCACCGAGGGAATCTATCATCTCTTAGTGGGGATATTAATTACATTAGAAAGCTTTGAATAATAGATATGGGTCTTAGGATTATGAACATGGTCTACAAATAAAATATTGGCTTTACACTCTAAAATAAACTTTTATGCATGGACGTCCAATAAAAACACCTCAACCCACCACAAATGACCTCTGAAAGATACCCTTCACCAAATGGTGGGATATTGATGACATTAAGAAGTTGTTCAACATTATGTATGGGTCTTGGAGCTAAGAGCGAGGTAGGTAGGGCCAACAACATCACATTGAAACATCACACATGATCTCCCGATGGTATCCATGGCCACCAAGTGGAGATATGGGAACCATTAGGAGTTTTTGAGCACTAGGTTTAGGTGTTGAGGTATTAACCATGGTTGGTGTAAGAAGCTTGTGCATTGGGATATGTAGGAAAATTTTAGGCCTAAAGGTCTAACAATAATGTCTCCAACCTGGTATGGGTCTTGGGTTCCCTAAACATGCTTGAGGGATAAAACTTGGGCCTTAATCCATGAAAAAACCTTTTAAGAATCCATGGTCAATAAGAACAAATTGAACAAAAAAACATGGATTCTTGAGAGTATCTTTAGTGTTTCAGTAGGCATGTCTATGTCATTATATGGTTTTGAATAGTAGTTAAGGGTCTTGAAGATCTATACATAATTAAGGAAGGAATCACATTCCTTATTCCCTAAAGGAAGATTTGAGGCATCCAGAGCCATGAACAATATTTTAAAGAAACACACATCACTGGCCTATGATATCCTTGGACTCAAAGAGAGGATGTCATCACCTTTGGAAGGTTTTGAGCATTATATATGAGTTTATGGTCCTTGACATTATTGAAGGAGGAAACCCAAGCCTTATCCCCTAAAGGAAGCTCTAGGCATGCAAGGCCAATAATAATGCATGTCTCAATGTATAATACCTTTGGATGGTATGTTTTCCCTCAAATTGAGATATGTGTGCCATCAGGAGATTCTTAGCACTAGGTATGGGTATTAGGGCCTTGGACACGGTCAGGAGAGGACACTCGATCCTCAATCCTAAAGGAATTGTCTAGCCATCCAAGGCTAAGGAGGCAGGATCCACCAACCATACATGGTCGCTTGAGTGTATTATTAGCCTATGATTTAGGGTGTAGGTGGCAACAAGTTGTTTTGTGTAGTATGTAGGTGTCTCAGGGCCTTGGGAATGATGTTCTAGGAAATAATACCATGGCTTTGGCCATAAAGAAATTGTCATGGCATTCAAAGCCATGAAGATTGGCTCAAAGTACCATGAAATATTTTGGAGTGGTATCTATAGTGCTATGTGTTTGGATCTTGTGGCCTTAGGGCCTTGGACATGGTTAGTGGAGGAGACCTAAACCTTAGGATCCAAAGGAATCTTCTAGACATCTAGAACTAAGTAGGTTTCCTCCATAGATAACACATGGCCTATTGAGAGTATCACAGGCCTATGATTCAAGATGTTGGTGCCATTAAGTGGTTTGAGAATTATGAGGGTGTCCTAGAGCCTTCATAATGGAATTCTAGGGATGAATACCATACCTTTGGCTATAAAGAAACCATTGAGGCATCTAGAGCCATCCACAATGCCTCAAAGAGCCATACATGAATCTACATGTGTATCCATGGTTCTATGTATCTAGGTCTTGTGGTCTTAGGGACCTATACATGGTAATGGAAGAGACTTGTAACTCAAGCCCTAAAGGAATATTCTCTAGGAACTATCGAAGGTAGAATAATGGTTTATGAAAATGCGCTAGACTTTCGATCTCAACATTCATTGTTCATACCAAAAAATAATTTGCTTAATGAACTATGGTGTTACAACTGGTTCCATGTGGGGACTACACACTCCTGCAGGGTGCAAGATAACTCCATAATCTCCTATCTACTCCCGGTGTACCTGCATTTCAAATGGAATGGATAGGAACCTGAATTTCAAATGGAATGGCTAGGAATAGGTGACATGATGGATCCAAACATTCACATCTCCATCACCTCTAACATACAATTCAAAATATTTTGGTTCCATTTATAAAGTTTCTATAAAATGGATGTAAAAACAAGGCATGAGCCAAAATTCCAAAGGGAACACTCAATAGAAAAATATCCTGATCTATTTCTTATAGATATTATTCATCCTACTTCTACAGAGGCATCAATGCCTTTATTCAATAGCAATGATCATTTATATGTTTCCCATTCGTGGGAAAATTCAGCTTTGGCAGGCCTCTAGATGAGTTTTTTATATAGAAGTTCCATCCATGCATGGTCATGATTTATAATATAATTGAATTAATTTTGAAGAGTATGGTCCTCATCATTGAATAAAAAAATAGAAGAACATGAATTTTCAACAGAGCTCATTTCCATCAGAACACCACTTATTTTCCTCTGTCCTATTCAAACTTCCCTTGTCGTCTTTATCTGCGTAGAGCTCAACAATACCTTGAGGAAAAGCAAACCATTTTTTAACAATAGAAGTTAATTCCTTGATCTTTCACGCCTTTTAATAATAATAAAATGTGTGTATGTCTAACACGAATTATAATCTATGTATGCATAACCGTGACACAAACCTTCACACTAGAATATCCATCTTCTATAAGCTCTCATGTAAGAACATCATTCAATTCTGCAAAGACACTCCATCAATAACAAACCTCTACTTTTTTCTTATCTCGGTCACCTCTAAACCTATGTGTAGAAAGATAATTGCTAAAACAATTTAGAGCCCCATTCTCGGTTCATGATCCCTGCAAGATTAATTTCATGCATAATAGTAAATAACCTGGATTTAGTTTATGTCGCATGGTCAAGGCACTAGGATGACCCATAATCTATGCTAAAAACATTGTAATGGCCCACCCACAAGCCAAAGATTCCAGTTACAATACATGTGAAGTGATCTAGGACCATGTGCATGTACACTAGACATAAAGATGAATATTTTAGGGCCTATAACCTTAGTTTTTATTCCTAAACCTTGCAAAAGGACCTAAGAACCATCCCCGACATTTGAAATATTGCAACAACAATCATATGATCCATGTAGGACAATTATTCACTCTAAATGGGTTGTGTGGTGGATTTTTATTGTGTGCATTGTCCATGAGCGATAAAAGCCTATTTTAGGCCCTAATACATTTTTTCCTCATTGAACCATGTTCGCAACCCTAAAAACCCTAAAAACCCTAAAAACCCTAAAAACCTAAAATGTCTAACATATAGACTACTCCAAATTGCACCGTTAACAAAGATTCCATAACTAAATTCAATGATAGAAAACTGAAAAAGAAAAAAACTTAAAATGTTTAGTGTTATTCTAAAACACACATATAAAAAAACATAATTAAAAACAAATATTGAAAATACCTTAAAGAAAAAAATAAAAAACACTTAAAAAGGCAAAGAACAAAATCACAATGTGAAAAAACAACAAAGAATGAAATCACTAAACGATAAACCTCTGCATATCTCTACCCCCACTATGCAAGCCCGATTGTTCCAAAGTACTCATGACAAGGATGCATATAATAATCATGTTGATGACGACAATAATGATCATGATGATGGTGATGCTAATAATGATGATGATGATCATCATCATCATCATCATTTTCAACATCATCATCACCATTATCATCTGGGTCATCATCATCACTATCACCGTCATCGTCATTTAGTTCATCATCATCAATGTCATTGTCATCATTGTCAATGACTCCCCCTTAACCAAACTTATGGTAAACAATTCGAATGAACCCTGACTTATTAGTCCTTCAACCCTACCCATCCCAACTGCAAGTCTGAGTGCTAATTTAACCCTATCATTGATGCACCTGATATATTTATTTATTTTATGGTTTTTTAACCAATTTGCTTTGAATTCAACTCTAAAACAGGTGTGATGGTTTCTAGAACAGAGTCTGGACCAAGGTCTTTGCATCTAAAAACCTCTACTACCTAGGGAGAATATAGAGGAGTCATCTTAACCCGAGGTTCTTTGTGTGAAGAGTAAATAACCTCATATGATTTAGTACCCTTGACATTTGAACCAAGGCTTAAAGTGCATCAAATACCATCAAGTGTCTCATGATCATTGGGAATTTGAGTAGAGGCAAGAAGGTATATATCCTCCATAAATGCACGAGCGGATTGTCTTTCATTCGGAAAACAGGTGATGAGCTAATGGGGACATTCTACCCAATTTCTAAAGTCTCCAAGTCAAGGTACGTGACCTTGGTAACCTATGCATCCTTCTCTATTGGCTTTTCTCCTTCACATCCAATTCCTCATAGTCCTCCCTCAAAATACAATGGTGACACCACCGCCTTCTCCTCGACCACCTTCAACCTACCATCCTCTGCTGTAGTACCATTAGCCTTCAAACAAGTCTCCTCCAGGAAAAACCTGAACTCACTTTTCAAATTGGAATTTAGAATGAAACGAATATACTTGTTTCATGTATTTATGGTACATTCTGATAGGGCTTCCCCCCTGTCAAGCACCTTTCCCTCTACCTTAGTACAAACCGACCAAGTGAAGCTGACTAGACCCACTAACCCTATCATGTCGCTTGGAAGTTGGCTACTATCAAACCCTTCCACATTCCTATTACCGCTTTCCACCTAGATGAAGATGTCATCCTTCATGAGGGAGTCCTCACTATAGTAAATTAGAGGCTTGTACTCCATTATTGAACCCTCTCCACACCACGCAAACCGACCACAACCTTAGTGACAAGGAGCCTACTCTAGGGTTAATGTTGACCACCCCATCCCCTTAGGGTTTCCCAGACCTCATTCCACTGATTTAACATTTTAGCTGGACTTATTCAAAATGAACCTAAAGACCAATTACTTTATAAGATCAACCCTAGAGCAATCTCATTTCCACTAGAAGCTTATTTCTCTAGTACAACTTCATGTCCATCCATATTATTAATGAATTTTAAATGATAGAGGTTGAGATTCTAGTGGTGGTTTTTATATGGGCTAATGCATAATGATGATATTACATCACCTAACCTTAACCTTAGGAGTACTCCAATTAGAAATTGGAGGCCCTTCAATATTGAATAATTTAAATTATAGATTTTGGATGCTCGCCATAATTTGAAATTTGCACTAAAGTAAATTGTTTTTTGGGGGGGAGAGTACAAGTCACATTGATTTTGGTTTTAAACATGACGCCCCAATGGTTGATAAAATAGATTTGACCTCAAGATATTTGATTCAAGTGTTGGCCCAAATAAGGCTACTCAATGGGAAGCTACATTGGTATGCAATACCATAGGTATATTTGGAGACTGGAGAGGGCATCATCAAGAAGCAATATAGGAAATTGGACTCCATGCTTCATACTGTTGGTACCAATATTGACCCTGCCATATTTTGATGTTTAAGATCCCACAATAGTTGTGAATACCAACAAATTCATATAGTTATTCTTACGCCTGTTCAAGTTTTAACTCCAACTATATTCAACATTACAACAAAATCCAGATTCAAGAACAGTATGGAGTGATAAGGTTTTAATTGGCCCTTTTTATATCATATGATTAAAATAATTGATTTATTCCAAAATCCAATATAGAATTTTTAAGTACCTTTTATATTATATTATAATGTCCCTATGAGACATGTAGTGCTCGCAAGGTTTGATTAATTCTATCGTACATGAGCAATATATCCAATTTTCCTAAGTTTTTCCTAAATTTTGGTGCTAGTTGTTGTTGATTTGATTGAGGTTGGGGGTGCCGAGTGACGTGTGTGATGGAATGACATAAAACGAGTATGCCTTTCATTTATACCAAGCGTCCTATGGGTTAGATGTTAGATTTTAGTGGTGTTAGGTGCAAGCTAGCATTCAATATGCTCGCTCTCAGGCGATATGAATAATTGTGGTTTCAAAGTTCAAGATGGAGGGTCTTTTTTCTGTGAAGAATGAGCGCCTCATGTGATAGTCATATGCTCAATTTCCTTTAAGAAATGGCACCATAAACCGAAAGGCTTCCTCGTGATGCATGTAAAGAAGAAGCATGCTTATTATGGAATTCATCCACTGCGTATATCCAACCTCTATGTCATAAACCAAATCCATGTGTGCACAACACAATTACTCATCCATGGCGTTCAAACATATTAGAAGCATGCCATTTTACCCTATTCGCATGGATGTTCTGGGTATTTTTTAAATTTAGTTGTTTTCATTGGTACCTTTCATAGTATATTTTGCAATGATAAGGTCTCTTTTATATTTTTGTTTTAATGGTTTTTGTAATGCCTTTAATGAGGTACCTTTATCACTTGTTGAAGTGTGTTATGGGAATGTTATGGGAATTTCTCTGACAGGGAAAGGAGGACGGTTTGTCCCGGTGATAGGATTTTCAGATGTAGCAATGTGGAGAGCATTTTCTGGATTTCACTAGTGGCAAGTTCATTTCACTTTTCGCTATTTTCTATGTTTGAAAACTTGAGCAATGTCTTCGATTTAAAAGTAAAATTTCTATTGATATAAAATTTAAATTCAAGCAATCATATTGTTGTGTGGAGACTGAAGCAACATCTTTGGGGTTTCACTAGTGGCAAGTTCATTTCACTTTTCGGCTTCCTTTTTGGTGTGTACTGATATGGACATGACACCAGTTATCCAATTTCACCATTGGTGACTTCTATTGTGCGATGATGGCGATACAATTTCATATGATGTGTCATCTGCCAAAAAGCAACGACATAGCACCTTAAACTCACCAATTCTTACTCTATCAAAAAGGATAGACATACCACCTCATAGCTCTTCTTATAATATAAATAATTTCCAAAATACTTTAAACATAAAAATAATTACTTATATTATATTATTATAATATAATTTTTTTTATAAAAATAAACTGGAAAAAATTATTAAACATAAAAGGTCAAAATTTAAAAAGCCATGGTTAAAATGCCCAAAGTTAGGATGTGCCACTAAATTCAAAAACAAAAAATCCCAAAATCGTTGGGCGGAAAAATTTGTCAAAACTACTTGCTATTGTCATCGTCATCTTCTTCATATTCATTAGGCGTTCGTTTGGCCCTACACACAACAGTCTGTTTGGTTCCTGCAGCTCTTTTGGGTCGACGAGGGAGAAAATGGGCATGGGCATGGGCATGGACATGCTAGATGATGATCCATTCCATCATTAGCAACGACATCGATATGAACAATAGCAATAATAATATAGATCTTCTTTTACCTCTAGCACTTAATTTCTCCCTGTAGTAGTTGACATTCGTTAGAATAATGGAGTTCAAACTTAGACCCATCAATCTAGACACCATTTCCCAAGTAAGCTTCTGCCTTTTTTCTTATTCTGCTATAATCTATTCAAAATGGTCCCCAAATTCGTTTTTATTACTAAGAAAGTGGTCACAAGTTCGATTCCAATTGGGGAAGTGAGTTTCCTTGTACAAATATGTTTAGTGGAGTCCAAACCTTTCTATGTGAACCTGAGGGAGCTTGAAGTACCATTGTTTCCCCCTTTTTTTTGACCTAGACTAGAGGCCGAAGAGCAGTAAAATGTGGAGTTTATGTTTCCTTAGGGTTTACAATAGCTTTATTTGATAGCGCGTGAGGTTAGAATCAATTATTGGATGAGTCATTTTCCACTTCATATTTAAGTAGTTTTGGAAAGGATTAATTTTTTTTACTATTTTTCAGAAATATTTTCTGGCAAGAGCCTGAAAAGTCATGTCTGATCATGTCCGAAAATGACTTGACAAAGGTAAATAATTGTGATCTACAAACAAGCATTAGATCAAAACACAGCTTGACTTGAAATGTTGCTGGAATTATGTCAAGGAATATATCTTTTCACATAGAAAATTCTTACATTCATCTTACAACATCGAACATCAAACAAACATTTTTTCTGGTCATTGTTAGATGTGCATCAAATAAAAAAGTTTTATGGTCGTTTATCATATTTTTTGGGGGTTCTGGATGTATGGGAAAGTAAACTATGTTGTGATGACACGCAGGACTGATCATTATTAGTTTTGCATAAAAAAAACATGTTTTATGGTGTTATCAGATGTTTTTTTGTCTGGATGCCTGGAAAATAAACCATGTTGTGATGGAAGAAAGGACTCTGTTTGATGATAAACAAAGCTTTGAATGTCCCTTTTATCTTTAAATATAATCATTTTAGGTGTATAATTTTAGGTTTGCTTTATCTACTAGCATCCGCGGCCATCTGAATGTCCAAGGAAAATATTAGTTTAAGGAAAATAATGAAGCAGTCACCCATGCCACTTATGTTGAGATATGCGATTACACACATAAAATATATGTCATGTTATTCATCCTTGGGCCTTCAGAAGTCAAAATAATCTCATTTATTATTCAGAAAAATAATAGTTGTGGTAGGGAATCCATTGACAAAGGTTTCTCAATACAACGTCATGAGAGGACTAACAAAATCTGTCATTGTCTGTGCATGATTTTTCAAACTCTAATGCTACACTTTATTTATAGATATGATTGTGCGTTGTTCTCGTTGACCAGCTACACAACCTGTCTACCTCATCTCTCTACCTCATGAGAGGATTATAAAATCAATCGCATTGTCTGTGCATACCTTTTCAAACTTTCATGTACATAAAACTGCATGTTGTGCTCAAGATTGATCAGTTATACAACCTGTTTGTTACATTAGTCTTTTCCAAATTCCAAACTCCAATGTTAAGTAGTTCCCAAGACAATGGGATTCAGTGTTTATCTCAACGCACGATGCTGCTTCAACTGAGTGTAGCTAAGGATGATAGGGAACATGAAGGCCCAACCTCATATAGTTCATTATATAGGCCAATTAGTACCAATAAAATACACATTTCAAAACTTATGGTTCATCAATTGAGAATATTGTATTAAGGTATTCTAGGAATTTGACTATTAAGGCCCAAGGATCATGCGAATTGTAAAATGAAAAAACAAAAACACGACTCAATTTGATTAGACGTATGCTCCATTGGATTCGCTTGAACCACATAACATTGTTATTTCTGTCATTTTTTGTGATTTTCTTAACAACACGAATATGCCAACAACAACTTGCATAGTGCAACCATACATTGGTTCACAAGTCATATTTTTTAGAATCATCTCAGCACCTGGTTCCAACTTGCGTAGGTTTAGCGTGAATATAATATAGATACATCAATTCATAGATTGACTCAAAAATAAACCAGCATAGATCCAAATCCTAGGTTCTATCAAGAGTCGAGAGGGATCAAATCTCCAGAGGTGCAAACCTCTCCTTGAATAGCTCCTTGAGTACAATACCCTAATCCTAAGCTCTAAAGTCTCTAGTTTAAGTCTCATATTTACTTTTTACTTTGTATTATTCTTTTTTGTTTATGGCAGACATAATATTTATTACTTTTTACTTTGTATTATTATTTTTTGTTTACTTTGTATTATTTTGTTACTTGACAAACACTCTAAAGTCTCATATTTACATTTTACTTTGTATTAAAATTAAAAAGTAAACTCTCTAGTTTAAATCTCATATTTACTTTTTACTTTGTATTATTCTTTTTTGTTTATGGCCGACATAATATTTACCACCTAATCCTAAGCTCTAAAGTTTCTAGTTTAAGTCTCATATTTACTTTTTACTTTGTATTATTTTTTTGTTTATGGCGGACATAATATTTATTACTTTTTATTTTGTATTATTTTGTTCCTCAACAAACACTCGACTCACAAGATCTCCACCATACTGGGCTGGCCTCTCGACGCAAATATAATCATTTTGGGTCTATAATTTTCAAGTCATCAAAAGATGGTTGTAGTTACTTTGTAGCTAAATAGGAAATAAATATGATAAGGAACAACAAAATTATTTTTAAGGATATGCCATGAAGAAAAAGCAAACCTCTTTGGAAAATGCATCAAATGCCCGCTGTCCATATTTCACCATTGTCGCAGTTATGAAGACTGTTTTTGCTATATTTTTAGGAAAGCACTCCATTGCATAGTATTTACATGCACCACCAAAATTATGGCAAGCTAAAAATTATTCAATGACCTGTACCACATGAAATATATTCATGATAGGAGGAAATTGACCACTGCAACTGGAACCAGAAATCCATCTAATCACTATCAGGTTAATCCAAAAAGAACGTTGGAAAACATTAGTATTTAGCATGATATAGTTCTTTTCATCTATGCCATCATCAAAGCCCACTACTATATCCAACACAGACTTATTCCTATTCTGATTTAGTATCTCTTAGGGTTTTCGTACAGAATTACTGAACTCTATCTTCCATGGAACATGAAGTGGAATCATGGGCCAGGTTGATTTATAAATATGCATGCCAACTAGGGGAGGGTTATGCCCCGAAAGAAGCTCAGATTAGGTTATATCCCAACTCGTTTATTTTTTATCAATATCTAGGAAAGAAAAGGTGATAGTGGGATATCCCATGTTCCACATGATAGCGTAGATAATTGGTTTATTTAAAACCATAGGAAACGAAAATTGGCTACTAAACGACAATCAATGACAATTTCTTAATCAATTGGGATTTTCCCAGTAAGAAAAGTTGCTACTACGCAGGGTAAACTATAGGCTTAGGGCCGTGCTATGAAAAAGGTTTGTACCCTGGCTCTACTTACTTTATCACTCTTAGGAAGTGCTTCCAAATAATCAAGAAGAGGCTTCACATATTGAGCCAACGTTGAGATACTATTTGTCTCTGCGTGATCAATCCCAGATCCTGTAAAATCCAATGCAGTGGCCACAAAGCCAACATCCCCCAGTAAGGAAATCGACTTGTACCAAAACCATTCTCCAAAACCCCCACCATGGATAAGGACAAAGTGTTTAGTTTCTAAATTAACCAAAATACTTGCATTCTGCAAAATACTGATTTTCCTGCTTCAAAGAATGATATAAATAGGAAAATAAAGAAAAAATTACAGAACTTTTGAAGAGTCCAAATAATAGTGGCTTTTGTCTAAGAAACCCAGTAGTACAAAGTGGAACAATAAAAAAGTGGGTGTAGGGAGGTCTGTTCACTATCTAGAGTATTCAAATTCCTGCTTCAAAGAATGATATAAATAGGAAAATAAAGAAAAAATTACAGAACTTTTGAAGAGTCCAAATAATAGTGGCCTTTGTCTAAGAAACCTAGTAGTACAAAGTGGAACAATAAAAAAGTGGGTGTAGGGAGGTCTGTTCACTATCTAGAGTATTCAAACAAGTAGTGCCTAATTTAAAAGTTGAAACATGTAGCTTGCATGGGTGCAAGGGTAAGGGGCATTGTGCTATGATCTCTATCAGTGGTAAAGAAAAGATGGATAATTTTATTAATGTCCAATACATGACCAAATGAAAGGTCAATGGGACTAGATGGAACAATCAGCTATGAAAATATATAGGGGTGCCCCAAGCTACCCAAAACTACCTTGAAATCATATTATGTAATGGAAAATATAACATGATAAAAGAAAATATGAACTAAATATTACATCCAAGAGAATCCAAGAGGAGAGATTACAAGATAGTATATAGAAGTCTTTAAGACAAAAGGAAGAGGAATCAAGCACCAAGATTGCAGTTTGTTTGTTAAAGTATGATAATTGAACAAGAAGTCCAAGTCATTTCTCAATTAAATGGAAATCTAAAGTCAATTGGAGTTTGCAAAAATGTTTTTTTAAGAAGGAAACTACATAAAAGTTAAAAGTTGTTGTTTTCAAGTCCAAGTTAATGGCTTGAAACGTGAAGGATGAGGTGATATGTTTTTTGTAGAGGTTATGAATCATTGATGTAGCATTGCAATCCAAATGGTTTCCTGATCAAGAATCGAGTAATATACTTTGTCATTCCATTGGGAACTTGATCATGGTATTATGAGTCGATTGTTTTGTTCGCAACATGTTTTTTTGGATATCGTTGACTAGGATACTAGTTACCTTGCTTTTGACTCAAGTTGAATCCTAAAAGCGTATCATAATTGAAATTAGATACTTTAATAGTATGGAGAATATATAGTTGAAAACAAAGGTGGTAAGATTGAGTAGAAAGAAGGTGAAACATGAAAATTTTAAAGAAGAAGAGTTTGAATCATGTGAAAATACTCAAGATTAAAAGAGCTTGCTACATATTACTAGACCAAACAAATAGTGAATTGTATTGTAGTTTATAAGATCAAAACTTACTACTTTGAGAGCAAAAGAAAAAATGAAAATTTCATCATGAAGAAGAAGGTAGAATAGAAAAAAAGATCCACGTATGAATAATTTAGATATGGTCATTGTTGTTATCGTGAGATGGATGGAGTAAATGTCAACAAATTTGTTGTTCAATGTTCCAGTAAAGAAACAAATGACAAATGAGGGCTCCTTGGAATAGTCATCTGGTGGTATCAAGTGCTAGTGGAGTGACTAGTTTGGGGTATGCCTGTAGTACTTGAGATTATTCAACATTGTCAAATGAACCAGATTTGTTTGTGGAGTGCTAGTAGGGTTGTAGCATGTAATCAGTTCTAAATTGTTGATAACAATAGTAATGTTGGATTTATTGGTGTAATTTGTACATTTTTCTAGAGTCCATTCATATATATCAATATTGTACTTGTAATCATGGCTAAGGCCATACTTCCTTTTATTGTATTACTAGGTGTGGTTAAGGCTAACCTAGTTGCCTTGGATATGTAGGTGCAGTAACCCTCTTGGGGAGTGTTCCCTACCTGTGTGGGCCCATAACCCCTCCTGGTATGATGCACTACTTGAGGTGTGTATAAATACCCAACTCAAACCTCATTTTTACATCATTTTTTAATCATTGAGCTAAGGCTCTTTAATATAAAGTGTTTAAACCTACATACTTTCTACACCTTTGGAATTCTCTTATGGTTGGCATATTTTCTCTTTTATGTGTATTTGTGCATCTCATGTTTACAGCACTCATGCTTGGGCATATTTCTCTCTCTAGCACATTGTTGGTTCAACCCTAACACATTTATTTACTGTTTTTTTTTTCTCTTTTTACTTCAAGTGTTTTGGTTGGCATTTTGGTTCCATTTGATCCCTTGTATCTGCTTGTGATCTCAACAAGTAGATGCCGATAGTGAACAGGACCTCATCAATGATTTTTTTAGGGGAACTGTATATAAATACACAGTTCAAACTTTATTTTCCCATCATCTTTTTAGCCATGAGTTAAGGATCTCTAATATAAAGTATTTAAGCCTTCATGCACTCTAAATATTTGTTGTTTTCTTGTGGTTGGCATGTTTTCTCTTTTATGTGCATTTGTGTATTCATGTGTAGAACTTATTCTTTGGCATCTTTCTCTCTTTAGTGACTTCTTTAGGGCCATTTTTTCTCTTTTTACCACAGATTTTCGAGTTGGTGTTTGTTAGGAACCTGTGTCAACCCTTCTCTTTACTTTGTTAGTATATTGTTGTTGGACGCATATGCTTTGTAAGTCGTCTCGTGAGTATATTGTATTATCCCACATTGTTAGTATCTTATTGTTGGATGAATATGCTTTGTAATTCGTCCCGTGACTATATTGTATTATCCCACATTCATGGGGAGTAATAGTTGTTTAGCTTAGACTTAGTATATAGGTATGTGTTGAGGCCAAGGAAGGAATCCACAAGTTATTTGTATCGAGCTTTCTCAAAGGAGGTTTACCCCTCGAAGTGACCTACTATCAATAAATTTATTCTTTGTTCTGTTATTTCTGATATATCATGCATTTTTATCATTTAATTGCTGAAGGTTCCTCTCATCTAGTATCAAAGCACTTTAATGGGCTCGCTGGGTGGAATTTATGCCAATTTTTTTTCGTAGTGGCTTCCAGGCGCTTTGATTATTGCAGTAGTTATTTTTCTTTGCATCTGTATTGTTGCTTTCAATTGCAGGTTCAAATCTGGGAATAATCCCTATCCGCTTAACTGTGGGAATTACCTGGGCATATCCCTAAAACCCATTGTGAGGAGTACCACAGGAACCGCGAAGTAGCTAGCCCATTAAGAGGACCTGCCAGCGAAAAGGGAAACGACCCCTACCTGATTGACTAGTTCCCACCCGTGAGGTAAACCAAATGTTGTTGTTTGTGGCAAAGCGGTTATCAGTTTTACCGAAGCCGTGGAGTGAGGGGTACTACCCCAATACGCAAACTGTTAGACAACATTGGTAGCTGATTGAATCCCCTGAACCTTTAGGAAGCAGAGAATACCTGGGGTCCATAACTATTTCCAACTGATAAATAGCATATTACATCTGTCCAGAGCCGTTGCAGATCAATTCCAATTCATTGCAGATCAATTCTGCAGAGTACAAATTTCTGTTTTTTTGCCATATCTTCTTTGCTTTAGCTCCGTTTACCTTGAAAATTCATTGGAACCCCTGCACTTCCATTATGCATATTTCATTTCTGAGGACCCTATCCCAAATTCCACTTCTCAAAGCCTGAAATCTGACATTTTTCTATTTTTAGGGTTTTCCATAACTTCTTCGATTTTCACCCAATCGCCTTCAAATTTTTCCACGGTGTTCATTTCCTATTTATGCTTCTTTGTCCCTCTTTGACAAATTTTCTCATTATTTCACCCCACTTCTGAAATCCTCATTTTATGCTTCCCTGTCCATTAGAAAGTGTCCAAAACCTAGTCAAACCCCAATTACCCATCAAAGTTTTTCCCAAATCCATTTTTTCCTTTACTAAAGAAGTTTTTGGTTTTTGTTTTGCTACCCATTCTTTCCCCCCCAAAAAAAAACTCCCAGTTATGATTGTCACCCGTGCAAGAGAAAAAAACATGGGGGAAGAACTTGCAACCCTCAAGACCAAACTCCAAGATCTGGATGAAAAAATTCTTGGCCTCCATCTTTAGCATTCCACCATGAGCAATAGACGACAACCAGAGTCTTCAGCCGACACTGGGTTCCCTTCTTCCAACAATTTTTGTGGGTTGAAGCTTGATTTTCCTCGCTTAAGTGGTGATGATCTGACTGGATGGATATACTGGGTAGAACAATATTTCAATCAGCATAATACTTTTGATGTTAACAAAGTTCCACTTGCATCCTTTCATTTGGAACATGAAGCCCTTCAATGGTTCTGTTGGTACAGCAAGGCTCATGAAGAGCCAAAATGGACAGATTTTTGCCAACTCCTTTTGCAATGATTTGGTCCTAGTGATTTTGATGACTTCACAAGAGCACTCACTAAACTTCACCAAATTGGCACTGTGAGACAGTATCAGACAAAATTTGAGAAACTAGCTAATCACACAGAAAGATTGCCTGATGAATTCTACAGGAGTTGTTTTGTCAGTGGTCTGAAGGATGCAATCCAATATGAGGTTAAAATGTTTTGTCCCACCACAATGATGGAAGCCCTAGGGTTGGCTAAGTTGTTAGAGGACAATATCATAGCCCAGCAGTGCTCCAAATCCACTTTTGTTCCATTCAGAACTATGGTTTCCCAACTACCTCCCATCAAGCCAGCTCCTAGAGAAACTCCTATCAAGCATTTGTCTGAAGCAGAGATGCGGGAATGTAGAGAAAAAGGGCTTTGTTATAATTGTGATGAGAAATTCACTCGGGGACATAGATGTGTTGAGAAAAATCTCTATCTCTTGGATGTGGATTCTCCTCCTGCAACTGAAATTTGTGAAAAAGCTCAGGATACAGTAGATGATCAGGTCGACATTCAACAACATCTTGTTGACCTTCCTTCTCAAGATTACCACCCAGAGATATCTCTCCATGCTTTAGCCGGAGTCACCACCCCCAGACAATGCAGGTCAAGGGTTACTTCAAGAAGCTCCCTCTTACAATACTCATTGATTCTGGTAGCACACATAACTTCATTGACCCTCGGATCGCCAAGCAGGATGATTTTTTTGTCCATCCTTGCTCCAAATTTGAAATCATGATTTCTAATGGGGGCACCTTACCTTGCAAGGGGAAGTGTCGCAATGTGCGTATCTCTATTAGAGATTATAACCTGCACTGTGACATGTTTGCCTTGCCCTTAGGCTGATGTGATGTGGTTTTTGGCACTCAATGGTTACACACACTTGGCCCCATCTTATCGGATTTTGCTGAACTTTGGATGCAGTTTTCAGTCAATGGAAAAAAACACACATTGACGGGATTACAACCAGGGTCTCTCAGCATCATCATTCATATCACATGGAAAATAGCCTTAAGAATAATTCAGATGGTGTCATTGCTCATCTCCATTCCATTCAGATGCACCCATCAACAGTCTCCACTAATCCTTTGGATCTACAACAACATTTGGATAGATATGCATGTGTCTTAGTTGAACTAGTAGATTTCCACCTTCAAGACCATAGGACCATCGTATTCATCTCCTTCCTGGAAGCGTTCCTCCCAACAGCAGGCCCTACCGCTACCCATTTCACCAAAATACAGAGATTGAGATGCTCGTTCGGCACTTACTAAAGCAAGGTATTATTCACCCTAGTACCAGTTCCTTTTCTTCACCAGTTCTTCTTGTCCTAATAAAAGATGGGTCATGGAACCTCTGCATTGAATTATGAGCACTTAATCACCTCACAATCAAGGATAATTTTCCAATTCCTGTTGTTGATGAGCTTCTTGATGAGCTTCATGGTGCTCATTTTTTCTCCAAGTTGGATATTCGTTCTGGGTATCACCAAATTTAGGTTCATGAGGATGATATCCCAAAAACAGCTTTCCGCACACATGATGGCCACTATGAGTTTTTGGTCATGCCCTTTAGCCTTAATAATTCTCCCTCCACATTCGAGGAATTGATGAATAAAATATTTCGGCCCTACTTGTGTAAATTCATTATGGCCTTCTTTGATGATATCCTCATCTATAGTAAAACATGGGCTAAGCATCTCCATCATCTGGATCTTGTAATGCAACTTTTCTCTGATCATCATCTCCATGCCAAACAGTCTAAATGTGTTTTTGGATAGGAGGAATTAGAGTATCTCGGGCATATTATTTCAGCACAAGGGGTTCGCATGGATCCTAAAAAAATAAATGCCATGAAAAATTGGCCGCATCCTCAGACACTCAAGAACCTTCGTGGTTTTTTGGGATTAACTGGATACTACCGCAAGTTTGTCAAGGATTATGGGAATATTGTAGCTCCATTAACTGCTCTATTGAAAAATGATGCTTTTACATGGACACATGCTACTTAGTGTGCATTTGAAAAACTAAAACAAGCTATGTGTACTACACATGGTCTAGCTATGCTTGATTTTTCCAAGCCCTTCACTATTGAGAGTGATGCTTTCAACAATGGACTTGGTGCTGTTCTCCTTCAATATAAACATCCCATTGCATTCACCAGCAAAGCCCTTTCCAGTAAGAATTTAGTTTCCTCTACATATGAGAAGGAAATGATAGCTATTTTCCATGCAGTACAGAAGTTGTGTCCATACCTATTAGGGAATAATTTATGCATCATGATTGATCACCAGAGTCTGAAATATTTCTTGGAACAATGGGTCTCCTCCCCAGTACAATAGAAATGGGTTAGAAAAATCATGGGTTATGACTATGAGATCACTAACAAGAAGGGTAAGGACAATATTATGGTAGATGCTCTTTCTCGCACATTTGATGACCAAGTTTCTCGTTCATCATTTCTATGCCTGTTGCAAATTGCTTGAAATTTGTTCAGCAGGGTTATGTCAATGACTCCTCATTATCTCCAATCATCCAACAGTTGGCCAAAAACCCTTCTGTTGTACCGCATTACTCTTGGGACGGTGCTTCCCTGAGATACAAAGGTCTCCTAGTGCTTCCCCGGAGCACAGATCTTCAACAAGCTGTCTTCTATGAACTCCATGCTTCTCCATCGACAGGGCATTCTGGGTTCCTCAAAATGTATGAGCAGGCACAACGTAACTTCTTTTGGAAGGGAATGAAAATTGCAATTCAACTGATGGTGGATGAATGTGATACTTGCCAATGCAACAAGGGTGAAACGAAACTCCTTCCAAGATTGCTCGAACCCTTTCCCATCCCTACATGGATTTGGACAGATATTTCTATGGATTTCATTGAAGGGATCCCTAAATATGGAGGGAAGACATTGATTTTTGTTTTGGTTGATCGCCTCTCCAAATATAGTCATTTTTGTGCCCTCATCCATCCCTATATTGCCTCCTTAGTCGCATATATTTTCCTAGACCAGATCTTCCGTCTTCATGGAATCCCTTCTTCGATTGTCTCAGATCATGATGCAGTTTTCACGAGTCATTTTTGGACAGAACTATTTCTCCGTACTGGCACCAAACTGAAGATGAGTTCAGGGTATCACCCACAAAAATATGGTCAGACTGAGGTTATCAACAAATGCTTGGAAACTTATCTTCGTTGCTTCACCTTCGAACAACATCATCAGTGGGAAAAGTGGCTCCCTCTCGCTGAATGGTGGTACAATACCTCCTACCACGCTGCATCTAAAATGAATCCATATGAAGCAGTCTATGGTCAGGAACCGCTAGTACTTCTTCCATACACCCCCAACAGTTCACCAGTAAAGGAATTTGACACGGTTCTTCGAACCTGAGATCAGATTCTTCACATTTTGCAGGACAATCTTCAAACGACAAGAAATCGAATGAAACAACAAGCCGATCAACACCGTTCTCAGCGCACTTTCAAGTAGGTGATATGGTTTTTCCACATCTAAAGCTTCGAGGAAATTTTTTTTCTAAGGGAGAGGTGATGTTAGGAACCTGTGTCAACCCTTCTTTTTACTCTATTAGTATATTGTTGTTGGACGCATATGCTTTGTAAGTCGTCCCGTGAGTATATTGTATTATCCCACATTGTTAGTATATTGTTGTTGGACGCATATGCTTTGTAATTCATCCCGTGAGTATATTGTATTATCCCACATTCATGGGGATTGTGTAGTGTCCTTTTTTAAGAAATTTGGGTAAATTGGAAAAATGGCAATTTTTGGCCAATTCGACCCTTAGGCTAGTTATGACTCCAAATGGATCCAAATGCTTCCAAATTGGGTCTAAAGGTATTTGAAAGGTATTAATACATAAAAATTAGGATTACAGGTGTCTGGACACTCTCAAAAGACTTTTTCAACATTCATTTACAATCAGGAGAAAATAGGGAAATTTACTAGTCAATTCGAGGTTCAAAACCCCCAAGGGTAGGGGACAAAAATGGATTTCCCAATGCAGTATGAACCTTCCAACTTTCAGAACAGAGACATGTAATTTTTAAAGGAATTTAATGGTCTCCCAAATTCATCATTAATCAGTTCCTAAAGGCTGCTACAACTCCCATAAATCATAGGTTTGTGGACATGTCTTCACCTAGGGGGAAATGATAGGAAACTTCACCATTTTCTATGAAATTAGAGATTTATGTTCCAAAGGATTATGTAATGTATATGAAATTTCTTTAGGACATTAATTAATCTCCATAAATCATAAAAATCATAGATATGAACTGATACAAGTCGAAATAAATCAACTTCAAGCTCTCGTAACAAGATATGAGGAAAATGGCACCATTTATACATTGGTATTTTGACATAGTTTCACTTGGTATTTAGACTTGAGTATATTCTAAGAAGAAATTACAGATTAAATACATCATATTAAAAATAAATTGGGTCACAATAGCTCCCCCAAAGATATCATCATCTTACCAAGTGTGCCCTTCCTCCAAGAGCCAAAATATGAAGAGAAAAGTGAGAAAGGTGTGGAAACAAGTTGAAGAAGAGAATGTCACGAGCAGCCCTGTAGCTTCAACCTGAAACAAATGACTCCATTGTGTCTCCAAATGAAATCTCTGAATGGCCTCTCCAATTTCCAATTAGGATGGGAATCTTTCACCCTCGAAATTGGTACTAAGGAAAGTAGAGTAAACACTCCACAAGCATGGACAAACTATGCTCTCCAATATGAAAAATTAGAAATGATCAAAATCCACTCTCCTTCTTTGTTCTTGACTTTTATAAACTTCCAAAGACCTCCTTATCTCGAATTCCATCCATGAGCTTCATGCCAACTCGAATTGGGAAGAGATTCCAATGTGTGCCACTTGTCCCTCCATTCCTAGCCTCCTTCTTCACTCAATTCGAATGGATGACTCTTTGGCTGCCCTAACTCCCTTGTGCACCCTCTTGGAGGCTAATTTTAGCCCTGACATGTCATATATGTCATATTTAAGCAATCAGATCTGATTTATGTCATAAGTGTCATAGCATCTTCATCATTGTTGTCATAGAAGCTAGGGAATCTAGCCCAAGTGTCTCAATATCTCTCAAATGCCTCTCCCTCTTCCATGGAAGTTACTCTTCCACTCCAATTCGACCTTCATTGAGTCATGCCAATTATATTGACCTTCCAACTCCCAAAGAACATTAGACTCCACCTTGGATTCAAATGGGTGAGAATAGGATGCCATGTGGCATGAGGAATCTATCTTTGTGTGGGTCCCACACCACCAATGTGTCTCCATGACCAAGTGCCATCTTATTTTCCTATCATAAATATTTATTTAACCCCTTTTAATATATTTATGTCAAGATAATGTCCATTTGGGTTTTTATAGTCTCCTTATTCGAAATCTAATGTTTCCACCCCAACCTAGGAAACTAGTAGATTGGTGGAATTTCCTCTTTTGAAATTTATTTGAATGGGAACACTACAGTCCTCCTCACCCAAGATTGCTTGTCCTCAAGCAATTTCGAACATGGATGTTGAAGATCCTGCTTTTTTTTTTTCCAAAACTTTGCTTCCAAAACTTTCTTTCCCATTTTTTTTTTTGAAACCAATGAGACTAAAAATTATTTTAGGGTCCCATTGTTTGTATTGCACTCCAACAATTAGGAGTACTCTCCAACCCATACCATCAGGAAAGAGAATTCTCGGATCCCATTTCCTTGTATGCATTCTTCCAATCATCATAAGTACAAAATATAGATCATCAAAGTACATAGCAACATAATAAATATGTACATCAAGGAGGTGCCTCATCAAAGAATCAGGAAAGTGGTTATACCTCCAAGCAACTAGACCACCATATTCCAAGTGCATACAAGCATCAAGTGGCCAATCAAATATGCTCCAATGACATAGGTGAGAATCCAATGTCCTATAATGTTGCTCCAAAAATATCTAGGATGCATCAAAATAATCAGCCCTGTGTTCTTTCATCCAAGAAGTGAATGAATAATATCCATTAAAATATTCGATGTTGCACATTGCTCTTTGAATATTCTCCATGTCTTCAAGGAAGGATGGATCCTTCAATGAAGAAAATATCCAACAAGAATTTGACACCAATGCTTGAGTGTCATGGAGTGTGCTAAGTGTCTCTTGGATCTTCTTTTCATTCATATTCAAGGACCCTTCAAGAAAATGAGGCTCTTGCAAATGAACCTCCTCATCTTCTTCCTTCTTGCTTGGACCAACTTCAGGAAGCTCAAGTGGTGATGGGGAAGTTGATCTTGGTTCTACTTCAACTGCTACAAGGTATTCATTTTAATGCTTAATGGAAGTTTGGCTTGCAACAACACTTTCAAAAGTTATCTCTATGTCACCAACATAGAGGTGTGAGCACCCATCAGTAGGTACTCCTTTTACTTCACTTATTTCAGAACTAGGTGGTTCATGGGTCTCCTCTTTTCGCTCCTTCAAGAAAGCTGATGCATTTTTCCCCTTGGTTTCCTTAGGATCAATATATTTGGATTCTCTTTTTGAATAAAACCCAAAAACTCTCTTCAAGTAGGAAATACATGCATTCCCTGAAGCTTCAGATATTTCACTGCTCTTTTCACTCACACACATATGATTTTCTCTTCAAGGTATTTTGCAAGAAAGGCATAGACCTTTCTTCACTAACTCCACATTTTCATTTTTGGGCCTATTTTCAAACACCCAATCAGAAAAGTCTTCAAAAGGAATGGCATTTTGTGTATCTCCCTTGTACACATCAAGATATGCCTGATATTGTTTGGGCAAGGTTTTACATGTTGCTCTCAATCTTTGTAATTCATTCATAGAATTATCCTTTGGTGGTGTGACACACTCATATTCCTCAGATTCAAGGTCATAAGAATAACCTTCATTCCTTATTAAATTGTAAGAAGTTCTGCATGATGGCACCTCTTCCTCAAACCATTCACACTCTGCTTCATATTGCTCACAATCACCTTCATACTACTCATGAGCATTGTACTCATAGGAGTCATCATAATAGTAAGACATGGCTGCAAATTATTCTTCAATGTATGATATTAATGCATAGGTGCAAGGACCATGTTCTGATACCACTTGTCATGTCCCTTTTTAAGAAATTTGGATAAATTGGAAAAATGGCAATTTTTGGCCAATTCGACCGTTAGGTTAGTTACGACTCTAATGCTTCCAAATGCTTCCAAATTGGGTCTGAAGTTATTTGAAATGTATTAATACATAAAAATGAGGTTGATAGGTGTCTGGACACTCTCAAAATACTTCTGCAACATTCATTTACAATCAGGAGAAACTAGGGAAATTTACTAGTCAATTCGAGGTTCAAAACCCCCAAGGGTAGGGGACAAAAATGGATTTCCAAATGTAGTAAGACCCTCCAAAATTTAAGAAAAGAGACATGGAATTGTTAAAGGAATTAAATGGGCTCCCAAATTCATCATTAATCAGTTCCTAAAGGCTGTTGCAACTCCCATAAATTAGAGGCTTGTGGACATGTCTTCACCTAGGGGGAAATGATAGGAAACTTCACCATTTGCTATGAAATTCGAGATTTATGTTCCAAAGGATTATCTAATGTATATAAAATTGATTCAAGACCTTAATGACTCTCCATAAATAATAAAAATCATAGATATGAACAAATACAAGTCGAAATAAACCAACTTCAAGCTTTCATAACAAGATATGAGGAAAATGGCACCATTTATACATTGTTTGGTATTTTGACATAGTTTCACTTGGTATTTCGACCTAAGGATATTATGAGAAGAAAATACAGATTAAATACATCATATTACAAATAAATGGTGCCACAAGATCTTCCCCAAAGAGATTATCATCTCACCAAGTACACCCTTCCTCCAAGAGACAAATTATGAAGAGAAAAATGAGAAAGGTGTGGAAACAAGTTGAAGAAGAGAATGTCACGAGCAGCCCTGTATCTTCAACCTGCAAAAAATGACTCCATTTTATGTCCAAATGAAATTTCTGAATGGCCTCTCCAATTTCCAATTAGGATGGGAATATTTCACCCTTGAAATTGGTACTAAGGCAAGTAGAGTAAACACTTCACAAGCATGGACTGTTGGTTGGTTTAATTGTCTAATTAATTAAACAGCTGAAACTCCCAAACATAAATTATCAACCCGAGGAAGTCTTTTATTTCAAAGCTATCGTGCAATATCTATGCAAGCACAATTTCTACCTGACACTGTTGATCTGTTAGTATGAAATCAAAACTCTATGTAAACTAGATCACACCTTCTTGAAAGTAAATCAAACCCTAATCTAATTCATAAAACCAAACTGTAAATCTAACTTAGAACAAAATCAAATCTTATGAATCAAAATCTAATTGCATGAATCTAAAAGATGTGCTATGTTGGCCAATGATCTATCAAAATGAATTAACAAGAAAGTAACTATGATAAATCTAATGAATGAAATCATGCAACTGATAAATCTAATGAATGAAATCATGCAACTATGATAAATATGATGAATCAAAGCATTAACTGAATAATAAACAAACCTACAAAATAACAATCAACACTATCAACATCTACTCAGGGAAGAGGGCCCTTCCTCCACTGAGCAGAGCTGGATCTCCACAATGAAAGTCTACAACTCTAGATCATGAAATTGCCAGCATGTATTATCAGAATGGAATCATTACAATAGAGTCTGGATCAAATCCTACAGCATAACATTGCTTTCTCTCCTTCCTCCCCCAATACATCAGAATGATTACATATTTATACATAAAATTCTCCCAAGAGAATGAGAAACTGAACCCCAACTTGTGATCTGTAACAGCTGGAACACGGCCGTAACTGCTAATAACTTTGAAACCGGCCACAACAGAAAATTTGGGAATTACATGCTTAGAGAACCAACTGTATAGCTCAAACCGTAGCTCTTTTTGGTGATTTCCTGGCGATTCAGGGAAATGAGGCCGTTGCGCACAAAACCCTTGTCCCAGATTTTCAAGATTCGTCTCCAGCTTCCCGCAAATGGAGACGTGAATCACTGTGTTCTTATCTGACACGTGTTTCTGGTTGGAACTGTTTGAGTATGAGTTGGAGGCTTCCAAGTTGGACTTGAGCACGAATTGAAGTCACAAATGCACATAATCAATCCTAGGAATGAAAACATGTTTTGAATCTCCATGTGTACATGTGCTAGCATGCCAACTTTGGAGGCTTGAACCATGGTTGATATAGCTGCTAATATGAACAATCACTCCATAAACCATCATCAGTAAAATTATGCATAAGAGTCTTCAATTCATAAAAAATAAAGGAAAATAATCATGATTAACCACTAAAGCATCAATAAGATTAATATGGCATTTCTCGAGCAATTACAACAAATGGATGTAAAATTGATTGATAAATGGGTGATAATAGGAAGAAGCGGGATGAAATATATGTCGAAAGGTGATGAAAATATGGACAAATCCATGACCCAACATCTCCCCCAAACTGAACTTGTTGCATGTCCTCATGCAACCCAATACCTGTATGGCATCCAAACTATAAAGACTCATCCAATTCTTGCTTTGCAATTAGTGAAAAATTTAGCGGAGAATTTAGCAAAATCCCAACCATTTAGCAAAGAATTTGGCAGAGTCACAGTTGCCAAAATAAGGAAATGGACAAAATTGGCGAAGTCACAACTGCTGAATGGATAAATCTGGCGGAGTCGCAGCTGGTTAGCGGAGGATTTAGCGAAGGATTTAGCGGAGTCCTAGCCTTTTAGTAGAGAATTTGGCGGAGTCACAGCTGCCAGAATAGGGAAATGGACAAAATTGGCGGAGTATCAGCTAGTGTTGTAGAAAACTTCCTGAGCTAATATCTCATAAACTACGATCTGGGTTTGGCTGAAATTTTGCAAGTAAGTTACTATAGGTCCAATGCATCTCCACACCAAAAATCAGAGATACCCACATCACGAATTTTGAAACAAATGCAAATTGGCTGTAGATGATGATGGCCATTTTTTCTCAATCTGTGAAGTATTTTTTTTCTGAAAATTGGTGAGTATCTTCCTCTTAACATAATGCTTCTGCTCCCCAAAGCTCAAATTCATCTGATACACGGATATCGAGATATAGGCAAAATGGTTGTAGGTGATGGTGGCCATTTTCTCGAAAACCGTGCACTAGATTGCGGTGAAACTTACCAGGTTTGTTCATCTTGATATTATGCACTTCCTGTCCAAATTTCATGAAAATCTAGCTTACCAATTGCAAGATATGTTCACTTCAATTTCTGCACTTTTGCAAGTTGTGAATGAGTAAAAACAAGTATGTTTGCAAGATTGATCTAAGCATTCACATTAGCAGACAATGGTTAGCAGTGAATTACACAAAGAATGCCAAAAACCACTCCCCCAAACTAATGAAATAGCATGTCCTCATGCAATCAAAATCAACTTCATCCCAAGTGCATGATCAATTCTTCCTGTGGCCTCCTTGTTGTTTTTTAAAAGAACAACACTTCTTGCTAGCAGATTAACTTACTGCGTGCTTCCTTTGTAATATGCATTCTATAGCCAACATTCACCACTAGAAAAGTAAACCATGTTTCTGTTGAAGATGATGACTATTGTAGGATTCATTTATTATTAGAGACTAGGCATTCCTTTGAAAACAAAGCATGAATCTTGCTAAAGCAAAATGTATGTGTATTGTTGCTCCAAAAATCCATATAAATGGTCAGGCTACTGCATAAATCATAATCCTTGAAGTATGTATTCTGCTGTTAAAAAAAATGACACAAGCTGATCTTGATTTTGTCTTGAAAATACCTTCTCTTTGTAGATTTTAGCAGCAAAATTGATGGATGAATATGAATTATGAAATCATGAGTTGAAACTAATGATTCATAGTATTTGGAAAGTTCTTTGCATTGGTTACAAGATCATCATTGATTGGACAGCTGATTGAAAACTTCCCTTAGGATTGCAAATAGAGGCTTTATTCATTAACAGTGCTATCCTATATCCATCTCAACTCATTGCCATCAAATTGCCATGCCTTCAACAAACATAAACAATATCATACATCCCTGCAGATTTTATGAGTATAAACACCATTGCCAAGTAATAACAAACCCCAATCATTCATGAAGAAAACATGTTGATAGCAGTAGCAATTTTCCTTGTTTCTCCATCATCTAGGCTGCCATTACTGTGCAAATCATAATTGAAGCTCTCCCAAGAGAAATTGTTGCAGCATCAAAGAGTAGGCCATCATTCCAAAATAGTCATGTTGAGTAATACCCAAATATATTTACCCAAAAAGCTGCTAAAATGTAACCAATGTTGTAGATGAAGTTCAAGATGTATTGTAAAAGAATGGCAATGCTGATATCAAATAGAACAATACATGACAAGACCATTTTTTTCAAATTTGGAAATCCGAAGGGTGATGGCAATATATCCCTTTTGGTTAGTTGGTACATTATTTTTCTCTATTGCTGGTCCATGATCAAAAAAAGAAATGACAGTGATGATAACATGGTATTCAGTGGTTGTATTGAAGCTGCCACAAGTGGTACCATTGTTCAATGCTACTCAAATTTTCTCCCCCAAACTGAAGATTTTTCATGCCCTCAGATCTGATCATGGTGTTACTTGTAAAACTTATGAAATGATTGCACTCAGATTTCTATCAAACAACCCATATGTATAATGTGACTGATAACCCACACACCCTATGATATAGATTCTCTTCTCAACTTATGTGGATGGGAACCTGGTAATCATGGAATTTCAGATCTCAAAACAACTTGGTTTGCTGCTATATAAAGATAAGCATATTACCTCAAAGGCTGATTTGTCTTTCATCATTGTGGGAGAATGCTACACTGTCAGCAATACTTCTTTCTCTGTTATATGGTAGCATAATCTTCTTCAGCTGTGGGTTCTCATGGAGCAACACAAATGCTTGGTATTCCTACTGTTGGTTCTTGTGTAACAGTAGTAGACCATTTTTTCATACTTGGATGTTGGGAAGGACTTAACTTGGGTCTTGGAAGTGTATGAGGTGGAGGTTTAGAAATGGATGGAGATGGTAATGGATGAATAAGAGAGGAAATGGCATGGTGTTTCCCCCCAAACTGAAAGTTTTTTATATCTTTTAAAAACAAATGACAAATGGTAAAGGAGGGGATAATGCTTAGTGGCTTTTCATGACTTTCTCCTAAATCTTTAATAAATAAAAAACTCATGCTATTTTACCTCAAGTTTTACCTCCATGGAAGCCTTGGTTGACATGAATGTACTGATGTATGCTGGGGCTGATGTATGCTTCTAACTGCTGCTGAGAGATGTAGCTAGAAGCTGAAACTGATGAAGGCTGAATCTGATCCATGATGAGGAACTGTGCAAGCTAACTAAAAACAAATGTTGCCAACTAAATGAAAAGAATACTGCTGAACTGCTGGAACAAAAAGATTTAGTCTTCACCCAATATCCGTGTTTATGTACAAGTTAATCCATGTGAATGAATGTTCTTGAAGTTGAACATGGAGAAACTTCGTTGGATTACCAATCAATAATGAAAATTGTTAACCAACACGAGACAACTCACCAATGATGACAATGAGATGTCAAGGTACAATAGTACAACCTGGCAGGTACGAATAGATGTGTTGAAGTCGAGTCACCTGCAAGATCTGACAAACAAGAGACATTGATGTATTCCCTTATTCATCATCGAGGAAATCTACCATTGATACATGTAAATTCCAAGGTACTGTACATAACTCAAGTCTTGTTGCCCAGATAGTGCGTTGAGGTCGATGGGACAAGACCATTGGAAGGTGGACCTTAATGAATTCCACATCATCCAATATGAGTACAAAACAAATGATTTTGAAGAACTAGAGATGAAAGATTTTCTCCAACAGGTAGGCTTTATTAGTAAAAATGAAAAGGATAGGGGGTGACTCAGCATGTAAGAGAGCTGAGAGACATTATTCATGGGTTAGGTGTGAATGGAGTGGATAGTATGGGAGTGATGAAATGGAGTATAAATTCATGGAAGTGATGGAATGGTGGAGGCAAGAAGGAAATGCATGGGCAATCATGGTGTTGGTGAATGAACATGATGGGCAAAAGGTCTTTTCTGGAGGCTTCTTTAGTATAAATTCATGTAGCAAAGGAACTTGATTCATGGAACATTGGTCTTCTTATGGGTTTCACAGCAATATCTTCATTTTTTATGTGCTCAATCCATTTGAAATTTGAGAAAAAGTCTTCAAGAGTCACTCGTGCATGCGTTGACCTTCTTCTTCCAAGGACCTGCAAAAACCTAGCACTTGCCTGTAGTAAAACATGAGATCGTGGAAGAAGAGAGGTGATTGATCTCTCTTCATCTAATACTTATGAAAAAAAAACAACAAGCAATTACTTATAAAACAAATCCAAAGAAAAATGAATGAAGCAAAATCCACTTTATACCTGCGAGAGAGTGATGGCCATCTAGACTCACCAACAGTATTTCGATCATAACTTCTTCGTTCCTTGTCTGATTTGAGTGATTCAAAATCCAAATGAAATGAAATTCATAGGTCTATGTCCATTAGAAACAGGTTTTAAAAATTCCATATAATGATATCCGAAATTGCTCAGTAACAACCTGCATGACAAGGTGTTTCTCGAATTCGGGACTAGACCAATAGTCGCAGTTTTAGGCAGAACGTTTTCGTTTGATAATGGATTGGAGTGATTCCAATTGGAGGTGAAAGTGGATTCATATATGTAGCCCCAATAGAAATAGGTTTTTAATACAATAAGAATTGATGGGTCAAATATGCCAATGAACAGTCTAGGAAACAGAGTTTTAAAAGTGTTGATTTCTGATATGCAGTCAGTATTTTGGTAATAATTTTTTTGTTTGATGATGGATTGAGGTGATTCCAATTGGAGATGAAATTAGATTCATGTAGGTATCTCCAATAGAAACAGATTTTGAGGATCTATCCAATAGGTCATCCAAACATTGACTGTCCCGGCTCTGTTCCTAAGCTACCTGCTTGACACCCTGTTAGCATTTTGACCATAAATTTTTCGTTTGATACCCAATCTCAAAAATTCAAATTGATTTGGAAACTAGATTCAAAGGGCTACTTAGGATGTAAACAGGTTTTAAAAATACTTCCATTTGGTCTCCAAAAAATGGACTGTACCGACTGTTCTTCAGTAAAAATTTCAAGTCAAAATGCCACAAAAATCCAATAAATGAAATTTGAATCCCAAAAAGTGACCGAAATAGGTATGAATGTTTTTAATGATGTAAAATTAAATAGAACACACACACATACCAAAAATTTCAATCATTGAATACCTAGATTGACTTACACAGTGTGTTACAGCTGCAGCTGCAACTCTTAAAAAATGATATACTGTTGAAATAAAGCATGTGTATTTTTATGGATGTGTTATATATAAATGAAAACTAAATACATACCATGATGTGCAACACACACGTATCTCAAACTCATAAATTTTCACCTACAGGACAGTCATAGCTGGGTGTTGCAGCTCACAAATTCATGCCCAAGTTCAAGCTTGAAGGGTTCCATAATCGTTGGCTCATTTTCCATGGAGTCTTCATTCACCAATGCTTCCTTCCTCTTACCCACTTCCTGAAAAAGAGAGATTAGTAATATGGATGGCTCTTATTGCACCATGTGTCCAAGAGTTCTTATTCAAAACAAAATGATACTATCTATGCATCCTAGATTTTATTTATTTACAATGTCCTACACTACTTGGAAATAACGATTTTTTTTTTCAAGTGTAGGAGAACTTCCAATGGGGCCATTTTCGAAGAAATGACTCAAGTATTCTCATACTCCCAACAGAAAAATATAACTTTATGAATGCTAGGATATGAGAGATCAACTTCCCTTGAAATGATGGTGCCAAGAATTGGTGAAGTAAGGAATGATACTGCAGATTGATAACAGATTGAAACCAAGCTTCAATATAGTCTTTGTTCCCTTGATTTCTCATGGCTGTTACACCATGAATCTCCTTAGTAAACTAATCTTCCTGATTGCATAAGAGATTCAAATCTAATGATGTGAATGATGCTTTTGGTTCCAATGTCTGTTCATCAGATTTGTTGATCTTGTTAACTTGTTGATGATCATAAGAAACTTCACTTCCAAGTCTTGGATTTAAAACATGTCCAGGCCTCGTATGGATTGGGTGCAACAATGCACAGTCTTTTTGCAGCGGTGTAGGTGAGGTAGAACATGAGGGAAATGTAGGAAAATTTTGTAGTTCAACACTGTAAGCATACTGTACTGCTTTATTATGGTTAGGGTGGAGGGTGGGTTGGACAGGAAATTGTGTTGGATACCAAGGAGTTTGATGAGAAGATAGATGTGGCTGATGTAGAGGATTTGTTTGTGAGGATGATCTTGAAGGACCAAGTGGTGTTACAGCATGAGGGAAAGTGGCCATGTGATCTAAGATAGGCCATTCCAACCTTGTGGATAAGGTAGGTAAGAGTTAAATTGAGGCTGAAACAACTGCCATGGTGGAAGAGTATTCAATGATTGAGTATGAGAGTAAGGAAATGGAGGGATAGAGTTTTGAACCATACATGTAGGCCACAATTGCCATGACTGTTGCAACGAGTTGGCTGCAACTCCCAGATCTCTTTGATATGTTTCTTGCATCCTTGGTAAGGAGGGACAACGATCTGTGGAATGATTCAAGTCACATATGCCACAAATTGTGAGACTATCCAAAGGACAATCTATTGCAAGATGTTTCTTCTGGCACCGAGGGCAAACTATTTCTTCAAATTCCTCATGCTTTTCCTTAATCTGCAAAACACCCAGTTGTGAATTTAGTGAACCATTGATATCAGCATGAGAATTTTCAAATAAATTATTGATTTCAGCTCCCATAACTCTTGTTCTTGTAGCAGATTTCAAAGATTGAAAATAAGGATTACTAGAATTCTTACCAGTTTTGAATTTTCCTCTTGAATACCTTCTACATAACTCACAAATATCATCATATGCTAACTGAAATACATCACCTGTTCCCATTTGATTTAAGATTTATAAAGATTCAGCTTGGATTCATTTCAGTAGGAGTGTTTTTAAGGTCTCTTTCCCTAATTGCCTTTGTTTTGATCATTGAAGGTTGTATTGAAAGCGTTCAACATATTCCTCAAAATTATCTTCTTCTCCTTGTGTCATTTCGAAGATATCTTCATTGACCCTGCAATAATCTTGGTACCTGTTCAAGAATACATGTTTCATTTCTTCCCAAGTTTGTATACAATTCCCATCGAGGCTCATAAACCATCGGAGGGCTGTTCCTTTTAGAGTAAGGGGAAACAAATTCAACTTTTGATCATTAGTACGATAATAATATCCTCTACAAAGTACTTCAAATTGAAACAAAAATACATCAGGGTCTTCATTTTCCAAACCGTGAAAATTTGGTAGGACATGTGGGGGAATGCTTTTCGTTGGTACCACTCCTCCTGAATCTCTAATGGGAAATTCGAAGGTAACAACTTCTGCATCTTTTTTACCTGCCATCTCTTCATTAGATTCTTCGTGTGTTATCTGGAGGCTCCTCCTTCGAATGCTCCTGTCAACTTGTTAGTATGATGGGTGGTGCTTACAACACCACTAAGGGGGATGATAAGATCTACGATCCAAAAATTGAAAATGAAATAAAACTAAATGCAAAGAAAGAAAAAGAAAGGAAAAACACACTCAAAGCAAATTCAATAAACTGAAAAGTAATCATGCAACCTACATGCTCTACTTCAACAATGCATCTACAAAACAATGTCAAATGTACTTTTGCACTATTGATAACTTCTCTGGCAACGACGCCAAAATGTTGGTTGGTTTAATTGTCTAATTAATAAAACAGCTGAAACTCCCAAACATAAATTATCAACCCGAGGAAGTCTTTTATTTCAAAGCTATTGTGCAAGATCTATGCAAGCACAATTTCTACCTAACACTGTTGATCTATTAGTATGAAATTGAAACTCTATGTAAACTAAATCACACCTTCTTGAAAGTAAATCAAACCCTAATCTAATTCATAAAACCAAACTGTAAATCTAACTTAGAACAAAATCAATTCTTATGAATCAAAATCTAATTGCATGAATCTAAAAGAAATGCTATGTTGGTCAACGATCTATCAAAATGAATTAACAAGAAAGCAACTATGATAAATCTAATGAATGAAATCATGCAACTATGATAAATCTGATGAATCAAAGCATTAACTGAATAATAAACAAACCTACAAAATAACAATCAACACTATCAGCATCTGCTCAGGGAAGAGGGCCCTTCCTCCACTGAGCAAAGTTGGATCTCCACAATGAAAGTCTACAACTCTAGATCATGAAATTGTCAGCATGTATTATCATAATGGAATCATTACAGCAGAGTCTAGATCAATTCCTACAGCATAACATTGCTTTCTCTCCTTCCTCCCCCCAATACATCAGAATGATTACATATTTATACATAAAATTCTCCCAAGAGAATGAGAAACCGAACCCCAACTTGTGATCTGTAACAGCTGGAACACGGCCGTAATTGCTAATAACTTTGAAACCGGCCACAACAGAAAATATAGGAATTACATGTTTAGAGAACCAGCTGTATAGCTCAAACCGTAGCTCTTTTTGGTGATTTCCTCGCGAGGCAGGTAAATGAGGCCATTGCGCACAAAACCCATGTCCCATATTTTCGAGATTCGTCTCCAGCTTCCCGCAAATAGAGATACGAATTACTGTGTTCTTATCTGACACGCGTTTCTGGTTGGAACTATTTGAGTATGAGCTGGAGGCTGCCAAGTTGGACTTGAGCACGAATTGAAGTCACAAATGCACATAATCAATCCTAGGAATGAAAACATGTTTTGAATCTCCATGTGTATATGTGCTAGAATGCCAACTTTGGAGGATTGAACCATGGCTGATACAGCTACTAATATGAACAATCACTCCATAAACCATCATCAGTAAAATTATGCGTAAGAGTCTTCAATTCATCAAAAATAAAGGAAAATAATCATGATTAACCACTAAAGCATCAATAAGATTAACATGGCATTTCTCGAGCAATTACAACAAATGGATGAAAAATGGAATGATAAATGAGTGATAATAAGAAGAAGCGGGATGAAATATATGTCGAAAGGTGATGAAAATATGGACAAATCCATGACCCAACATGGACAAGCTATGCTCTCCAACATGCAAAATGAGAAATGATCAAAATCCACTCTCCTTTTTTATTGACTTTTATAAACTTCCAAAGACCTCCTTAGCTCGAATTCCATCCATGAGCTTCATGCCAACTCGAATTGGGAATAGATTCCAATGTGTGCCACTTGTCGCTCCATTCCTAGCCCCCTCCTTCACTCATTTTTAATGGATGACTCTTTCGCTGCCCTAACTCCCTTGTGCGCCCTCTTGGAGGATAATTTTAGCCCTGACATTTCATATATGTCATATTTCAGCAATCAAGTTTGATTTGTGTCATAAGTGTCATAGCATCTTCATCATTGTTGTCATAGAAGCTAGGGAATCTAGCCGAAGTGTTTCAATATCTCTCAAATGCCTCTTCCTCTTCCATGGAAGTTACTCTTCCACTCCAATTCGACCTTCATTGATTCATTCCAAATATATTGATCTTCCAACTCCCCAAGAGCATTAGACTCCACCTTGGATTCGAATGTGTGAGAATAGGATGCCATGTGGCATGATGAATCTAGCTTTGTGTGGGTTCCACACCACCAATGTGTCTCCATGACCAAGTGCCACCTTATTTTCCTATCATAAATATTTATTTAACCCCTTTTAATATATTTATGTCAAGCTAATGTCCATTTTGGGTTTTATAGTCTCCTTATTCCAAATCTAATGTTTCCACCCCAACCTAGGAAACTAGTAGATTGGTGGAATTTCCTCTTTTCAGATTTATTTGAATGGGGACATTATAGAGTAATAGTTGTTTAGTTTAGAATTAGTATATAAGTACGTGTTGAGGCCAAGTAATGCATACACAAGTTATTTGTATTGATATTTCTCAAAGGAGGTTTCCCCCTCGAAGTGACATGCGAACAATAAATTCCTTCTGTGTTCTACTATTTATGATATATTGTGCATTTTCATCATTTAATTGTTGAAGGTTCCTCTCAGTGTTTTGGTTTATCTCAACAAGTAGATGATTATATTAAGTAGGTAGGACCTCAACAATGATCATTTCAGGGGACGTGTAGAACACAAATTTCTAAAGAGGACTTGAAAACCCCAACTATTGGCTTATGGGAGTGCTTGGTTTAAATCCTACCTTGTCGAAATAATCAGTTTGTGCAAAGTATTAAAAGAAAGAAGGAATCACAATCAAAGAATTCATTATTTTTTGGAGTTGTTGAGATCAAATTTTCAGTCCAATTCTTTATGAATAAGTTAGCACAAGTATGGCCACATGATAGTTAATAATAAATATAATCCTGAAAAATAGTTAATATAACATAGTTGTTCGTCAAAATTTGTCAAATTCATGGTTTCTTGATGGTGGTGATGGATCAATTTTAACCTTGGATCTATTAAGAACTGATAGATATAAATAAAATTCAGGTGCAAACCTCTTGCTTCTTAAAAAATCCACACATAAGATGAATGGATGCTATCTTTTTTTTTTACCATTTATTTTTCATTTTTCATTTCTTTGACACTAGACTTGAACTCCCAACGATTTTTTCATATGCATCTCTTCTACTCTAGGATTTAGCATGCATGTCGATTATCTCAGTGCAACAAGTGTCATGATGGTTTCAAGTGAGAGATCTGTAAAGAAAGAAAAAAGTATAATGTATGACTAAAGTACAAAAAGATGTAATATATGACAAGGTGTGATATTGAATGGTTGTAAACATATGAGAGTGGAACTAAAGAGATTGAGAGAGTGGAATTTGTAATTGTATAATGTGCCAATATTTAATAATGCAACCTTTATTCTCTCAAATATTTGTCATTTTTTGTGCATACCCCTGTAGGAAATGATCATATGAGCAATCTTTTCTTTATGACAATGCAACAGACTTCAATCTTAGACTGAATCTTTTCTTTGTTCTTCAAAAGTTAAAACACGAGTTTGTAGAAAAATTATTTTTCTTTATATTTAAGAGGACTCTGGCTTGTTCAGTTATCAGTAGATCATGATGTATAATTACTGTATCCCCTTCTTTAACTTCAGTCTCGACTCTCACCTTTGTTGATATAATTGGAGGGCAGTGATGATTAAGAAATCAAACTTCTAGGTGATGAGGCAGCAAGTTGTTTATTACAACACCATAGGTTCCTTAACAACTTTGTTCATTGTTCTGGAAAAGTTAAAAAACCCTCCTAATATGATGAATTACGTCCTTTCGTCTCATACATGAGCATATCATACTTTGATAAGAAACAATTTCAACATCGTTTTGGTATCCAAGCATGAACCTTCTGTCACAATGCTATGGAACCATTTCTGGGAAAGAAATTATGATTTCAAAGAGATGCAACACTTCACTAACCATGTCTATGTGCTGTAGAATGTCTCTGCTCATTCTAGTTTCAAGATAGCAAACACAAATTTATACATATTACCCCGTCATCATGGAAATAGACCACAAATTTTTAGTGGGTCTCTTATTCTTTGCTACATGAAGCCAGTGATCTCACCTCCATTTCAAACTCAAGGATGGGTCTAAAATGTAGCTATTCATGTGTTGAATAATACTGCAATGATGCTCTCAATAACCCAAAAATGAGTGATGGCAGAGACCATCGCTGTGAACAAACCATCTTGCTGTAGAATTGCTTCTCATTTCATAGAATTAGCCAAAATTCAGTTTTTGTTTATTCTTTGCTGAAAAAACATGCCCATAATTACTTATTTATCCCACAATTCATCCCAAAATATGGATTGGAATTTTCTCCCTGCTGTTAGAAATGTCCAGAACTGCTTGATCTCACAATGATTTGCAGGAAACCTTTATTTATTTTTTACCATTTATTTTTCATTTTTCATTTCTTTGACATTAGACTTGAACTCCTAACAAATTTTTCATACACATATCTTTCACTCTTGGTTGTAGCATGCATGTAGATTCTCTCGGTGCAACAAGTGTCATGATGGTTTCAAGTGAGAGATCCGTAAAGCAAAAAATATATAATGTATGAATGACGTAAAAAAAGATGTAATATATGAAAAGGTGTGATCTTGAATGGCTGTAAACATATGAGAGTGGAACTACAGAGATTGACAAAGTGGAATTTGTAATTGTATAATGTGTCAATATTTAATAATGCAGCCTTTATTCTCTCAAAACTCTCAAATTTTTATCTTTGTTTGTCAATGCACATGCATCATTGTTTAATTTAATGCTTGTAATCTTCCATGTCATGTCCCCTCCCATCTTGGGATTTTTACCAAAAACTTAGCTCGATTCATTAGATTCATACAAATAAAAAAATTGTGTGCAGATGCAAATCAAAATAAAATGCACAACGGAATTAAACTATCCACACACATTTATCATGCATACATTCAGTAAAATCAGAACAATCAATACATTGCAAAATTGAATACACAGAGATAGAATACTTATCTTCAATGCGAAATTGTCCCAAGCTACTAGCTATGTCGCTGCAACGTTCCACCCAACCATAGGCCAACTGTGCTCATTAATATCTAAGCATAGTTTCCACTCCCAGGCCGGGCATGATTTATACAAGGAAAAGGGGACTCTCAAGATCAACACAACCCAAGCAAACATCACATCTAAGACAAGCCAGTCCACAGTTAAGTATATCAAGCTAAATATGAACCCTCTTCATTTCTAGATACTTGCACTCAAGCTCAAGCCAAAAAAATGGATACCCATAACCCATAACCCAACATACGCTTTCTACACACAACAAACACAATCATTGGGCATGGATACACATTTTCAACAAAGGGATTTACAAAAAAAATGGCCATGGGTTTTCCTAAATTGTTTCCAATAAAAAACGGATTGTGGGATGGCGAAAATAGCCATAGGGTGGAAAACGGTTTCTCCCACGGCTATATGAGCATTCAGCGGGCCAAAACGGCTCTATGGACCCCCAAATCGATTTCCCTTCTTCCCCACTTTTATACAACACAAAAACGCCCTTCCCAACTAGAAAAATGAAGGAAACCACAGAAATTTCATGGATAAAAACACCCAGCAAGCTCCCAACTCGTGATAGAGCAAAGGAAATGGTGAATAATAGCTTGGGGAGAAAATTTGTGGCCCCTTTCTTGCCCAGGAATCCAAACACATTTTTCCAAAACTAATGGCTTGCACATACCCGAATTTGGACAACCATACCTCTCCATTCCCCAAGGCATTAACTATCTCAACCAACTATTGGGAGAATTAAATGATTGGGTACAAAAGTCAACATGGGTAGTTTAGGGTTTATGGGTTCTCTCATTGACACTTGGCTTTACTTGATTGGCTCCAAGGGTTTGAATATTTCCCTCCCAATTTCTTGTAAAAATCATGCCCCCATCTCTTGTTGTATTGCATTGCATAAATAGTTGTGGATATTTTATTAAAATGCATATTTACATTATATTTGCAATAACATTGTGCCTAGCTAGAAGGAAAACCATATGCATCACTAAATCGATGGCGAGACCTTGGCCTTGAACTCCTCACCACAATTTTATAACAATATTACATCATTTACAATTTAATGCAATGGGGTCAAAATCAGGATATTACATTCCATTATACAAGATAGATGCAAAAGATTTGTATGAAAAAAAACAAAATCTTTTTCCTTGTATGAACCCAACCGATCTCCCTTTATAGAGTGAATGAAACTGGCATATGTGCTCTAGATTCTCTCTATTATGAAGAGTAAGGGACCTGGGATATTAAAATTGAGGCAATTGTCAAATTGACATTAGGATAATGTATATTTATTTCATTAAAATCATATTAAAATTTAAAACACAATGAATAAAATATAATTGTAGTCAAGCACTGTTGACACAGTCCTGTTGACAAGGGTTCACTTCACACTGTCGTCAACAAACACCTACCAAACAACCTTAAGCACCGGCCCATAAATGTTTTACCCTTTCCAGCAACACCCGCGAAGTGAGTGAAGTCTCACCCAAGATGATTAAGGGGGCTACAGTAACCAGGTTTCCGTAGTGGGGAAGGGACATGCATCTATTCTCACTCTATCGCTACCGAAACCATAGATTTTATCTTCGGATCATACTTCGCAACTCAAACATACATTCATCATTTGCATATTCAATATATAATTGGCATTCGCATTAACAGAGTAACACTAGTGATCGCATCAATGAAAACTTACAGAAAATACAACATAAAGCATGACGCAACACTCATTATTCGACATAAACAGAGATAACTTAGAACATATCCGAACATCTTGATGCATTAACTCATAAAAACCTACGGTATAGCCTTCATATAAACAATTCAAAACACCTTACCACGGATCCATTCAAAACTGCCGAAAACAGAGCAAAACATTACAGAGTTCATCCACACATCTATCTATCACTTATGATATCATACTAGGATTCCCTTAGGCTTACATTCATAGTCCTATTTATAGCCAACTATGACGGTTACAAAATGGTCGAAATGACCCTTTCTAACTAACCAAACCAATCTTGCACTTTCGTCGGCTCCTTGTTCTCAGCGAATGGTCCTTTCTTCCATGGATGGCCCTTCTCCGCTGTTGTCGGATTCCACACTTCATGTGGTCTAACCCCATTCCAACAAGCCCCCAACAAAAACTCGTGGCTCTCCCTCGAGCCACCTCGGCTGGATCTGCTGGACCTATTCTCGTCCTTCGATGTTCTATACTTCTGAGGCTGTTCTTTTTGTTTGGGGCTCGCTGTCATGTTGTTATACCTCAAATTGTCACACTGTGCACCATTGAGAGTCTTCATGTCATATCACCATGAGAAACATGATTTCATGCCTCCTAAGGGTGTTAGGACCCTTTGTCATCATGTTGGTCCCTTCCCTAGTCACACTTGGAAGCAAATCCAACAACTCAAGGGTCGAAAACCACTTGACCTAACCCATTTATGAGCCTCTTAGAGATATTTTCGCTCCCTGCTAGTGGTTCAATGCGCGAAAATTGCTCATTTTCGCGTTTTGCATGCCTATGGGGGCACAAAAATTACAATATTTTCGCATTTTGATCAGTTATGGGGGCACGGGAACCCCTGAATAGCCATTATCCTTGGATTTTGGATCTTGGATTTCGAGGATATTTTCATGGGATGAGGTCCTCCTTCGAATCCCATCTCACATTCCCTCCTTAGCATGTTTGATATCCTTGATCCACATATTCCTCACTTAGATCCACAATATCCTCTTAGTGGTTGGCCTCCCAAATACTATAAGAAGAAGGCCATCCATCCATGAGCTATGGGGGTGATCTTGGAAGCACTAAACTTATGATCCAATGAGTCTTGCAAGGGTGATGTTGGAAATCTTGGAAGGAGGTGCTGCTACTTTGGACATCAAGGTATAACATTGTAATCAACTTCTTTTGGCTTTCTTATCATTAATATAACTTAGCCTATTCCTCTCATTTTCATGTCTTTAATGATGAATGCATGAAATTGTCTAGGTTTTTATAGTTAGATCTTTGTTTATACATATATTGCTTTGGAGAAGGTGATGTCTTTCCTTTGTGAACAGGTTCATAAGTCCATAATCAAAGGCTAGAGCTGGAGCAACTTAGGAGTAGCAAGGACAACCATCAAAGTAAGGTATGCCATCTACTTGCTTTGTCTTTCCATAACTTGTTAGCTGATGTGTGAGCTAGATCTACGAGGACTATAGTGTCTATTTGTTTCCTCTTTGTCTTGGGTAGGCAACTAGGGGATTTTTCTAATCCCGAGGGGATATCTACCTATCCGTAGGAAGAAAATCTCACCACAGAATTTGGCGACCATACTGGGGATTATCCATTAGCTTCTTATGCTAGGGGCAAACTTTACAACCTCTGGACATCATGTTGGGAAGTAACCCAACAATGGAACTCATTCCGAGCATACTTTCTTTTGGGTTTTGAGCTCGCTAAAACCATGAAAATTATCCCAAGCATAGTTCATTTTCTGTTGCAAGCTCGTTAAAAAATGAAGCAGATACCATGAGCATTCTTTTAACCTTTCTTCAAGCTCATTAAAAACAGTAAGAGGTATCGAGCTTACTTTTCATCTTTTCGTGCTCTGGTTAAAAACATGAAAAGTGGTTTGAGCTTACTTTTTCCTTTTTTGTGCTCTGGATCCAAACATGAATAAGATTCCGAGTGCTTTTGATACCATTGTCGTGCTCGTTAAATATTGCGTAAAAAGTTGTGTCTAACAAGTATAGTTTTATCACTTTATCCGACCTTGCTAGACTACTTACGGAAAAGGAACTGTGCCGAGATTACTTTTTCCTTTGTCGTACTCGATCACAAACCATGACAAAGTTGTACATGGAGTCCTCTTTAAGCTCTTTTCGGACTCCTAAAATAGGAAAAGATTACTGAGCGAACTTGTTTCTTTTACACTCGTAAAAAGATTTGAAAGGACATCTATTCGGTGGTAGGTTATCCCTTTTTCGGAGCGTTTAGACTATTTATGAGAAAGGTACACCTTAGTCAACCTTTGACTAGAAGAGTTCCTCCAGATATTATTTTACACTTTTTCGAGTATGGGGACTAACTTTTATGAAAAATTCAAAACTTGGAGTCTTCTTTAGATTATTTTAGACTCTATAAACATGAAAAATCGTCGAGTTTCCCTTCCTTGGACTCGTTAAAACTCAACATTGAAGGGCCCGCATTGGGATGAACCCCTCCTTTATCAGGTTCGTAAAACATGTGAGATTGGACTCTTCAGAAGGATGAGCTATACCGAGCATCTGTTATCCTCCTCAAGCTCGTTAAAAAAAAAAGAGGTACCCGTCAAGCATGATGGGGATTAGGGAGAAATAAGCAAAGTTTGTTTTAGAAATATTTATGTCAGCTTGCATCGCCCTTGAACATGGCACCCGTTTGCGTCTCATCATACAGTTGTGTAATCTGCTTGTCTCTGAGTCATGCCAATTCTACGAGTCATCCCGCTCCTTCAAGTCACCTGAAGAATGCCTTGGTCATCGTTGCATTATGTCTTGGTCTCTGCCTCGTTGTGTCAATGCTTTTGAGTTATTGTGTTCATTCCTTTGAATGTTCAAGGGAAGTTTACCTTAGTTAGACTCTGCGATATTGTCATCCTTTACATCCTTGTGTCAGTCCATACTCATCTGATTCATTACTTCACATCACTTTCCTATGTCAGTTTTGCGTCGTTGATGTGGGATTCATCATGGCCCTCCTTCGATGAGTCTATTCCTGTCGACTTCAACTCATCATCCATGAATTAGACTTAGAAACCAACCTTAGTAACTTGGTACCTGCATGCCTCAATGGCAGGTTTTCTCATATTTGAAAATAGGTTTTCATCATTGACCTCTGATTGAATGATCTCGCGGATGTTCGATGTCAACTCATCTATTCGCATTTCATCGAGATGTACAATGATACCTTGGGAGTCATTGTCATCATTGGCGATTTCCCTCGCACTTGCTAACGGTTTTGTTGTTGCTGCATCATCCCCCCCCCCAATTTTTTGTGATTTTGGGGCCCCTCCTTGTTTTTGAGAAAAGTTTGCTTAGGAACTAAACACATCCTAGAAGGTCTTTTATACTTAGTTTCTAGAAATGCAAGTTTTTGAGTTTGTTTTGTCTCTTTTTTCTCCTAAGTCAAACTCAGCCTTCTGAGATGAAATGGCGGATAAACTCAATCTTTTGAGCTGAAACGGCAGATGAACTCACCAAGTTTAGCTGCAAAGGCGGACAAACTCAGCCTTTTCATCCGAAACGGTGGACTAACTCAGCGAGTTTCACCGCAATAGGCACCTCATTTTTTCGTTAAGTCTTTTAGCTCGCTCATTTCGGACGAACTGATTGAGTTTCGCCGAAACATCGAAACAACTCACAAAGTTTTACTGCAATGGGCGGGCAAAATTTTCGCTCAGGCACAAAGTCATTTTACACTAGGTGATCTCGCCAAGTTCCGCCGTCACGTCGGATGAACTCGGCTAGTTCCGCCACTACGGGCGGGTATATTTTATTAAGGCCCAAAGTCGCTTCACATCGGACAAACTCATGAAGTTTCTCCGCAATGACCAGATGAGCTCATCAAATTCCGCTACAACGCCGCTCAAAACTCACAAGTTTTCGCCGCAAACCATCGGGCGAACTCACTGTTTCCATCCGATTTTGGTGGTCGTTGTTAATGCTAAGTGTGCCGAAAAGACACCTATCGTACTTCCCTTAAACCCCGTTTTAAAATCTCCACCCACCGAATTAAGTGCCCACACATGTCAACCTTTATATATAGGGTTTAGATAGTTAGAGTCTCTATTGGTAGTTTTTTGTGCTTTGAGAACCCCGTTCGAGGCCGCATTAAGTTGCTCCAGCTCAGCCAGGGTGCTGCACCTTCAATCCTCATCAAGCCCAATCGCTCTCTGCTAGGTAGGTGGTTATCCAACGTCTCTGTTTGTATTTGTTTTCTAGTTACTAGTCGCCGAGCCAGTCTCGGCATTACCATCATCGCAACTAGTTACATGGCCCTTAGTCGAATTGCTAAATGTGTTTGGCCATCCCTATGTACTGGAGCTCGTAGCCGTCTGCCCATCCAACCCACTTCCAATCCCTTAAACCTGTATGCTCAACATTCCCAGGCCGCACTTACCTATCGCCTCACTCACGCTTTTTCATTAAGGAAGTACCAAACCTCCTGTTTCAGTTTTGAAATCAATAGCATCTTTCCATAGCCGCTTATCATCCTAAGGAAAAGCATGGTGTTCTATTTTTAGTACAAACTTTTAATTCCTGTCTATATTCTACAACACATTGCTATTGTAAGTGCTTGATATTTGCTATATCTATGAAATATATTTGAGCCATGCTGTTATGCTAGTCTAATGTGTATATTTTACGTTATATTCGATCTTATGTTTATTCACGCATGGTCATTGAACAAGGTTAAGCCACAATGCCAAAGGGTGGAAAAAGGAAGGCAAAGATGACTGAACCAGAGGAGGCAAGAGTCGAAACTTTATTCGAGGACACCAACTCTATCACAGGCATTCCTCCGAAATCCAAGTGGGGAGATATATACCGCATGTTAAGAGACCAAGATATCCCTGGAGCACTCTTGGAAGAAGGATACTTATACCAGAACATCAGAAGCTTTGGTATATCTAAAGCTTCCACACGCCCAGAGCTCTTTCCCTGTTCAGAAGTGATCGGATGGATCCTGGAACATGCAGACGCTGAATCAAGAGTATTATCCAATAGAAAAGGAGAAGTTTTTGCCTCGTTTCATCCATCCTACATTGCAAGAGCTTACAAGTTACCACGTCCTCAGCAGCCCCTGAATGACGAATGGCTGGGGAAGCTCAAGATGGATAATTTTGAAATGGTGAAAAGCTGTTAATATTAGAAAAGAAGCTAAGGAAAAAGGACAGTGATGAGTATGAAGTCCGAAACCTGAGGCCCCCTTTCCGAATGATCGCCCTTATGTTAAGTAGAATTTTTGGCATGGCTGACGGAACCGTTTATAGGATACAATGGGTTCCCATAATTCATTACATGGCATTCAAGGGAATGGTCTTTAATTGGGAAGATATCCTCTCGGATAGTCTTTCATCCGCCATAGCTGCTGCAAAATAAGGGCTAATCCTAAAGAATTCTAAATTCTAAATGTCATCCTATCACATAGATTGTATTCTTGCAAAGCTTCCTTTCCCAAAGTTAGGTTGCATTTGGGATCAATCCAACACCCCAGTGTATACCGCCTACAAAATGATTTGGGCCCAAAATTACAGAACGCAGTACAAGCTCATTTGTGAAGAATTCATCATACCTTTGTATGAGCTAATGTTTAATGAAGAACCCAATTGTTTATCTGAGAACGCCATGGAGGTCATGGAAAGCTATGGCGATTTCTATTTTTCAAAGAAGGGTACTTATATAAGAATGTATGGAAGCTCCAAACCGCCATATATCCTACCTCGGTTTGCTACTGATTACATAATCCTAAAGGAGGCAGTTATGCAAGTTTTTCTTGATGGAGTTGGCGGATTTTTGAATAGCTTGAAAAAGGCTTCTTTTCCTCCTTTTCCTTTCTATGTGGGAGCCTACAAGTTCTCAAATGTTTCATCGGCCGAATATTTTGTTCAGGAGTTAAGAGGTTTTCACTTCAGGGAAGTAGTCTTCCATAGAAATGATAGGTGGAACAAGACTGCAGAACATTGCAGAGATATCCATGCTCACTTCGATTATGCTCATTACTATGATGAAGATGAAGAAGCGTATAGAGGAATAAGTAACATGAATGAGCTCCAAATTTTTCCTAACCTCAAAGGTGGAGCCAGTTCTAGCTCAATCGCTGCCCAAGACACCCAAGAGGCCAAACTACAGAAAGAAAAGGAAGCAGCCGAAGCTCTGACTAATGAAGAGCAAAGGCTTGAAGAGGAATCTGAGAGGATCCAAAAGGAAGCTGTCGACAAGACGCAAAAGGAGCAGGAAGACAAGATTCGAGAAGAAGGAGCTCTTAGGCTTCAGGAGGAAGAAGCCCAGAGGCTTCGAGACGAAGAACTAGAAAAGATAAGAATGGAAGAAGTTGCTAAAGGACAAGAAAAAAGAGAGGCGGTTGAGAACCAACTAAGGGCCGAAGAAGAGGAAAGACAGCTTAAGGTCGAAGAAGAAAATAAAGCAAACGAAGATGCACATCTGGGGGGTCTAGCACACAGGAAATGGATATAGACTCGTCCTAGATGGTTCAGACCCCACCCATGCAAGAAAACATCCCTATCGAGAATCTTTCACTGATCCCTTTCACTCCATCGAAAGATCATACTGTGTCCCAGTGGGATAAATTTGTGTTTGATAAGAAAAGGAAGTCCATTGTGCTAAAGTCAGAGACAAGGTTGAAAAAACCTTTTCACCCAGACATCATTACTCGTCGAGAAACCACTGTTATGCAAAACACGCAGAAGGCTCCTGTGGCTATCGCATATTCTACTGTAGCCGCAACGAAAGCAAGCGAGGACAACGTGGTCAAAATGGTAAAGGAGTTTGAGACAACCAAGAAAAGGGCTCGTATGCTGCAGCACATGGGGGCTAATGAGCAAGCCTATAGGGAACTCGTGGTGAAGAAATATAATCACCTTTTGTCAAATCAAAAGGAATTGTCAGATAAGTATCAACACTTAGAGGAGGAAAAGGAACACTTGGCAGTCCAAATGATGATAGTGGAAGCAGAAAAGAATGACTTTGAAGCCAAAATCATTCAACTAGAAGAGGAGAAGGATTTGATGGTTGAACAGCTAGATCAAGAAAGCAGCAAAGCAATGGACATGAATCCCTTTCATGAACAATCCTACGAGATACTAAAGCAAATGCATAAGTCACAGGAACTGCTTACTGAAGAGATTTGTAGGCTAAAAGCCATGGTAGACAAAATGAAGGAGATTAACTCCGAAGCTATTAGGCTCAAGAAAAAATACACCCGGGTAAAATAAGATACGGTGAAGCAGATGGAATGGAGAGCAGGCAAGACGAATTTCCCCAAGCACCTCCCTTTCAAATATGTGGATGATTTTAAAGAGGACATAGGCTTCATGGAATTCTGTAAGAACTGCGGTGGAAAATTGATCTCTGTGATCCAGATAACTGTTGAAACGTGCAACAGTCTCTATCAAAAGGTTCAAGAAGTTCATGAGAGGTGCAAAATAGCTTTCCCCCTGACTCTTGAAGATTTCTCAAGTAAAGAACAATGCCTATCCGATTTGAGAGGTGAAATGAGCATCCAGATGGAATATGTAAAGAGAATAGATGTGTTAACAACAAATGATCTCCATCAATGCATCGAGAAACCTTCCATACACGCTCATATTTTCCGCGAGATTCTCCAGACTGCAGTGGCAGAAATGCAGGATATTGAAGCTGAACTAGATAAGCATATGATTTCCAAAAAAATCTTGCTCCCTGCCTCTACCAATGTTGTTATAAGAGACACAGGAATCTGGTTCAGCTACATAGCAGAAGCTGATAGACAGGCAGCAGGAAAGGCATCAGTAGAGGCAGGAACACCATCTAGAACAAAGGCTCCAGCTGAAGCAGAGGCGCCATCTGAAAGACGACTTAGCAACCACAATATGTTGAAAGTCTATTTTTCCATTGTTAAGTCGTGAATTTAAAGGACAGTTGTCTCTTTTTGCCTTTTGTGTGAAAGGCTTCCACGAATTATTCCATTTTTGTAAAAGGAATTTAAAAGAAATTAAAAGATTTAGGGAAAAGGGACATGTGGCAGCTCTGGGAGCATTTCGTAAAACTATATATAGATAATTAAAGATTAGTAGAAGGACTTTTGGCAGATGAAAAGACATTTTCTGTCTTGCATGTGAACTAATTTACTGCATGTATAAGGAATTTGAATTTTGCCTAAAGAAAGCCTGGGAGACTACATTTTTGCCTGAAGAATGTGTTAAATGTTTGCTGGAATCAAAGATACCTTTGATATCTTTTATATTCTGCTGGAATTGCATCTTTATGATTAAATAGTTATCTGTCTAATCTTTAGATGTCTCTTTCAGTTTATTACTCATCTTTACAGTTTTCTCCTTACAAGGATATATTAGATTTGCTTATACAGATTTAGATTAATTACTTGCATTTAGCTTAGGGCACTTGCATATCATCTTTAAAATAAAATACATAAACGTTGGATCAGGCCGCAACCGGTGCAAAGAATATAAATCTTTAAATATTACGATAGCCGGAACCGTTAACTGAACGGATTCCCCACACCAAACGGTGAGTGATCTAGTTGGGCTTGCTTACCAGGGAGGATCCCTTACTGATTGATGCTACGATTTTCGAGGAATCAACAGTTTTTGGCACTGGAAGGAGGGCCACCAGTGCATGGCTGATAAAGGAGACTCTTCTTTAAGAGGAGATCCAAATGGAAACCCGCTTGAAACAACAATCCCGGACAATTCAGACCTGGAAATAACAAATCAAGAAAATCCTAATTCTGAGTTTGAACAGCAAGAAACATTGTATGCTATACCTTTTGCTGAAGTAGCAAACTTAAGAAGACATACCCGTGCTTATGTTAAGCAGCTTGGTGGTTTGAACGCTATTCCCTTTCTCCCTAGAAGAAGAGCTCCTGGAAGGGAAAGGAAGTACACACGTGATTCAGTTCTTGTTTAGAACTTTGAAGAATTAATAGACTTATCTTTGGAAGAAATCACAGAGCCTCTTGGAGAAATTGAACTCGAAAATCCTCTAGACCTTGAAGAACCTCACACTCCAAGGAATTCTCCACACGATTCTCCACCTAATTCTCCACGTGGAGTCATGACTGTACCTGCATGGAGGGCCAGAGGAGCATTGAATTTGGCTGGACCATTTCACAATCTGCCTAAGAATCCTGAGAAAGTTTTGCCTAAATATGACCCTGGGAAAGGTATCTCTGGAGAAGATCACCTTAAGAGCTTTTATTTAGCTCTGAGACTTCTGAATGTGCAACACGAAGATGTATTTTGTAGGCTCTTTCCCTATACTTTTGAGCCCAAGGTATCTTCCTGGTACTTTAGTTTACAAGCTAGCTCAATATCGAATTGGGAAGAATTCGAAAAGTGTTTCTTAAATAAGTATGGAAATCAGAAAACCGTTGCTACACTTATGAAAGAATTATTATCCATGAGGATGGAGAAGAAAGAGAAAGTTCAAGAATTTAACCAAAGATTCACTACGTTGTTAAACAATTTTAGTGAGGCAGCCAAACCCGTAGAATAATATTTAGTAGATTATTACACAAAAGCACTCGACCCTCCCATAGCAATGCTTGTCAAAAGAACCAAGAAAACTACCATGATAGAAATTTTTGAAGAGGCTAGGAAGGTGGAGAAGAAGCAGACAACATTGCTAAACACGCTCTTGAGGCAGAAGCAAAACCAGCAACTAATCAAAAAACCTTGTTACTAACTAGAAATAAGGAAGAGCCATCAGCAGACATGGAAAACGTGGTTAAAATGATGCAAAAGTTGTCCAATAAAATTGCAGATCTTGAAAAGGACAAGGCAGCTAGCACATCTAGGAATCCTTTTAAACCTTTCTACAAGAAAAGAGAAGAAAATGATCAGCCTCATCCACCTACAAACAACTCTCATGTTTTAAATTTAAATGAAGTAGGAATGGATCATTTTTGCACTTTCCATTAGGAACCACATTCTGAAAAGAGCTGTCCGCAATGGATAAATTCAATGAGTTTAGTAATGAACCAAACGCTGGATGCACAAATCACTGATCAGGAAGATCCTCAAGAAGAGCAGACCCTAGAGGCAAAAGAACCCACTCTAGATACCACTATGGTGTTGTGATATTGGGTGCCTTTAACCGAAATGATTGAGGATGACCCCGAAGAAAGTCAAGTCTCAGTTGTGAATATTAATACTCGCAACAAAGGTCCAGTCACTGATCTGACTCCGACTACTCCCAAGCCTAAAGTTTCCAAGGAAACACCCAAAAGGCACATTACTATTATTCCACCACAGCCCAAAGCTAACCAGATACCTACCAAACAGCCAAACGTAGAAACAACTTAGCAACCAAAAGTGACTTCAAACAAAACAGACAATCAACCAAAAGTTGTAAAGGAATGTGACATGGGATATGATATAATTGAAGACATAAAGAAAGCCAAAGCAAACATTTCCATATTTGATATGTGCAGTTTTCCTCAACAATGAAGGAAGCTATTACAAGCTCTTGAACCCCAATATAGCACTCTATCAGCGAGTACTCAGGAAGATCCTGAAATAAATGAAGCTAGCATTGGCGGGAAATCCAAATCCCAAACATTGCCTTTTCTTTTAACTTTTGAAATTTTCAATCACAATGTGCATAACTGTTTGGTAGATTCCAGAGCTTCCTCGAATGGCATGCCACTGTCAATTTGCAAAAGGATTAATGGGCAGCCAATTCCATCCCCAGCTTAGATTATTCAGCTAGATAGAACTGCTGTTAGAGTCATTGGGAAAATGAAAGATGTGCTTATTAGGTTGTCAGCAAATCCTAGTGTGTGTCAATTTATTGATATAATGGTAATTGATATTCATGAAGCTTATGGTTTGATCTTGAGCAGAGACTGGTCTACAAAACTAAATGGTTATTTTGCAACTGACTGGTCTCACTTGTGGCTACCCTATCAGAATAGGCAAAATCAGATTAAAGTACTGAGAGAACCGCACATGAAACAGAACGTGACTCAGCTAGAGGAAAAGAATGAAGTTGTAGTTTTTTCATCTTCGGTTTTGGGGAATTATTTCGTAGAAATCGAACCGGGTAATTATCAATCAGAAGAGGTTGGCCATGAATCAGATGAACAATCTGATCTCCTTCAATTTTCTCGAACTAATGATATTAACTGTAACATAGTTAGATTAGTTACTGACTTAAATGGTAAAAATACTAACTTAGTTAGATTAGAGAATGTTTTTTAGATTTTATACTTTGACAGTTCCAAAACTCAGGAAGGATTCGGAGATGGTTGTGTTCTAGTTGATCCTGAAAACAACAAACACTTCTTGTCTTGTAGATTAGAGTTCAATTGTACTAACAATACTGCTGAATATGAAGCTTTAGTCCATGAATTAAAGAAAGACATTGGGTTGAATGTTAAATATCTGAAATTCTTTGGTGACTCGAAAATAGTCGACAGACAGGTGAGAGATACGATTCATTGTCTTTCACCACATTTGAAAGGTTATCAGTCTGAGGTATGGGATATAATTACGCACTTTCAAGCTTTTAATATAAAATCTGTTCCTAGATTACAGAATGTTGCAGCTGATTTATTAGCTACCTCTGCTTATAGGTTAGTGCCTACTAATAATAAATGTTCTATCGAATTGGTTTTCAGGCCATCTGTTCCAGATAACATTACAAATCTTAGAGTGTTCGATGATGATGATCAGACCATCAGTTTCCTCACCAATGAAGACATTTTCCAAGAAGCTATTATAGATTAAGAAAAGCATGATGCTGATCTGCAAAACAAGGACGCAGTCAAAGGAAATCTCATGCCCAAAGGAGTGAGATCACTTGAAAGTTTGTTCGATCTACAGAGCAAGTTCAAAAAGCCAACAAATGTTAAAACTCATAGTTCCTCTATGCAGCATGAATTGATAAATCTGGGCACAGAAGCAGAACCAAAGTATGTTAATCTTTACAAATGTTGTTCACCGGGTGAAAGAGATAAGTTCATTAAGATTTTTCGGCAATATAAGGATGTGTTTGCTTGGACTTATAAAGATCTGAAAACATATGACACTCGTATCATTCAGCAAGTCATACCAATGAAGGCAAGCGTTAAGCCATTTCAGCAGCAGTTAAGAAGAATGCATCCTACTCTTGAACCTTTAATTCAAAAGGAGTTGAAAAAATTGTTAGATGCTAAGATCATTTTTAAAGTCAGGCACTCGGAATGGGTTGCTAATCTAGTTCCCGTAAGGAAGAAGTCTGGAGAAATAAGACTATGTGTAGATTTCAGAAATCTGAACAGAGCCTCTGATAAAGATAATTATCCCGTTCCTTCAATGGAACAAATTCTACAGATGGTATCGGGATCAAAACTTTTCTCTCTTCTGGATGGTTTCTCCGGTTACAATCAAGTATTAGTGGCAGAAGAAGACCGTCTTGAGACTACTTTCCGCACTAAGTGGGGAACATTTGCATACCGAAGAATGTTGTTCGTCTTGATAAACGCAGGAGCCATTTTCCAGCGAGCAATGGACATTTCCTTTCGAGGATTGGGTGGCCATTGTGTTGTAGTCTATCTAGATGATGTGACCATTTTCTTGAAGAAGAGAGAAGACCATGTTTTCCATTTAAAGAAGATTTTTTATCGATGCAAGACGTATGGTATCTCGTTAAACCCCAAGAAAAGTGTTTTTTCCGTTCTTGAAGGCAAGCTTTTGGGTCACATTATTTCAAAGAAGGGAATTTCTATAGATCAAGAGAGAGTGCAAGTTATCAACAAAATTCCCATGCCCCACAACAAAAAATCTATGCAGTCGTTTATGGGAACTATCAATTTTGTTCGAAGGTTTGCTCTCGATTTCGCCCAAACCGTTAAACCTTTGCAGCAAATGGTCAAGCAAAGCGTACAGTTCAAATGGACAGACTTGGAAAAGGATCCATTTAAGGATATCAAAGCAGCCATAGCTAATGCTCCCTCTCTAAGAAGTCTAGATTTTGACAAAGATTTTATTTTGTATACCTTTGCTTCAGATGACTCTCTCGCAGCTGTGCTCACGCAAAAGGTAATATCAGGAGATGAATACCCAATTACTTTTATGAGCATTGGTCTGCAAGGCATTAAAATGAACTATCCTGTTGTAGACAAGCAGGCATACGCCATATTCAAAGCGATAAAACAGTTCCCATATATTCTTAAGAACAGAACTAAAGTTGTAGTGCCTCACCTAGCCGTCAGATCCCTTTTTGTTCAAAAGGAATTGGGAGAAATAAGATGAAATTGGGTCACCGATCTTTAAGAATATGATTTAGAATTTAAACAACCACTATCATTAAGGGTCAAGGTTTATGCAAGCTGCTTACTGAAAATCCAACTGATGAAGAGCTAGACTGGAGGAGTGAAGCTGAACGAAACATGGTTGAGGTATGCCCTATTTTAACAGCTCCTGAATCCTGGTATAGAGACTTAGTGCATTATTTGCAGCAAGGGTACTTTCAAAAGCACTGGATTTCTAAGCAAAGAAGGGAAATCCGTTTGAAATCGATAGCTTATCAAATCATTGATGGAGTACTTTTTAGAAAAAATTATGATGCCATTTTTCTTAGATGCTTAGAGAAGGAAGATGCAAGTAAAGTGGTCAAAGAATTACACGATGGCCCTACTGGGGGACAATATTCCGGAGATACAACAGCTCACAAAATATTGAGGGCTGGATATTATTGGCCCACCTTGTTCAGAGATGCTCGTGCCTATGCAAGGATTTGTGACATATGCCAAAGAAGTGCTGGGAAATTACCGAAAGCAGTAGGACCGTTGCATCCATTTATTATCTCAGAACCTTTTGAACAATGGGGCATAGATGTCATTGGAGAAATAAAACCAAATTCTTCTCTACAGCACCGCTATATCCTGACGGCCACGGACTATTTTACAACATGGACAGAGGCTGTTCCACTGCGCAAAATCAATGAGGATGCAGTTATCAATTTCTTAAAGGAGAATATAATAACCAGGTTTGGGATTCCAATTTCCCTAGTCTTTAATAATGAAACTTATTTCTTGTCTTTTAAAATAAATGAATTTTTTTATGAAAGAGGAATTAAGTTACATTATTCAGCCAATTATTATCCCCAAGGAAATGGATTAGCTGAATCTTCAAACAAGAACCTCATCCGGATTCTTAAGAAAAATGTGATGAAAAATCAGAGAAGTTGGCACATAACTCTCCCAAAGGCCTTATGGGCAGATAGGGTTACTCCAAAAAATTCTTTAGGGGTTTCCCCATACACCCTTGTCTATGGTAGAGAATCCATCCTCCCTCCCAACATTTTACTCCCATCTTTGCAATTGTCCCAAGCCTCACGAGGTTCCAGTAGTCAAGTTCTACAATATAGAATTGACACCCTGCTAAAACTTGAAGAATCCTGGCAGAAAGCCAAAGACTGATTCCACCAACACCAAGACATAGTCAAAAGGTGGTTCGATAAAAGGAAGTATGGAAAAAGAAGTTTTGAAGTAGGTGACCTAGTTCTAAAATGGGACCATCCACACGAAAGTAAGGGAATGCATATGAAGTTTCAACATTTATGGGTTGGCCCTTACCAAATTTCTGAAAAGCTTGTCCCAATGACATACAAGCTAAAATATTTACAAGGAGAGGAAGTAACTCTACCTCTCAACGGCCTTTCTTTGAAGCAGTACTTCACGTATTCCTTTGAGGACTTTTTGTACATAAATAAACACTCTTGTTTCTTTCTTGCTTGCTTGTTTGGTTTTGTTTTCTATTGTTTTCTTCAGTCAGCTTGTTTTTCTTTCCACCTTGCTTTATGTTTAGAGTTTTCTTTATTCCTCTTTAATAAATCCCAGCTCAGCTTTTGGTGAAGAGGTAAGATAGATCTTCGAACAAAACCCAAGATCCTGTAAGGTTGAAACCTATTTTACAAAGAGTTATTTTTTGCGACTTTGTTTTCACTATTGAGTTTCCAGGAATTTGGAGATCCTTTTTCTGATTGGTCAAAGTAACCATGTTTCAATAACTAAGATTCGACATTTTTTTCCTACTATCTCGGGGCTCCACCCACTCTAACAATAAATGCCTGTCTCGAGGAGTTCACTATGAGAGACCCATGGAAAGGAAGCATGTCTCACAAATGTATGGTACTTTAAATGATCCCATGCTACAAATGAAAGCCAAAAGAGCTTGTATTAGAGATTTTGATTTCCAGAAATTCTCGCCTCAATTAAAGCAGGATAGAGAAAAGAAAAGTACATTCAATTAAGAAAGTTGTTCAAATAAATCAGCTCAGCTAGGTTCTTCTCCGTCCATGAAGCATGATAATCAAACAAACTTATCGCTCACACAAAAGGAAATTGTGGATTGAATAACCAAAATCAAATATGGAAGTTCAAGAAATTCATTTCTGGAAGACTCAAATGACAAAAGTCATCAAGAAACATCCAAAAGGATGTAAATAGCATGGGAATGAGGAACAAACGAATATGTCTATGAGGTATTGCTACGATCCTGTGGAGTCTTCTTTAGATGAAATCTGAGAGGCAAAATTGCAAAATGAACTCCATACTCAGGCCCTATGAGAGTTGTAAAGAAGTATGATTCTAAGTTGCCCTCTCGCAAAATGACCATGATGATGAGAGTGATCACTGTATTCATGAAACCTGAACTATGAAGACATTTTTGTTGCCTATATAAATCAGCAGTTTACCCCTACAGAGATTTCTTTTTCCGAGATATGTGTTCACCAGAGAATCGCCAATTGTTGTTGTTGCAACATCCCCCCCCCCAATTTTTTGTGATTTTGGGGCCCCTCCTTGTTTTTTAGAAAAGTTTGCTTAGGAACTAAACACTTCCTAGAAGGTCTTTTATACTTAGTTCTAGAAATGAAAGTTTTTGAGTTTGTTTTGTCTCTTTTTTCTCCTAAGTCAAACTCAGCCTTCTGATCCGAAACGATGGATAAACTCAGTCTTTTGAGCTGAAACTACGGACGAACTCGCCAAGTTTAGTTGCAACGACAGACAAACTCATCCTTTTCATCCAAAACGGCAGACGAATTCAGCAAGTTTCGCCGCAATAGGCGCCTCATTTTTTCGTTAAGTCTTTGAGCTCGCTCATTTCGGACGAACTCATCGAGTTTCGCTGAAACCTCGTAACAACTCACAAAGTTTTGTCGCAACGGGCGGGCAGAATTTTCGCTAAGGCACAAAGTCATTTTACGCCGGGTGATCTCGCCAAGTTCCGCTGTCACATCAGATGAACTTGGTTAGTTCCGCCGCTACGGGTGGGAAGATTTTATTCAGGCCCAAATTCGCTTCACGTCGTACAAACTCGTGAAGTTTCGCCGCAACAGGCGGACGAACTCATCAAATTCCGCAGCAACGCCACTCAAAACTCATAAGTTTTCGCCGCAAACCGTCGGGCGAACTCACCGTTTCCATCCGATTTTGGTGGTCACTGTTAATGCTAAGTGTGCCAAAAACACCTCTGTCGTACTTGCCTTAAACCCTATTTTAAAAGCTCCACCCACCAAATTAAGTGCCCACATGTGTCAACCTTTATATATAGGGTTTAGACAGTTAGAGTTTCTATTGGTAGTTTTTTGTGCTTTGAGAACCCCGTTCTAGGACGTGTCAAGTTGCTCCAGCTCATCCAGGGTGCTACACCTTCAATCCTCATCAGGCCCAATCGCTCTCTGCCAGGTAGGTGGTTATCCAACGTCTCCGTTTGTATTTGTTTTTTAGTTACTAGTCGCTGAGCCAATCCTAGCATTACCATCGTCGCAACTAGTTGCATGTCTCTTAGTTGAATTGCTAAATGTGTTTAGCCATCCCCATGTACTGGAGCTCGTAGCCATTGGCCCATCCAACCCACTTCCAGTCCCTTAAACCTATATGCTCAGTGTTCCCAGGCCGCACTTACCTATCACCTCACTCACACTTTTTCGTTAAGGAAGTACCAAACCTCCTGTTTCAATTTTGAAATCAATAGCATCTTTTCCATAGCCGCTTATCATCCTAAGGAGAAGCATGGTGTTCTATTTTTAGTACAAACTTTTAATTCCTATCTATATTCTACAACACATTGCTATTGAAAGTGCTTGATATTTGCTATATCTATGAAATATATTTGAGACATGCTGTTATGCTAGTCTAATGTGTATATTTTATGTTATATTTGATCTTATGTCTATTCACGCATGGTCATTGAACAGGGTTAAGCCACAATGCCAAAGGGTAGCAAAAGGAAGGCAAAGATGACTGAACCAGAGGAGGCAAGAGTCGAAACTTTATTCGAGGACACCAACTCTGTCACGGGCGTTCCTCCGGAAGCCAAGTGGGGAGATATATACCGCATGTTAAGAGACCAAGATATCCCTAGAGCACTCTTGGAAGAAGGATACTTATACCAAAACATCAGAATCTCTGGTATATCTAAAGCTTCCACACGCCCAGAGCTCTTTCCCTGTTCAGAAGTGATTGAATGGATCCTGGAACATGCAGATGCTGAATCAAGAGTATTATCTGATAGCAAATGAGAAGATTTTTCCTCGTTTCATCTAGCCTACATTGTAGGAGCTTACAAGTTACCACGTCCTCGACAGCACCAGAATGACGAATGGCTGGGGAAAATCAAGATGGATAATTTTGAAATCAAGAAAAAGCTGTTAATCTCGGGAAAGTAGCTAAGGAAAAAGGACAGTTATGAGTATGAAGTCCAAAACCTGAGGCCCCCTTTCCGAATGATCGCCCTTATGTTAAGTATAATTTTTGGCATGGTTGACGGAACCGTTTATAGGATACGATGGGTTCCCATAATTAATTACGTGGCATTCAAAGGAATGGTCTTTAATTGGGCATATATCCTCTTGGATAGTCTTTCATCCGCCATAGCCGCTGCAAAAGAAGGGTTGATCCTAAAGAAGTCAGAATTCTACATGTCATCCTATCTCATAGATTGTATTCTAGAAAAGCTTATTTTCCCAAAGTTAGGTTGTGTTTTGGATCAAACCAACACCCCAGTGTATACCAGCTAAAAAATGCTTTGGGCCCAAAATTACAAAACGCAGTACAAGCTCATTTGTGAAGAATTCATCATACCTTTGTATGAGCTAATGTTTAATGAAGAACCCAATTGTTTATCTGAGAACACCATGGGGGTCATGGAAAGCTATGGAGATTTCTATTTTTCAGAGAAGGGTACTTATATAAGAATGTATGGAGGCTCCAAACCGCCATATATCCTGCCTTGGTATGCTACTGATTACATAATCCTAAAGGAGGCAGTCATGCAAGTTTTTCTTGATGGAGTCGGTTGATTTTTTAATAGATTGAAAAAGGCTTCTTTTCCTCCTTTGCCTTTCTATGTGGGATCCTATAAGTTCTCAAAGTTTTCATCGGCTGAAGATTTTGTTCAGGAGTTAAGAGGTTTTCACTTCGGGGAAGTAGTCTTCCATAGAAATGACAGGCAGAACAAGACTGCAGAACATTGCAGAGAGATCCATGCTCACTTAAATTATGCTCATTACTATGATGAAGATGAAGAAGCGTATAGAGGAATCAGTAACATGACTGAGCTCCAAATTTTCCATAACCTTAAAGGTGGAGCCAGTTCTAGCCCGACCGCTGCCCAAGATGCCCAAGAGGCCAAATTACAAAACTAAAAGGAAGGAGCCGAAGCTTTGACTAATGAAGAGCAAAGGCTTAAAGAGGAATCTGAGAGGATCCAAAAGGAAGCTGCCGACAAGACGCAAAAGGAGCAGTAGGACAAGATTCGAGAAGAAGGAGCTCTTAGGCTTCAGGAGGAATAATCCCAAGGCTCCGAGACGAAGAACTAGAAAAGATAAGAATGGAAGAAGCTGGTAAAGCACAAGAAAAAAGAGAGACGGTTGAGAACCAGCTAAGGGTCGAAGAAGAGGAAATATAGCTTAAGGTCGAAGAATAAAATAAAGCAAACGAAGATGCACAAGCTGGGGGGTGTAGCACACAGGACGTGTATATAGACTCTTCCTAGATGGTTCAAACCCCACCCATGCAAGAAAACATCCCTATAGAGAATCTTCCGCTGATCCCTTTCACTCCATCGAAAGATCATACTATGTCCCAGTGGGATAAATTTGTGCTTGATAAGAAAAGGAAGTCCATTGTGCTAAAGTCAGAGACAAGGTTGAAAAAACCTTTTCACCCGGACATCATTACTCGGCAAGAAACCACTGTTATGCAAAACATGCAGAAGGCTCCTGTGGCTATGGCATCTGCTACTGTAGCCGCAGCGGAAGCAAGCGAGGAAAACATGGTCAAAATGGTAAAGGAGTTTGAGACAACCAAGAAAAGGGCTCATATGCTGCAGCACACCGTGGCTAATGAGCAGGCCTATAGAGACCTCATGGTGAAGAAATATAATCGCCTTTTTTCATATCAAAAGGAATTGTCAGATAAGTATCAACACTTGGAGGAGGAAAAGGAACACTTGGCAGTCCAAATGATGATAGTGGAAGCAGAAAAGAATGACTTTGAATCAAAATCATTCAACTAGAAGAGGAGAAGGAGTTGATGGCTGAACAGCTGGAGCAAGCAAGCAGCAAAGCAATGGACATGACTCCCTTTCATGAACAATCCTGTGAGATACTAAAGCAAATGAACGAGTCGTAGGAACTGCTTACTGAAGAGATTTGCAGGCTAAAAGCCATGGTAGACAAAATGAAGGAGATTAACTCCGAAGCTATTAGGCTCAAGAAAAAATACACTTGGGTAAAAGAAGATATGGTGAAGCAGATGGAATGAAGAGAAGGCAAGACGTATTTCCCCAAGCACCTCCCTTTCAAATATGTGGTTGATTTTAAAGAGGACATAGGCTTCATGGAATTCTGTAAGAACTGCAGTGGAAAATTGATCTCTGTGATCCAAATAACTATTGAAAAGTGCAACAGTCTCTATCAGAAGGTTCAAGAAGTTCATGAGAGGTGCAAAATAGCTTTCCCCCGGACTCTTGAAGATTTCCCGAGTAAAGAACATCGCCCATCTGATTTGAGAGGTGAACTGAGCATCCAAATGGAATATGTAAAGAGAATACATGTGTTAACAACATATGATATCCATCAATGCATCGAGCAACCTTCCATACACGCTCATATGTTCCACGATATTCTCCAAACTGCAGTGGCAGAAATGTAGGATATTGAAGCTGAACTAGACAAGCATGTGATTTCCAAAATAATCTTGCTCCCTGTACCTGCCAATGTTGTTATAAGAGGCACAGGCATCTGGTTTAGCTACATAGTAGAAGCTGACAGACAGGCAGCAGGAAAGGCATCAGTAGAGGCAGGAACACCATCTGGAACAAAGGCTCCAGCTGAAGCAGAGGCGCCATCTAAAAGATGACTTAGCAGCCACAATATGTTGAAATTCTATTTTTCCATTGTTAAGTCGTGAAGTTAAAGGACAACTGTCTCTTTTTTTCTTTTGTGTGAAAGGATTCCACGAATTATTCCATTTTTGTAAAAGGTATTTAAAAGAAATTAAAAGATTTAGGGAAAAGGGACATGTGGAAACTCTGGGAGAATTTTGTAAAACTATATATAGATGATTAAAGAATAGTAGAAGGACTTTTGGCAGGTGAAAAGACATTTTCTATCTTGCACGTGAACTAATTTACTGCATGTATAAGGAATTCGAATTTTGCCTAAAGAAATCCTAGGAGACTACATTTTTCCTGAAGAATGTGTTAAATGTTTGCTGGATTACTCCTGTGTCATGTATACATTACTGTGAGATCATTCCTTGCTATTATGAATTGCTTCTATGTGATGAATGTTCTTATAATTTTCTATGCAAAGATGTTTATCTCAAATGAGTAATGAAATGTGTTCATTGAATCAAAGCTACCTTTGATATCTTTTATATTCTGCTGGAATTACATCTTTATGATTAAATAGTTATCTGTTTGATATTTAGATGTCTCTTTCAGTTTAGTACTCATCTTTACAGTTTTCTCCTTGCAAGGATAGATTAGATTTGCTTTTACAGTTTTAAATTAATTACCTTCATTTAGCTTAGGGCACTTGCATATCATATTTAAAATAAAATACATAAACGGTGGATCGGGCCGCAACCGGTGTAAAGAATATAAATATTTAAATATTACAGTAGTCGGAACCGTTAACCGGATGGATTCCCCACACCAAATGGTGAGCGATCTAGTTGGGCTTGCTTACCAGGGAGGATCCCTTGCTAATTGATGCTACAATTTTCGAGGCATCAACAGTTTCACAACTGGTAATCAAGTGGTTTCTACCATGTTCGACTTCAACACCTTGTAATCACATGGTTAGATTCGTATTAATTTGGGATTGGGTAGAAGACCCTGGATGGTTCTGAAGTTTATTTAGCACATCCAGGTTGCGATGGTTATTTTTTGAGTAGGTTCCCACATGGACATTATGTTGGTGACCTAATTAATATATGGTCACACAGATCCACGTTTGTATTGGTCATGGCTATGTCATTGTCTTATCATGGATCTATGCTTGTAGTCTAGTAGCCATGATTTATCTTCAGTCATTGTTGAATCAGTACTATCATGGATCTGCGATGTATTGGTTGGCAGCCATGCTTTCAGTCAATTGTTCTGAGCATGGGTATACTCGCCTCAAGGTCGTTAGACATATTGTTGATATTTTCTTACAACTCTACTCCAGTTCTCCTTCAGATATCCTTGCAGACTTATTATTGGTAAAGTGTTTCGGCCATCATATTCCTTCTAAGCTCACACTTTATGGGGAATCTGTTATACCCCAAATTGTCACATTGTGCACCATTAAGAGTCTTCATGTCATATCACCATGAGAAACATGATTTTATGCCTCCTGAGGGTGTTAGGACCCTTTGTCATCATGTTGGTCCCTTCCCTAGTCACACTTGGAAGCAAATCTAACAACTCAGGGGTCGAAAACCACTTGAACTAACCCATTTATGAGCCTCTTAGAGATATTTCCACGCCCTACTAGTGGTGCAAGGCGCGAAAATTCCTTATTTTCACATCCTGCTAGTGGTGCAAGGTGCAAAAATTCCTTATTTTCGCATTTTGCATGACTATGGGGGCGTGAAAATTACAATATTTTCGTGTTTTGCTCAGTTATGGGGGCGCGAAAATCCTTGAATAGCCATTATCCTTGGATTTTGGATCTTGAATTTCGAGGATATTTTCATGGGATGAGGTCCTCCTTCAAATCTCATCTCACATTCCCTCGTTGGCATGCTTGAGATCCTTGATCCACATCTTCCTCACTTAGATCCACAATATCCTCATAGTGGTTGGCCTCCCAAATCCTATAAGAAGAAGGCCATCCATGAGCTATGTGGGTGATCTTGGAAGCACTAAACTTATGATCCTATGAGTCTTGCAAGAGTGATGTTGGAAAGCTTGGAAGGAGGTGCTGCTACTTTGGACATCAAGGTATAAAATTGTAATCAACTTCTTTTGGCTTTCTTATCATTAATATAACTTCGCCTATTCCTCTCATGTTCATGTCTTTAATGATGAATGCATGAAATTGTCTAGGTTTTATAGTTATATCTTTGTTTATACATATATTTCTTTGGAGAAGGTGTTGTCTTTCCTTTGTGAACAGGTTCATAAGTCCATAATCAAAGGCTGGAGCTGGAGCAACTTAGGAGCAACAAGGAAAATCATCAAAGTAAGGTACTCTATCTACTTGCTTTGTCTTTCCATAATTTGTTAGCTGATATGTGAGCTAGATCTAGAAGGACTATAGTGTCTATTTATTTCCTCTCTGTCTTGGGTAGGAAACTAGGGGCCTTTTCTAATCCCAAGGGGATATCTACCTATCCGTAGGAAGAAAATCTCACCACACATGTACTTCTCAAACTCATCCTCTAGTCTCTTGGTCGTTGTCATGTACTTATCGAACTCATCCTCCAATCTCTTGGTCGTTTTCATGTACTTCTCGAACTCATCCTCCAGTCTCCTGGAACCTTCATCATCTATTCCTTCGCACCCTTATGTTACCTTTGAACCTGGATTGCAACCAGACAGAAGTTTCTCAACAGCACCAATTTGTGGAACGGGCGTAGCGGTCCGGTACATCTATTTCACACATTTGATCATCCTTTGCCGGTGCCGGCGCGCCTTTGCTATTGGTACTTCTACGGTCGGAGGGACCGCTTCTCTTCTAACACTCAAAACTTGCTTTGACATCTCGGGTAAGAGCTCGTCTTTTTTATTCCTTATACCCGGTGCCTCTGATCTGCTGGTTTCTCATGAACACTTGTCATTCTTTCCCTTAGCGCACCTTGGTTGCTTCCGTTGGAAACGAAATGCACCATTTGAACTCTCTCAATTCCTTTTTCCACAACTTCCTTGGAATTTCTTATTTTACTTATGGACTCTCTTCATCCGACTTACTGACTCTGACTCTCTTCATCCTTCAATCTCTTCGCCTATATTTATGCTTGCTCCTCGTGTCCTTGATGCCTAATTATTGAGTCATTCACGAAATATTTCCCATAGCCATCAGATTTTATCCTCAAGACTGTCATCATACACCTCTGCCGTCTTCCAGTGATGCTTAGCCGCAATAATCATGCGTTGATTTGACTCCCATGTGCTAAACGTGCTAAACATCGACAAGCGACCCATTTGGCCATGTCTCCCACTTTTTGTCATAAATTTTTTTTCTTTTTTTTTTTGAATTGTTTCTCAACTGTTGTGCACCTGATCATGGGGATAGGGTTTCAACCGATTCCCATTTACTAGATTGGGAAATAATGTCCCATCTAATATTTGTAACTGCACTGCTCCTCCATCAGTAACAAAATTTATGACATATGGACCCAACCAATGCATCTGCAGCTTACCTGGATGCTTTGCAAATTTGTTGTCATATAGTAGGACCATATCGCCCTACTGGAAATGCTTTGTTTTGACGCACCAATCGTGCCAAGTCTTCTTTCAATCTTTTTCTATCTTCTGATGGAATCCTGCGATGAATCGATCCTCATCAAGCTGTACCAACTGCGCTAATCATTCTTCAATTGCTCCATCGTCGCTCATATATGTAGCTACTGTGATGCGTAGACTTGGGACGATATATTCCATTGGAATTACTGCTTCATTTCCATAGACTAACTTGAACGGGGTCTATCCTATCAGTGGTTTGCAAGTTGTGCGATATGCCTAGAGTATCGTTGGAATTTTCAAATCCCAATCGTTATTGTTGGTGTTGCACACCTTTGTAAGTGCATGCTCCAATATTTTTTTAAATGCCTCAATTGTCCCGTTAGCTTGTGGATGATATGGGGTGCTCTTCTTGTGTTGAATTTGAAACTCCTTCGTCATTGCTATGATTGTTTGATTAACAAAATGAGTACCATGGTCACTCATTAGTATCTTTCGGCACCCAAACCTGGTGACCACGTTATCGAAGAGGAATCTTGTTGCAATCACAGCTTTGCAATCCTTTGTCGGTGCAGCTTCTGCCCATCGCGTCAAATAATCTGTCATAGTAATTATGTAGCCCGACCCTGTTCTTTTTCCTGGTGGGTTGATGGGTCCCACGAATTCAACTTCCCACTTGTAGAAATCATGCAATGTCAATTGAGGTACTAATGGAATTTCATCCCTTCGTGACGGATTCCTGGTCCTTTGACATACGTCGCAGCTTTTTTTGTAGTCCATAGCATCTCCATGCATTGGTGGCCACCATAGTCCTGCTCGAAGGATCTTCCTAACAGTGGCACGTCCTCCATAGTGTCCTCTTACGATTCCATCGTGAGATTCTACTAACATCCTTCCATGTTCTTGCGGAAGGATGTATCATCAAAGTATCTCATATGTTCCCATCTTATATAGTTTCCCTGCAGTCAGTTGGAATTCTGCATCTCTTACGACTAATTTCTTCTTCTGGTTGGTAGTGAATTCCTCCGGCGCCTTCCCTATTACCAAAAATTGAATAATTTGCTTGTAATGGTCATCGACCATTCCGACCCTGAACAACTGAGCATCGAGAAATACTTCATCAATATTCCTTGGATCTTCTCCAGACTCTATCCGTGACAGATGGTCTGGTCCTGCATTCATTCATCTAGGCTTTACAATTATCTCGAAGTCAAATTCTTGGGAGAGTAGCAGCCATCAACAGATCCCCCCCCACAACACAGGCTTGTTCACCAGGTATTTGAGTGCTGAATGATCGGTGAACATTTTAAAATGCCCCCCTAAGAGATAGTGTCGAAACTTCTGTAAGGCCTAGACCATCGCCAAACCTTCCCTCTTTGTGGTCGTATAATTCTTCTCCGCAATAGACAGCTTTCTACTTGCGAACGCAATCGGGTGGTCTATCGCTCCTTCTCCTAGCTGGGCCAATATGGCTCCCAGTGCGACTGATGATGCATCGACATGAATGTGGAATTCCTTCTTCCAATATGGAAATGCTAGTATGGGTGCTTCAACCATCTTTGCTTTCAATATATCCAGACTCTTTTGGCACTCTTCATTCCATTCAAACTTGGCATCTTTATTCAACAATTTCTCCATCGGCGCTGTGATCGCTGCATAACCTCTGATAAACTTCCTGTAGTATCTCGTGTGTCCCAACGTCGCTCTTAATTGATTTACTTTTGTTGGCGATGGTAGGTAGACAATAATCATGATCTTCGCAGGATCGACCAACATTCTGTCCCTGCAAAAAATGTGTCCCAGCAAAATCCCAAACGGAGCGCAAAAAATGCACTTCTTTAGGTTCAACGAAATCTGGTGCTGTCGACATCTTTCCAACATCAACCTCAGATTTGCAACGTGATCCTTGACCAAATTGTACACTTTCCAATCATCCATGTATACTGCAAGAAATTTATGGATGTAATCCTTGAACGCAACAACTACTAGTCTTGAAAAAATTGTTGGTGCATTCTTCAGGCCAAATGGCATCACCATATATTGAAAACATCCCCATTCAGTCACGAACATTGTTTTGTGTCGATCCTCTTTTGCAACATTTATCTGGTGATAGCCTGAGAATCCGTCTGTGAAGGAGTATATTTCCTGACCTCCCACTCCTTCTAATACTTCATCCGTAAACGGTGTAGGGAATGGATCGTGTAGGCATGCGTCATTCAGCTTTCTTAAATCGACACAGATTCTGACTTCGCCAATTTTCTTAACTTGGACCATCATCGGGCCGATCCACTCTGATTCCTCTACTGGTTCTATAATTCCTGCTTCTAGCATTCTCTCGATTTCATCCTTCACCCACTCCTTATACCTCGGATTCAACCTGTAAGGCCGCTGCTTTACTGGCTTTGCATCAGGTTTCAGTGGGATTTTCATCTCGCCTAGGTCCCCAAAAATACCTTTCATCTCCGAGAATTTTGTCGGAAACAAGTCCTAAAACTCGTGCAATAGGTCAGTCATCTTCACAATAGTCCATTCATCCCAGTAGTCTCCAATGCTTGTGAACTTGGGATTCTCTTCCGACCCAATGTTCACTTTCTTGATTCGCAATGGCTGCTGAAACTTGTCGGAAGGCATATCTGGTGCCTCGACACTGCAACTTCCTTCTGACTCTGGGATATACTTAGCCCTCAGATCATCCTCATCGTTTGGTTCTCCTGCTATGTTGTAGCATTCCATTGGCATTTGGGGTGTCGTAGTCCACTGAAGTCCCATAGGTTTCTTTATCAGAACTACGTCGAGTACTTTCTCCTGGACCTCCCGTAAAGCCAATTGTTAGCTATTCCCATGAGGTTGTTCCGCATCTCAGTTCTGTTGTGATATAGCAACTTCACGGTACTTCATCTAATGTGTGAATAAATGTGTGGACCCATTCCTGTTTCACTCATGGTCCCCGTTTGCTTTCACATTCATTCAAATGCTCCTTCGGATATCCTCTGCCATCATACTTCCTTCTGCAGTATCCTTCAGTGTCTCTGAACCTAACCGTCATTAGGTGTCTACATAGTGGCTAGTTAGTTATTGTGGACTTGTCCACCGCCCACCATCGCGCTAGTGTATCCTTCAGGGCTTCCTCCAAGGCCAATAGTCGTTCTGGTTCTACCACTTTTTCTTCAAATTCAGTGATAAATGCAGCCAATTTGGGAAATCCCTCATACGTTGGTAGCTCACACTCTTCTGTGGCTACCCATCGTAGCGACTGAGTGATCTATGCACACCTCCTAAACAATAATTCATGCAGTCGATTCTGCCAATTTTCAAGTGCTTCGTCCGAATCTGACGACGTCGAACTGCTACTACGCCACCCTAACTCTCCATCTGCAGTTGGATTGATGTAGTCTTCGGAGATGTTGTAAATATTGTCCCATCCCTCAGTAAATTCATCCTTTGTCAGCTCAACATATCTTTGTCCTTCTGCAAGATCGAGAGGTGCGACTACCTTCATCTCACAATTTTCGAACAAGATGGTTTGTTTCTTGAAATTGATAATAGCCTGATTCTCCATCACCCAGTCTATCCCTAGCAGCACTAGATAGGGGCTTGTGTTGTCGACAATCTCTATCACATCAAAATCTACGTATGTTTTGAGTCCTTCGATCTCAACGGGGACTTGGCATAGTCGATCGATCAGGGTGACCTTACTTTGGTTTACTAGTCACAATTGTACTGAGGACCAAACCAACTGTGGTTTTCCCATCGTTTCCCAGGTCTGTTTTTTCAAGATGTTTACATCTGACCCCAAGTCCAATATAATGGAGTCGACATCGAATACTCCGACTTGCGCGGACATCCACATTTCTCTTCCTTTCTTTCTCTTATGTATTCGATTGACCATTTTCTCCTGTCGTGCACCCTCACGTCGATGCAACACGATGGATATTTCTTCCAATTCGTCCTGATATTTTTCCAGCTCTAGGAAACTCTCTAGGAAGGCTCTTAAGGTGTTAGCCTTTTTCTGCGAATTCGTCATGTCAAATGTCGACGGAATGTCATAAGAGGTGGTTGCCTCAACTGCCTCATTACCTCCTGTGCTTTCAAGAAAATATCCCTTTCTACTTCTGCATCGAATGTGACTTGTTTTCTTGCTTTTGGTCGGACGCTAGCCTGTGACTTGTCGGCCCCTGTCACAGCTCCTCCTCGGGTCACTATTCTGACAGTTGCATTTGGACTTCTGACCTTTGCTGATATCTTCTGTACCACTAGTGGCGGATTCAAGTTCTGATTTTGATTTGGTGGAGGTGGGGGTAGGTTCTCAGTTGGCCATTTCGCAATGAGCTGAGGACAGTCTTCGACACCATGGTCCACAACGCTGCAGTAAGTGCACTGTGGGTTTGGATTCAAGTAATCTCTCTGGTAATTCCCTTGCTAACCACAATTGTAACATATGATGGGTCCTAGACCCCATCCAGTAGCTCCTCCTCGGCCGACACCGGCACCTCGACCTCCATGGAACCCCCCTCTAAACCCTCCTCATTGTGACCCGTATGAAGGGTACTGCGGTTGACCATACTACGGTTGTGCATATTGCGGTTGACCGTACTGCGGTGGTTAGTATTGCGGTTGTGGATATTGCGCTTGACCATACTGCGATTGACCATACTGCGACTGATCATACTACGGTTGCGGATTATATTGAGGCTACTATTGTTTGTACTATTGTTGCTGCTGTACCAACGGTTGTTCCTCTCCTTTCATGAATAATGTATCCCCAGTCCTTTCTTGGAGTAGGTCATAAGCCCTCCAATTTTTTTCGTCATGGCCAACCGATTGACAGAATTTGCAATACAAATTCACTGGCTTCGACACCATCTTCTGCAGGTACACACATTCTTTCGTTCGATGTCCTCTCGTCTGACAGATGCGACACCAAGGCATTCCTCCTTGACTGAGGGGATTCAGTGCACCCAACTGTAAATATTCTTGAAATTCTGGGAACTGATCCTTGTGATGTCCTTCAATTTTGTATCTAGTGCACCATACGTATTTGCGGACCTCTTTTCCCTTCTTCATATCCTGTAACTAGATCGTTAAATTTTCCAACTGCGCTTGTATCTGATCCAAGCCTACGCTTGTTTCGTCGATCGATGAAGCCTCCAACTTCATTGCGATTTCCAGCGCTTCTGCTTGAGTTGCTACCTTCTGTTGCATAAACAGCCCACGAATGTGCGGCACCAACCCTGCAATAAACCATTCTTTATGCTGCATGTCCCTCATCCCAAAACTCACTTTTTCCATTAGCATTTTATACCGTTGGTCAAATTCCCATACTGATTCGTTTGGAAACTACTTGATTTCCTTAAGCTCGGTAATGTACTGCGACTCAGATTTTGGTTTTCTAAATTCATCAATCATCCCCACCTTGATCTGTGGTAATGTTTTATCTAGATTTCTCGTCGGTACCTTAGTAAAATTCATATACCAGTCTAGAGCACGGCCCCTGAGGGTTGTCACTAGCTGTCTCTTTTTGATGTTTTCATCTTGAACCTGTTTCACGGTCCATACTGCCTCACAAAAAAACCAGTATTGTCTGGGATCCTCGGTCCCGTTACCCTTGAAGGTTGGCATATTTGCGTCATCACCTTCCATTCATGCGCTTCTACTATTATTATTTATTGATCCACTACTCATACTATTGTTCTGGCATGTAGGACAACTCTACGAATAACTTGTATTTCTTCCTATCAAGTTCTGAGTAGTGCATGGAGTTGAAGGTCCGTTGTAGCTTAGGGTCCGTCCTTCTTCGGCTTCTCGGGTAGCCTGTTCACTTTCTTCTTCGTAGTAATAAGGTCGCTTCGTCCCTCATGGTCCTATTTTGCAGTCTTCTATTATGGTGCCCTCAAGAGACTCTCTCTCAGTCCTCCTCTTATTCTATGGCCGCCAGAATATCACCCCACTACTCAAAGTACCACAATATTCTTCAGCCTACCTTAGAAATTTGTCGTCTCTCATGTCCATATACCCCACATCTTTCTATCGGACACGCATTCACGCGGTACCCACAACTTCCGCACACTGATATTCTACTCGTCGGAATTCATCCTCAGTATACGCTTTTTGCAGACGAGCATCTTAATCCATAACTTCAGCGATAGCAGGAATCTCCCTTTAGGTCCTTTGAAAAATTTCCTTTCTACGTCGTTGTATGATTTGATCGTATCAACGAAAAACTCAGTGATGTATCCCTCTAGGATAATGTCTACCCATAAGTCAATAGCCCTTGATACTCTATTGTCAACCCGTTTTAGTTGTTGAATCAGTTCTGGAGTCCAGTGGTTAGGTTCACCTCTTTGGAAATGGTTCTTCTGAAAGGTTAGCAGCGCCAACCACTCGTGCAGCAATATTGGGAATTCGCAGAAGAATACCTCGTGGATATCAGAATAGATATGCTTTTCCAACCAACTGCTTGTCATCTTCCTAGGGTTTCGATTTTCTCCTTCTGTGAATTCTTCTGTCTTCTTGTCGAACCAGTCCTGAATCTCCAGTTTTGTCGGGTGCCACAGCATGTCCTCTTCTTTCTTCTTCAGGGTCCCGACAACGGAACTATTTGTTGACACAATTCTATTGACAGGGGTTCACTTCGCACTGCCATCAAGAAACACCAACCAAACACCCTTAAGCATCGGCCCATAAAGGTTTTACCCTTTCCAGCAACACCCGCGAAGCGAGTGAAGTCTCACCCGAGATGAATAAGGGGGCTGCAGGAACCAGGTTTCCGCAGTGGGGAAGGGACATGCATATATTCTCACTCTATTGCTACTTAAACCAGATATTTTATCTTCGGATCATACTTCGCAACTCAAACATACATTCATCATTCGCATATTCAATATATAATTGGCGTTCACATTAATAGAGTAACACTAGTGATCGCATCAATGAAAACTTACATAAAAGACAACATAAAGCATGACGCAACACTCATTATTTGACATAAACAGAGATAAAAGAGCATATCCAAACATCTTCAGGCATTAACTCATCTAAACCTGCGATATAACCTTTGCAGAAATAGTTCAAAACACCTAATCACGGATCCATACAAAATTTCCGAAAACAGAGCAAAACATTACAGAGTTCATCTGCACATCTATCGATCACTTATGATCTCATACTAGGATTCCCTTAGGCTAACATTCATAGTCCTATTTATAGACAACTATGGCGGTTACAAAATGGTCCAAATGACCCTTTCTAACTAACTAAACCAATATTGCGCTTTCATCGACTCCTTGTTCTCCGTGAATGGTCCTTTCTTCTACGGATGGTCCTTCTTCGTTGCTCTTCCGCAATTCATGCGGTCTAACCCCGTGCCAACAAGCACCAAGAGGGATATGATGCATTGTCTAATAATGTTCTCCAGGGAGTGGCCCAATCTGAAAGGACTTGGTTGCATGATCCTGTGAAGTAGAATTTGAAAGCATAGAGTGAGGATGAAATAACATAATGGAACCAAACTTCCAAGACTCGTGCAAAATAAATCATCTTTCATTGGCAATAGAATTTGGGCATTTTTCTTTCTGTAGATTAGGGTTAGGAGTTTCTTTCACACTCCCTCTATTTTCTCACACTGATTTTACTTCTGAGTCACAATGACCTGCTATTTTGGCCATTTATTGGACATTAATCAAATTATCTTATATGACAAATAAAATTATGAAAGTTTAATCCTCTTCGAAGAGATATTTCTTCCATTTTTGAAATCCAAACCCTTAAAATAGGCTTATAGGAAATGATCCAAAACTCCCCTTAGATTAGAGAATAATGAACAAAATAAATGCAAACTAGTCGTGTATCAAATATCAAGAGAATGAGCCTACCCTACTCGTGGCAGTGTGTGTATTGATAAATTTAGAAGTAAATGTGAATCTGATCTACTAATGGTTAGTTGTTTAGAGCTTTTACAAGTTCTCAAAGGGTAAATGTTTTTTTTAAGTTATTTTTTGGTGATTTTAACTTCATAAATTTCCTAGGTTGACTTAGATTCCTTACATTATTCTCCTTAAAATGTGTTTCCCTTAAAGCATACAAGACTGAGAATGATAGGAAAAAATATTTTCTAATTCCTAGCATCTTTAAGTGGTAGATGTTTTGACCTTATCAAATATTCCATAACTTTGTTCAAGCACTTCAAAACTCCTTTTCTCTTGTTTCCAAGATGTACTCAGGCTCTTCATCCAATGGGTCACTACTAGAAATGTACTAAGGCCCTTCATCTAGTGGACCGGTACTAGAAAACTAGTATTTCCTGCTGACTTTTCTTTTGAAGATAAAAGCAATTGAACTCATTGTGCATTCTTTCCAAGTTGCAAGTGAGGTAAGTAGTTTGTAGCCTATCTTATTTACTATTTATTCAAACCATGTGCATACCAATGAGGAGGCAATTTTACCATTGTAGATGTTACTAATATTTATTTGTAACATTCCTGCTATGAGCCAACTCCACAGTATGATATAGAATTTGTAATGCTTTCTCATTCTCTTCATAATGTTTATTACAAAATTTCAAATGGTTATGGATGCCCACTTTAAGCTAATATCTCAACAATGTTCATTCCATACATTGCTTTGATGTTTGTTTTTGCAAGGGGTAATGACTTAACCCCCAAGATTGTTTATCTTATATGTAATTTGTAGGGTATATTCCAAGCACTTGTTTCCTATTTTGGTTTGACCATGAATTTATGAATGGTAATTGGTATTGGTTAATACCATCATTTTAATTTTCTTAAATAATTTTGTCAAGAAGATGCTTCTAAACTTGGGATACATATCAGTTATATTTTTGTTTGAGAAATTCTGCAACCTATAAGCTTCTTTCATAAATGTCTCAACAACTTGATTGAATTTTAAAGTTGCCTTATAGACATCAAATGGGAAAACTTTCTTCGTCTAGCACCTCCTACAAAATATCATCTTAACGTTTTGGTTTCAACAGTTTAATGATAAAATTGTTAGGAACCCGTGTCAACCCTTCTCTTTACTTTGTTAGTATATTGTTGTTGGACGCATATGCTTTGTAAGTCGTCCCGTAGTATTTGTTGATCCATAGTTTGTATTATCCCATGGTATTGACCCATAGTATTGGACGCATATGCTTTGTAAGTTGTCCCGTAGTATTATATGTCCCATGGTATTGACCCATAGTATTGGGCATAGACTTAGTATATAAGTGTGTGTTGAGGCCAATGAAGGTACCGTGAAGTTATTTGTATTGAGCTTGCTCAAAGGAGGTTTCCTCCTCGAAGTGGCCTGCAATCAATAAAGCGATTCTGAGTTCCATTATTTTTGCTATCTCGTGTGTTTTAATTAATTAATTATTGCAGGTTCATCACAACTGGTATCAGAGTACTTTCTTGGGCTCGTTGGGTGGAATTTCTGCCAAAATTGTTTTTTCGCATCTGTTGCAAGTTCAGATGGAATAATCCCTATCCGCTTAACTGTGGGAAGTACTTGGGCATAATCCTTAAAACTCATTGTGAGGAGTACCACAGGAACCCCAAAGTAGCTGGCCCATTAAGAGGACATGCCAGCGAAAAGGGAAACACCCCTACCTGATTGACTAGTTCCCACCCGTGAGGTAAACCAAGAGTTGTCGTTTGTGGCAAAGCGGTTATCAGTTTTACCTGAGCCATGGAGTGAGGGGTACTACCCCAATACGCAAGTCATCAGACAACATTGGTGGCCGCGTGAAACCCCTGAATTGTTAGGAAGCCGAGCATAGCTGGGGTCCATATCTATTTTTAGCTGAACTGTTGCCTATCACTTCCGCGTTGTTTCAGATTCAACCGTTTTAGATCCATTCCGAGCCGTTTCAGGTCCATTCTAAAATCCGTTCCAAATCCAGCCATTTTAGATCTATTTTGAAAGTCGTTTCAAATCTAGCCATTTTCGATCCATTCGGATTCGTTTCAGATCCAGCCATTTTCGATCCATTCGCCATATCTCCTTGGTTTTAACTCTGTTTCCCCTGAAACTTCACTGACACCCCTGCAATCCCATTCTGCATATTTCATTCCTGAGGACCTTATCCCAAATTCCACTTCCCAAAATCAGAAATCCCACATTTATCTATTTTTAGTGTTTGTCATAACTTCTTCAATTTTCACCCAATCGCCTTCAAATTTTTCCACCGTGTTCATTCCCTATTTCTGCTTCTTTGTTCCTCTCTGACAAATTTTCTCATTATTTCACCCCGCTTCTGAAATCCTCATTTTCTGCTTCCCTGTCCATTCGAAAGTGTCCAAAACCTAGTTAAACCCCAATTACCCATCAGAGTTTTTCCCAAATCCAAATTTCCCTTTACTAAATAAGCTTTTGTTTTTGTTTTTCTACCCATTCCCCCAAAAAAGAAAAAAAAAAACTCTTGGTTATGGTTGTCACCCACACAGGAGCAAAATCCATGGAGGAAGCACTTACAGCCATCCAAACCAAACTCCAGGATCTGGATGAAAAATTTCTCGGCCTCCATCTTGAGCATTCAGCCATGAACAACAAATGACAGTCTGAGTCTTCATCAGACAATGGGTTCTCTTCTTCCAGCCATTTCCATGGTCCGAAGCTTGATTTTCCTCACTTCAATGGTATTGATCCGACTGGATGGATCTTTCGTGCAGAATAGTATTTCAGTCTGCATAATACTTTTGATGTCAACAAAATTCCACTTGCATCCTTTCATTTGGAACAAGAATCTCTTCAATGGTACTATTGGTACATCAAGGCTCATGAAGATCCAAAATGGACAGATTTTTGCCAACTCCTTTTGCAATGATTTGGTCCTAGTGCTTTTGATGACTTCACAGGAGCCCTCACTAAACTTCACCAAATTGGCACTGTGAGAGAGTATCAGACAGAATTTTAGAAAGTAGCCAATCACATAGAAGGATTGTCTGATGAATTCTACAGGAGTTGCTTTATCAGTGGTCTTAAGGATGAAATCCTCTCAGAGGTTAAAATATTCTGTCCCAACACAATGATGGAAGCCCTGGGGTTGGCTAAGTTGGTAGAAGAAAAGATTGCAGACCAACAACGCTCCAAACCAGAGAAAATTTTAGCGGCGAAATTTCGCCAATTGGCTATTTTTCGGGGACTTTTTCAAAAAATAAATTCGCTATTTGGTCATTTTTAGTCTCTAATATCACCTATATTTATATAAAATATGTTTTTTATCATAATATTCGCCAAAATTTACAAGTTTCAGGAGTAAATTGTATGTTTCATATTTAATATTCGCATACCAATCTATATATATGTTTTTTCCAATCCAAAATAATTGCCTAGAATACTACACTTAAGTATACTATTAGAATCCTTAAAAAATACCCTGCTCAAAACCCACTTTTGTTCCCTTCTGAAATATGGGTTCTCAACGACCTCCCATCCCGCCAGCTCCTCGCCCAACTCCTATCAAGCATTTGTCTGAAACAGAGATGCAGGCACACAAAGAAAAAGGGATTTGTTATAATTGTGATGAGAAATTCACTCGGGTACATCGATGTGTTCAACAAAAGCTCTATCTCTTGGACGTGGATTCTCTGCCTGCCTCTGAAATTGGTGAAGAAGTTCCATATACAATGGATGATCAGGTCGACATATAGGATCCACCTATTGACCCTCCATCTCAGGAAGACCACCCAAAGATATCTTTCCATGCTTTAGCCGGAATCACCACCCCCCAAACAATGCGGGTCAGGGGTTACTTCAAGAAGCTTCCTCTTACAATACTCATTGATTCTGGTAGCACTCATAACTTCATTGACCCTCGGATCGCCAAACGGGTTGATTGTTTTGTCCATCCTTGCTCCAACTTTGAAGTCGTGGTTGCCAGTGGGGGCACCTTACCTTGCAAGGGAACGTGTCACAATGTGCGTATCTCTCTGGAAGATTATAAGCTGCGCTCTGACATGTTTGCCTTGTCCTTAGGCGGATGTGATGTGGTTTTGGGAGTTCAATGGTTACGCACACTTGGCACCTTCTTATGGGGTTTTGCTGAAATTTGGATGCAGTTTTCAGTCAATGGGACACAACACAAATTTACGGGCTTACAACCAGGGTCTCTCTGCATCATCAGTTCACATTGCCTGGAAAATATCCTTAAGAAGAATTCACATGGTGTCATCGCTCAGCTCCATTCTGTTGTTGCAGCAACACCCCTCCCCAAAATTTTGTACATGTTGGGGCCCCTCCTATATTTTTGTAGAAAATTTGCTTGAGAAGCCATCCCAGCCGTCAGCTCTGTTTTCAACATAAAATTTTGCTTCCCTGCTGAACAGCTTGCCGTCAATCCTTCCATGTTCTCCCCATTGAGCCAAAAGATAACTTAGTTTTTGCCCAAACGTTTTGGGGTAATCCGGACATTGTCCCGAAGCGGCGGAAGTCAGACGTCCAACCTTTCCGAAAGGAGGGCTTAGATTTTCTTTGCCGAAAGCAGCGGAAGCCACTGGGTAAGACCACCCGAAACGGCGGGAGCTTTCGCCCAAACCTTCCGCAACCACGGAGAAATTCGAGTTGTTCTCTCGAAACGGCGGAACGACTCAACAAAGCCACCCGAAACGGCGGAAGCCATTCGGATAAACTCGCCGAAATAACACAAGGGAATTCATCATTTGCTTCCGAAGTAAAAGACTTGGAAAACTTTCAATCGTTGCTTCTGCGGAACGGTTCAAGCTCCGAAACGACTTAGCTCCCGAAACGGCGGGACTCATTTCGCTTTAGTCTCCCGAAAAGGACTCAGATTTCCTTCCGAGTAGAAAATGCGGGAACAAAGGACTTAAAGATTTTTTAGTTTCAACCTTCCGCAACGGCGGGGAGATTAAGTGAGCCCTCCCGAAACGTCGGGAGTTTTCGTTGAACCCTTCCGCAACGGCGGGAGCTTTCGTAAAATCCTTCCGCAACGGCGGGGGAATTCAGGGAATCCTTCCGAAACAGCGGAAGCCTCCGCGATATCTTCCCAAAGAAACTAAGCGGAAACGTTTGATGAAACCCTTCTGAAAACGGCGGAAGCCATCCCCATAAGTCCCGCGGAGGAATTCACGATTGCCTTCCGAAACCATGAAAAGGACGTGGATTTTTCTCAAGAAACTGTCGCGGAGGCCTTCAGCCTTTGCTCCCGAAACGCGGAAGCCTTCAGGCTACCCTTCCGAAACAGCGGAAGCCAATCGCTTAACCCGCTCGGCAAAAGGATTCCGAAACGACCCCGGGCGAATGTGCAAAAAAAATATAAGTTTTGCTTCCGAAACGGCGGAAACCATTCCCAAATGCTTTCCGAAACTAGCGGGAGCCTTCGCCAAACCTTCCCGAAGATCAACAAGACTTCAAAATTCTGGATCGCGGAAGCTTTCGCAAAAGTCTTCCGAAAATACCGGGAGCATTCGCTATATCGTTCCGAAAGAGCGGAAGCTTTGGCGTTACCCGTCCGCTACGCGGCGGTCTCTCGCGGAAGGCTTCAAGTTTCCTTTCCGCATTAAGCCCCGAAACGTCGGAAGCTTTCACTGAACCTTTCCGCAACGGCGGATGCAATTCGCGAACTGGCCCCGCAAGTGACGGTCGCACGGAAACCAAGGTGCGTTGACGTGACCGCTACGCGCGGCGAATTTAAACCCCGTTTTAACCACGCCACCTACCCAATTAAATGCTCACACGTGCCCTTTCTTTATAAAATACGGTGGGGGGGGCTCGACCAATACACCATTGTTCTGAACCGGCCAGCGACGTGTGATACCGTGCAAATCGCTCCAGCTCACCTCGCGCACCCGTGCTCGCAGCCACCTTGCTCAAGCAATCCCCACGGTGCCAGGTAGGATCTTAACCCTGATTTTCACCACTGAGTTGTCCTTCTGGGGAAAATATTGGGTTTTAGTGGGATTGTGACGGGCAAAACACCCGTCAAGGGCTATGTTTTTCCCGTCAGAAACAGTAAACGGAGTTTTCATTTTTCAAAATTGTCATAGGCCTTCATGAAAACGTTAATTTTTTTATTTGCTAGTGGTGGGTGCGGGCGGTTAACCATGCCCTGTTTTGTTTTAAACCCCGGGCCGCGCCCCTCGTCGTGGGTTAAGTTGTCGAAACCCTACGGGCCTTCCATGTCCTGGACCGTTAACTCGGAATTGGAACCCTGGGCCCTTTTCAGTAAGCCCCAGCCTCTACACGCGAAGCCGAAACCCGTAAACGTTTAAGCCACAAGAGCCAAAACTTGAAGCCGCAGCCGCCCTAGCTCTCCCCATCAGCATATCCCCGGCGCCGTTACCTTTGCTCGGACTAAAATATCCCGTATTGACTCGGCGAGTGGCCGCGTGTGACGATAGCATTCAAAGCCCTCCCCGAGTCACCCGCGTCTTCCCCACCATCGACCTCTCCAACCGCAGCCATAATGAACTACATCCCCTTCCGCGAGGCGGAACCGGAAGCCAATTGCTCCCGCGAATCGCCTATCGGCCCAATAAAACCAATAGCTTCCGCAACATAACTTATCCCATACCCGTCTTTTAAGAGCTTCAAATGTTTCAATGTGTGTCTTATGATTAAAATAATGTTTTGCTTCCTTAATATTTGCTTCCTTGATTTATCTCATTAAAACGATGTTGCTCTCGGCTAAAACCATACAACCTGTTGCTCAAACTCATGATGAATTGTATATGGATGTTATCAGGGATAATTCAAGATGCCGAAACCCAGTAAGAATAAGGCGAAGATGACAGAAAAGAAACCTGCTCCTCCTAAGATTGAAACCTCGCTCCAGGACACCAGGTGCACCACTGGTGTCCCCCCAGAAATCAGATGGGATGACATATACAGGATGATCAGGGACCAAGAGATCCCAGATATGTTGCTGGAAGAGGCACCGATCTATCAAAATATCAGAGCCTCAGGCATAACTAGAGCCGCTACCCGCCCTGAGCTATTCCCCTGTGCTGAAGTGATCGGGTGGATTCTCCAACATGCAGATGCTGATGGGAGAGTGATAAATGACAGCAGGAAAGTGGCTATTGCTTCGTTTCAACCCGCATATGTTGCGGCGGCCTACAGGTTTCCCCGTGTCCAACAAGCTCTGACTGATGAATGGTTGGGCCAGATGGATAACGTCGAGATGGCCAAGAAGCTATTGAGGGGAGGGAAGCATTTGAGAAAGAAGGGAAATGACGAATATGACGTGCAGAATCTGAGGGCCCCTTACAGATTGATCGCTTTAATGCTATGCAGAATATTCGGCATGCCGGATGGCACAGTATACAAGATTCAGTGGGTCCCTATCATTCACTATGTGGCATTTCAGGGGACAGTGTTTGACTGGGCCACTATCTTGTCAGATAGTCTGGCCTCAATGATAAGTGCTGCTAAACCCGGGCTGGCCTCGAAGAAGGCTGAATTCTTCATGTCCTCATACCTGATAGATTGTATCTTGGCCAAGATAGAGTTCCCCGGATTGGGGTGTATATGGGATAGGGCCACAACCCCGGTCTACACCGCATTCAAGATGTTGTGGGCTCAGAATTACAAGCCCAGCTACAAACTCATCTGTGAGGGGTTCATCATGCCCCTATACGAGAAAATGTTCAAGGAAGAACCAAGTTGCCTGTCACAAAACGCTTTGGAAGTCCTTGAGGATTATGGGGACTTCTACTTTTCAGAACAAGGTACCTACTTGAGAATGTTCGGAGGGACTAAGCCCCCATACATATTGCCGCAGTATGCCACAGACTATGTGGTGCTCAAGGAAGCAATAAGACAACTCTTCTTGGATGGGATTGGAGCATTCCTCCACAAGCTACACAAGGCTTCCTTTCCCCCCCTACCTTTCTGCATAGGTGCTTACAAGTTTTCAGGGGTGGCCTCTGCCGACGAATTTGTTCAAGAGTTGAGGGCCTTCCATTTCGGTGAGGTCATCTTCCACAGGAACGACAGAAAGGGTAAAGTGGACGAGCATTGCAAGGGGAACTATGCTAATTTCGAATACTCCCACTACCCCGATGCCGAGGAGGAAGCATTCAGAGGCATCAGCAACATGACTGAGCTAAGGATCTGTCGCCAAAGTACTGGAGCGAGCTCTAGCTCAACCAAAGCCCATAAGACCATCCAGCAAAAGGAGAAAGAAGCCAAGGATGCCCGGGCTCAGGAAGAGCTCAGATTAAGAGAAGAGGCAAGGTTGCAAAAGGAAGCCGAGGAGGCAAGAAAGCTACGAGAGGCTGAGAATGAAAGACTGCGGAAGGAGGCTGAAGAAGCCCAAAAGCAGAAAGAAGCAGAAATTGAGCAAGCTGAAGCAAGGAAGAAGGCGGAGGAAGAATTGAAGGCAAGAGAAGATGCCCAGGTAGGTGGGTCCGGTGCGCAGGACATGGAGATAGACACCTCTCAGGCAGGTGGCTCTAGTACCCAAAGGGAAGGGACAGACCCCGCTCAGGAAGTCCGGACCCCACCTATGGAAGAAGACATAGACATCATAAACCGACCAATTGTACCGTACACTCCATCTGGGAAGCGTACGGTGTCCAAATGGAATGAGTTTGTCTATGACAAGAAAAGAAAAACAATGGTCCTCCAATCAGAAGAAAGGATTAAAAGTCCTTTCCATGACGACATAGTTACCCACCGAGAGGTCGCTGTCATGCAGAACACAGATGCGGATCCCATTGCCATGGCCTCCGCAGTTATAGCGACAGCACAAGCATCATTTGCCAATGTAGGGGTTATAGTCAAAGAAAATATATTGACAAAGAAAAGAGCACGTACCCTGCAGCGAAACGTGGCTAATGAGCAAGCTCAAAGAGACCTGGCAGTGAACAAGTATAATTGCTTGTACGCTGAGCACAAGGAGTTGGCAAACAAGTACAGCTACCTGGAGGAGGAAAAGGACCAGCTAGCACTCCAAATAATGATTGCAGAAGCAGAGAAGAGTGGAGCAGAAGAAAAGGATTCCCAGCTAGAAACAGACAAGCAGGCATTAGCTGAGCGTTTAGAGCAAGCGGAAAGCAGAACCTTGGGCATGTCCCCCTTCCACGAGCTGTCATGCAATATACTACAGCAAGTGCATGGCTCTCAAGAGCTAATCACTGATGAGGTGTGCAAACTCAAGGCCATGACGGTTAGGCTAAAGGAGGTGAATGCGGAAGCCCACAGGCTCAAGGCTAAGAATACCCGTGTCAAAGCAAATGTCATAAGTCAGATGGCATGGAGGGAAGGGAAAGGAGGTTTCCCCCCGCATCTTCCTTTCAAGACCGTGGAAGATTTTAATGAAGATATAGCCTTGTTGGAGTTTGGCCGGAACTGTGCCAATAAGCTGATGGCCAGTGTGCAGAAGACCACAGATAGAATCAACAACCTGTACCAAAAGCTCAAAGGAGTCCATGATAACTGCTCATTAAGTTTCCCTCAGACCCTAGAAGACTTCCCGGGAAAAGAGCAGTGGTTATCTCAACTGAAAGAAGAGCTAGGCGTCCAGATGGAGTATGTGAAAAGCATTGATGTCCTTGCCATGGATGATCTCCAACATTACATCGGTTCATCAACACTTCACAACCATCTGCTGAAGGAAACATATCAAGTTGCTGAAGCAGAAGTACAAAGCATTAAAATAGAGCTCGGGAAGAATGTAACTTCTCAGAAAATCCTGTTTCCTGCTGCAGCAAACATAATCATAAGGGATACAGGTGTGTGGCACAGTTACATAGAAGAGGAGGTCAGGAAAGCTGCAGCAGCAGCAGAAGCATCAGTAGACCCGGCAGCCCCTCTCCCAGCAGCCTCTTCCCCAACAATGGCAGAAATTCTGGCCAGTCCCATTCCCCCTTCCCAATTAGGAGCAGCATCAGCAGGGGAGTCGAGGACCTCTTCCCAGGCAGCATCAGTGACCATCAACTTGGGCGACCCTTTGCCAGGAGAAGCTCACGCACAGGAATGAAGAAGCTGAATTCAGTGAGCCACTCTTTTCAGCCAGACACGTGCCCAGCAGGGAACGCTTTGAGTTTAGCAAATTTTCTGTTATATGTAAGGCGTAAGCTGTGGGACAGCTGTCCATATTTTTTTTTGTCAAAATATTTTTGTGGCCATTTTTGGTAATCGATTATATTAGAAATCCCTGTAAATGACAGAGAGGGGATGCTAGGTGTCGGCCCAGAGGGCAAATTTTGTAACTATAAATAGGAGCCTAGAAGAGATAAGAAAGACTTTTGGCAGGGAATGAAAATTTTGGGGGCAAATGATATGAGCTATCTTGTATCGGCTCTGTAAATTGAATTTTTCTAATAGAAGCCACGGGAGATGAACATTTTGCTTGGAATGTTGGGTTGCTTTATGTTGGACTATTCTAATGACTGCAATTCTGCAATGTGAGATCATTCTTGACTGCTGAATTATTTCTTTGCATTAATGATTTTGCTCTCGTCTACGCATGCGTTCTCTCTATTTTTTGTGAACAATGAAGTGTATTGCAGTGAATTTCTTTGTCTGGATCGAATAGCTAACTGTTCTTTCTCCCGGGTAATCCATGTGGTTCATTGTTCATGATTTTAAATTGCTCCTTGCAGGGATCTTTTAGTTTGATTCTAGTTTCGTTGCATCTAGATCCGTTTCTTTATTCTTGTTGTGTAGATTAAATAATTTCGATTTCTTCTGTTCATAAGCAATAGACACGTTCTGTAAGTCTCATTTCAGATCTGTTTCTTTATCCTTTAACGTTCCTCTGTTTTTCTGAGCAATAGATGCGTTCCATTTTGAATGAGAAGCTATCTTCTCAAGATACTCATCTTACTGTAGCTTTGACCGTGAGAAATAATAGCTAACTGTTCTTTGCTTACGATAACTGTTACAGCTGATTGCTCCCCTTAAGCGTGTTCCCCTGCAGGGATAGATAGGCGTGTTCTTGTTTTTCTAAATTTAGATGTGTTTCAGTTGCATCTAGACTAAGTATAATTTAGGCATATGCATCTCATATAAAACACATAAAATCCAAAAGAAAGGTGGATCGGGCCATAACCGGTAAAATCGGATTTAAAGTCCAAAACCACGGTTGCCGGAACCGCTAACCGGACGGATTCCCTACACCAAACGGGAGATATTCTAATTGGGACCGTCTCTCGGGGAGAATACCTTTCTGATTGATGCTACGATATCCGGGGCATCAACAGTTTTTGGCGCTAGAAGGAGGGCCTGAAGTGCATGGCTGATAGAGGAAGATCTTCCACGGTCATAGATAACACTGAAAACCCGCTTGAAGAAAACTTTTCAAACAGCCCAGATCTTGGATTAACAAACCAAGAACACCTCATTTCTGACCCTGAGCCTCAGGAAGCTTTGTACGCTGTTCCTTTTGCAGAAATAGAGGACTTGAGAAGACATACTAGATCCTACGTTAGACAGCTAGGTGGTTTAAACGCTGTCAACTTCCTCCCTAAGAAAACTACACCCAGAAAGGAGCCGCAATACACCCGTGATTCGATCCTTGTTCAGAGTTTTGAAGAACTGGTAAATCTGACGTTGGAAGAAATCTCCGGCACTCTTAACAAGACAGACCAAGAAAATCCCGAAGAAGGTACCACTCCCAAAAGTACTCCACAAGATTCACCCTGCAATTCTCCACCAGGGTCTCCACGTCCAAACCCGAACATGGCTGTACCTGCCTGGAGAGCAAGGGGAGTGCTGAACCTAGCTGGACCATTCCATAATCTCCCTAAAAATCCAGAAAAGGTCTTGCCTAAGTACGATCCAGGGAAAGCCATCTCGGCAGAGGATCACCTCAAGAGTTTTTACCTAGCTCTGAACCTTTTAAATGTACAACATGAAGACGTAGTCTGCAGGTTGTTTCCGTACACATTCGAGCCTAAGGTATCATCTTGGTATTTTAGCCTTCAACCCAGCTCAATCTCTAGTTGGGAAGATTTCGAAAAGTGTTTCCTTAAGAAGTACGGGAACCAAAAGACTGTCGCCACACTTATGAAAGAACTCCTATCCATGAGAATGGAGAAGAAGGAAAAGGTTCAAGACTTTAATTAAAGATTCACAACGCTGTTAAATAACTTTAGTGAAACTAACAAACCCACAGAAGAATCCTTGATCGAATACTACACAACAGCTCTTGAAGGTCCAATCGCAATGTTTGTAAAACGATCCAAGAAAACGACCCTGATAGAGAATTTTGAGGAAGCTCGAAAGGTAGAGGAAGAGGCTGATAGCATTACTAAACACGCCTTAGATGTGGAAACAAAACCAGCAGCTAGCAAGAAACCTTTGCTCCTTACGAGAGGTAAGGAAGAGCCATCTACGGATATGGAAAATATAGTTAAAATGATGCAAAAATTATCTAACAAAATCGTAGATCTCGAGAAAGACAAGGCTGCTAGTACAGCTAGGAAACCTTTTAAGCCATTCTACAAAAGAAGGGAAGACGGGGAACAGTCTCATCCACCAGTGAACACTGCCCCTGTTTTAAATTTGAATGAGATTGGTATGGAAAATTTCTGCACCTTTCACCAAGAACCACACTCGGAGAAGAGCTGCCCACAATGGATCAATTCCATGAGCTTGGTCATGAACCAAATGTTAGATTCTCAGATCCCAGACCAGGATATTCCTCCAGAGGAGTCAGGCCCTGAGTTAGAGGAACCAACCTCGGACACTACTATGGTATTGTGGGATTGGATACCTATGACTGAATTAGTAGAAGAAGATCACGCAGACAGCGCTCCCTCTACCATAAATATTGCCACTCGCAGCAAGGGCCCGATTGCAGATCCTGTCCCAGCCACCTCTTCCCATAAGCCTAAGATTTCGAAGGATCCGCCTAGGAGGCATATACCAATCATTGCGCCACAGCCCAAAGTAAACCAGACAGCTGCCAAACAGCCAAGCGCTGACAACACAGTTCAACCACCTAAAGTCACGATGAGCAAAACCGATCAGCCAAGTCGAATTGGGAGTGAATCCGATATAGGGTATGACATTATCGAAGATATCAAGAAAGTTAAAGCAAACGTATCAATATTTGACATGTGTAGCCTGCCCCATCAACGAGACAAGCTACTGCATGTTTTACAACCAAAACCCAGCGCTACATTAACAGATTCTCAAGACAATCCTGAAATTAACGAGGCTAGCATCGGTGGGAAATCCAAATCCCAAACATTGCCATTTCTGCTGACATTCGAAATTTTTAATCACAATGTTCATAACTGTCTGGTAGACTCCGGAGCTTCCTCAAACGTTATGCCACTGTCAATTTGTAAGAAGATTAATGGGCAGCCCGTACCATCTCCAGCTCAAATCATACAATTAGACAGGACCGCTGTCAAGGTTATAGGGGAGATGAAAGATGTTCTAATTAGACTGTCAGCCGACCCTAGAGTCTGTCAATTTATTGACATAATGGTGGTCGATATCCCTGAAGCTTATGGGCTGATTCTGAGTAGGGATTGGTCTACCAAGCTGAGTGGCTACTTTGCTACCGATTGGTCTCATCTATGGCTGCCTTATCAGAACAGGCAGAATCAGATTAAAGTTCTTAGGGAACCCCATATGAAACAAAACGTAACCCAGCTAGAAGAAAAAAATGAGGCTGTGGCTTTCTCTTCCTCGGTCCTGGGAAATTACTTCTTAGAAATAGATCCGGGCAACTATCAAGCTGAAACTTTTTGCCGTGAATCAGACAAACAGTCCGATCTCCTTCATTTCTCTCGGACTGATGAGGTTGATTGTAACATAGTCAATTTAGTTGCTAACATAGACCACAAAGAAACTAACTTAGTTGAATCTAAAGATACCTTTTGGACATTATACTTTGATGGCTCTAAAACTCTGGAAGGATCCGGAGCCGGTTGTGTTCTGATGGATCCAAAGAAGAACAAGTATTTTTTGTCTTGTACATTAGAATTCGATTGTACTAACAATACCGCTGAATATGAAGCTTTGGTGCATGGTTTAAAGAAGGCCATTGGATTAAATGTTAAGTACCTGAAGGTTTTTGGTGACTCCGAGATAGTAGTCAGACAGGTAAGGGACACCATTCATTGCCTCTCACCGCACTTGAAAGGTTACCAGGCTGAGGTATGGGATTTAATCATGTATTTTGACGCTTTCAATATAAAATCAATTCCTAGGTTGCAAAATTCTGCTGCCGATTTGTTAGCAACATCTGCTTCTAGATTGGTGCCGACAAATAATAAATGCTCGATTGAATTGATTTTCAGGCCTTCCATTCCCGATAACATCACAAACTTCAGAATCTTCGATGATGATGAGCAGATCATCAGCTTCCTGACAAACGAAGACAGTTTTCAAGGAGCCGCAATAGATGAGGAAGAACATGATGCTGATTTGATGAAGAAGGAAGAGGGGAAAGGAAATTTCATGCCAAAAGGAGTAAGGTCCCTCGAAATGCTCTTCGATCTTCAAAATAAATTCAAAAGACCAGCTAATACCAAAACTAACAGCTCATCAATGCAACATGAGTCGGTTAATTTGGGTACCGAGGCAGAACCAAAATTTGTCAACCTTGGCAAATGCTGTTCACCAGGAGAAAGAGAAAGGTTCATTAAGTTGTTTAAACAGTACAAGGATGTTTTTGCATGGACCTATGAAGATCTGAAGACATATGACGTCCGCATCATTCAGCATGTTATACCAATGAAAGCGGGTGTCAAACCATTTCAGCAGCAGTTAAGAAAGATGCATCCCACTCTTGAACCGTTGATCCAAAAGGAATTAAAGAAACTCCTGGACGCGAAGATAATCTTCAAAGTTAGGCATTCCGAATGGGTTGCAAACTTGGTTCCCGTGAGAAAGAAATCAGGAGAGATTAGGCTATGTGTAGATTTCAGAAATTTAAACAAAGCCTCAGATAAAGACAACTACCCCGTACCTTCAATGGAGCAAATCCTACAAATGGTGTCTGGATCTGAATTGTTTTCTCTCCTCGATGGTTTCTCTGGCTATAATCAAGTGTTAGTAGCCGAAGAAGATCGTCTCAAGACTACCTTCAGGACTAAGTGGGGGACGTTCGCCTACAGGAGAATGCCATTTGGTCTGATAAATGCTGGAGCTACATTCCAAAGGGCGATGGATATTGCCTTCCGAGGATTGAGTGGGCAATGCGTTGTTGTCTACTTGGATGATGTGACAGTCTTTTCGAAGAAAAAGGAAGATCATGTTGTTCATTTGAGGCACATCTTTGACCGTTGCCGGAAGTATGGTATTTCTTTGAATCCCAAGAAGAGCGTGTTTGCTGTACCCGAAGGTAAGCTCTTGGGTCATGTCATCTCCAAAGGGGGAGTGTCAATCGACCAAGAAAGGGTCCAAGCTATTAATAAAATCCCAATGCCCCACAACAAAAAATCTATGCAGTCTTTTATGGGCACCATCAATTTTGTCCGCAGATTTGTTCCGGATTTTGCACAAATCGTTAAGCCATTGCAGCAGATGGTTAAACAAAGCACACAATTCAAGTGGACAGATTTGGAGAAGGACGCATTTAGAGATATCAAGGCGGCTGTAGCTAAAGCTCCTTCCTTAAGAAGTCCAGATTTTGATAAAGATTTCATCTTGTATACCTTCGCTTCGGATGACTCTCTCGCAGCTGTACTCACGCAAAAGGTGGAGTTGGGGGACGAATACCCAATTTCGTTTATGAGCACTGGTCTGCAAGGGGCTGAGCTGAATTACCCCGTAGTTGACAAGCATGCCTACGCAGTCTTCAAAGCAGTCAAGCAGTTTAGGCCATACATTTTGAAGAACAGAACTAAAGTCATAGTTCCCCATCCAGCTGTTAGATCCCTGTTCGTTCAAAAGGAATTGGGAGAGAGGAGAGGGAACTGGGTCACAGCTCTGCAGGAGTATGATTTGGAATTTAAACCTGCTACAATCATCAAAGGACAAGGTCTGTGCAAGTTACTGGCGGGAAACTCGACTAATGAAGAGCAATATTGGAAGAACGAAGCCGAGCTCAATTCGGTTGAGGTATGCCATATCTTCACAGCTCCCCAGTCATGGTATAGAGATCTAGTGCACTATTTACAGCAGGGATATCTACCCGAGCACTGGAATTCTAAACAAAGAAGGGCACTCCGTTTGAAATCAGCACCCTATCAGATCATTGATGGGATTCTCTTCAGAAAGAATTATGATGGAGTCCTTCTGAGGTGTTTGGAAAAGGAGGATGCGAACAAAGTTGTCAAAGAATTGCATGATGGCCCAGCAGGTGGCCATTATTCAGGAGAGACGACAACGCACAAGATACTGAGAGCTGGATATTACTGGCCCACCCTGTTTCGAGATGCCCACACATACGCACGAAACTGTGATGTCTGTCAAAGAAGCGCTGGGAAGTTACCTAAGGCCGCAGGCCCATTGCAGCCGGTCATCATCTCCGAACATTTTGAGCAATGGGGCATAGATGTTATCGGAGAAATAAATCCAAATTCTTCATTACAGCACCGATACATTCTGACGGCTACCGACTACTTCACCAGGTGGACGGAGGCCATCCCGCTGCGCAAGATCAATGAAGACGCAGTTATCAGCTTCTTGAAAGAGAACATCATAACCAGGTTTGGGGTTCCAATTTCCCTTGTTTTTGATAATGCTACTTATTTTTCATCTTGCAAGATAAATGAATTTGTTTATGAATGGGGAATTAAGTTGCATTATTCAGCCAATTACTACCCTCAGGGAAACGGATTAGCTGAATCCTCAAACAAGAATCTGATTCGAATCCTTAAGAAAACTGTGATAGAAAACCAGAGAAGTTGGCATGTGGCTCTCCCAAACGCCTTATGGGCAGATAGGGTAACCCCGAAGAATGCTTTAGGTGTCTCCCCTTTCACCCTTGTCTATGGCAAGGAAGCCATACTTCCCCCAAACATCTTGCTGCCATCCTTGCAATTGTCCCAAGCCTCTCAGGGTTCTGGTAGCCAAGCCTTACAATCCAGGATAAACACCCTGCTTCGATTAGAAGAAGCCCGACACAAAGCTAAAGACCGATTTCATCAACACCAGGACTTAGTTAAGAGATGGTTCGACAAAAGGAAATCCGGGAAGAGGGACTTTGAAGTTGGGGATTTAGTCCTGAAATGGGACCATAATCACGAAGGAAAAGGAATGCATACGAAATTTCAACATCTATGGGTAGGCCCGTACCAAATTTCTGCAAAATTGGGCCCATCCACTTATAAATTGACAAATCTCGAGGGAGAGGAAGTAGCCCTTCCACTCAATGGCCTCGCCCTGAAACAATAATTCGCGTGAGTCTCCTTGGAACTTCCTGTACATAAATAAAGTTGTCTGTTCGCTTTCGCTTTTAGCTGTTTTATTTTTTCGGCCATGTTGTTTCCTGTTTTGTTATTTGAACTTTTCAATAGGTTTTTTGTTTTCTGAAGCACCCTTTTGTTGAGTCTCCCGCTGAAGGCAGCTCCCTCAAAGAAAAAACTCGCAACCCATGAGTCTGGAACCCTGCTCAGTAAACTCGGTCTGCTGTGCTCTCGCTGAAATATTCAAGAGGGGGGAAGCCTACCCTGCTAGTCACATTAACCCTGTTCAATAGCAGAGACCCATGGCCATCTTCACTACTATCATTGGGCTCCACCCACTCTCACACTTTAAAGGCATCTCAAGAAGGTTACCCAAGTTGGACCCATGGAAAGTGGCACCTCTCGAGGACATGGGGTATTGAAATGACTCCGTGCTGCTGATTTAAAAGCCAAAATGGCCTACATCCAAGAGTCTGTTTTCCAGGGATTCTCGCCTCAATTAAAGCATGGCTGAGACAAAAGCAAAAGAGACATGCAAAACCTAAAAAAAAAAAAAAAAATATCCCGTAAAGACTCAGCTCAAAATGGGCTCCTCTCCGTCCGTGAAGTTTGATAAAATCAAATCAATAAAATTCTAACTCACACAAAAGGACACTATGGATTGAGGAGTCCAAATCAAAGATCTGTCCAAAAGAAAATATCCCTGGAAGGCTCAAACAGCTAAGCTGTCCAAAGTACACGCATCCCGAAGGGTGCCAGCAGCATGGGAATGAGGAACAAGAACAATAATGTCCATGAGAAAGTGTTGCAAATCCTGTGGAGTCCGGCAGTAGTGACCATTTGAGGGATAACCCTCCTAAAATGAATCTCATATGCTGGCCCTCTGAGAGTGGTGAAGATGCCTCGGTCAAAGCTCCCCTTTCCCCCAATGGCTAGCAGGAAAAGTGCTCCTTTCCCCGCATGAGTCTAAAATGCTCAGCTGAATAATGCACCCGAGACGGAGGTTTTAATGGGGTTCCGGACCATGTAGGGTATTTCTTCAGAGATCTGTGTTCGCCAGCGACTCGCCATTGTTGTTGCAGCAACACCCCTCCCCAAAATTTTGTACATGTTGGGGCCCCTCCTATATTTTTGTAGAAAATTTGCTTGAGAAGCCATCCCAGCCGTCAGCTCTGTTTTCAACATAAAATTTTGCTTCCCTGCTGAACAGCTTGCCGTCAATCCTTCCATGTTCTCCCCATTGAGCCAAAAGATAACTTAGTTTTTGCCCAAACGTTTTGGGGTAATCCGGACATTGTCCCGAAGCGGCGGAAGTCAGACGTCCAACCTTTCCGAAAGGAGGGCTTAGATTTTCTTTGCCGAAAGCAGCGGAAGCCACTGGGTAAGACCACCCGAAACGGCGGGAGCTTTCGCCCAAACCTTCCGCAACCACGGAGAAATTCGAGTTGTTCTCTCGAAACGGCGGAACGACTCAACAAAGCCACCCGAAACGGCGGAAGCCATTCGGATAAACTCGCCGAAATAACACAAGGGAATTCATCATTTGCTTCCGAAGTAAAAGACTTGGAAAACTTTCAATCGTTGCTTCTGCGGAACGGTTCAAGCTCCGAAACGACTTAGCTCCCGAAACGGCGGGACTCATTTGGCTTTAGTCTCCCGAAAAGGACTCAGATTTCCTTCCGAGTAGAAAATGCGGGAACAAAGGACTTAAAGATTTTTTAGTTTCAACCTTCCGCAACGGCGGGGAGATTAAGTGAGCCCTCCCGAAACATCGGGAGTTTTCGTTGAACCCTTCCGCAACGGCGGGAGCTTTCGTAAAATCCTTCCGCAACGGCGGGGGAATTCAGGGAATCCTTCCGAAACAGCGGAAGCCTCCGCGATATCTTCCCAAATAAACTAAGCGGAAACGTTTGATGAAACCCTTCCGAAAACGGCGGAAGCCATCCCCATAAGTCCCGCGGAGGAATTCACGATTGCCTTCCGAAACCATGAAAAGGACGTGGATTTTTCTCAAGAAACTGTCGCGGAGGCCTTCAGCCTTTGCTCCCGAAACGCGGAAGCCTTCAGGCTACCCTTCCGAAACAGCGGAAGCCAATCGCTTAACCCGCTCGGCAAAAGGATTCCGAAACGACCCCGGGCGAATGTGCAAAAAAAATATAAGTTTTGCTTCCGAAACGGCGGAAGCCATTCCCAAATGCTTTCCGAAACTAGCGGGAGCCTTCGCCAAACCTTCCCGAAGATCAACAAGACTTCAAAATTCTGGATCGCGGAAGCTTTCGCAAAAGTCTTCCGAAAATACCGGGAGCATTCGCTATATCGTTCCGAAAGAGCGGAAGCTTTGGCGTTACCCGTCCGCTACGCGGCGGTCTCTCGCGGAAGGCTTCGAGTTTCCTTTCCGCATTAAGCCCCGAAACGTCGGAAGCTTTCACTGAACCTTTCCGCAACGGCGGATGCAATTCGCGAACTGGCCCCGCAAGTGACGGTCGCACGGAAACCAAGGTGCGTTGACGTGACCGCTACGCGCGGCGAATTTAAACCCCGTTTTAACCACGCCACCTACCCAATTAAATGCTCACACGTGCCCTTTCTTTATAAAATACGGTGGGGGGGGCTCGACCAATACACCATTGTTCTGAACCGGCCAGCGACGTGTGATACCGTGCAAATCGCTCCAGCTCACCTCGTGCACCCGTGCTCGCAGCCACCTTGCTCAAGCAATCCCCACGGTGCCAGGTAGGATCTTAACCCTGATTTTCACCACTGAGTTGTCCTTCTGGGGAAAATATTGGGTTTTAGTGGGATTGTGACGGGCAAAACACCCGTCAAGGGCTATGTTTTGCCCGTCAGGAACAGTAAACGGAGTTTTCATTTTTCAAAATTGTCATAGGCCTTCATGAAAACGTTAATTTTTTTATTTGCTAGTGGTGGGTGCGGGCGGTTAACCATGCCCTGTTTTGTTTTAAACCCCGGGCCGCGCCCCTCGTCGTGGGTTAAGTTGTCGAAACCCTACGGGCCTTCCATGTCCTGGACCGTTAACTCGGAATTGGAACCCTGGGCCCTTTTCAGTAAGCCCCAGCCTCTACACGCGAAGCCGAAACCCGTAAACGTTTAAGCCACAAGAGCCAAAACTTGAAGCCGCAGCCGCCCTAGCTCTCCCCATCAGCATATCCCCGGCGCCGTTACCTTCGCTCGGACTAAAATATCCCGTATTGACTCGGCGAGTGGCCGCGCGTGACGATAGCATTCAAAGCCCTCCCCGAGTCACCCGCGTCTTCCCCGCCATCGACCTCTCCAACCGCAGCCATAACGAACTACATCCCCTTCCGCGAGGCGGAACCGGAAGCCAATTGCTCCCGCGAATCGCCTATCGGCCCAATAAAACCAATAGCTTCCGCAACATAACTTATCCCATACCCGTCTTTTAAGAGCTTCAAATGTTTCAATGTGTGTCTTATGATTAAAATAATGTTTTGCTTCCTTAATATTTGCTTCCTTGATTTATCTCATTAAAACGATGTTGCTCTCGGCTAAAACCATACAACCTGTTGCTCAAACTCATGATGAATTGTATATGGATGTTATCAGGGATAATTCAAGATGCCGAAACCCAGTAAGAAGAAGGCGAAGATGACAGAAAAGAAACCTGCTCCTCCTAAGATTGAAACCTCGCTCCAGGACACCAGGTGCACCACTGGTGTCCCCCCAGAAATCAGATGGGATGACATATACAGGATGATCAGGGACCAAGAGATCCCAGATATGTTGCTGGAAGAGGCACTGATCTATCAAAATATCAGAGCCTCAGGCATAACTAGAGCCGCTACCCGCCCTGAGCTATTCCCCTGTGCTGAAGTGATCGGGTGGATTCTCCAACATGCAGATGCTGATGGGAGAGTGATAAATGACAGCAGGAAAGTGGCTATTGCTTCGTTTCAACCCGCATATGTTGTGGCGGCCTACAGGTTTCCCCGTGTCCAACAAGCTCTGACTGATGAATGGTTGGGCCAGATGGATAACGTCGAGATGGCCAAGAAGCTATTGAGGGGAGGGAAGCATTTGAGAAAGAAGGGAAATGACGAATATGACGTGCAGAATCTGAGGGCCCCTTACAGATTGATCGCTTTAATGCTATGCAGAATATTCGGCATGCCGGATGGCACAGTATACAAGATTCAGTGGGTCCCTATCATTCACTATGTGGCATTTCAGGGGACAGTGTTTGACTGGGCCACTATCTTGTCAGATAGTCTGGCCTCAATGATAAGTGCTGCTAAACCTGGGCTGGCCTCGAAGAAGGCTGAATTCTTCATGTCCTCATACCTGATAGATTGTATCTTGGCCAAGATAGAGTTCCCCGGATTGGGGTGTATATGGGATAGGGCCACAACCCCGTTCTACACCGCATTCAAGATGTTGTGGGCTCAGAATTACAAGCCCAGCTACAAACTCATCTGTGAGGGGTTCATCATGCCCCTATACGAGAAAATGTTCAAGGAAGAACCAAGTTGCCTGTCACAAAACGCTTTGGAAGTCCTTGAGGATTATGGGGACTTCTACTTTTCAGAACAAGGTACCTACTTGAGAATGTTCGGAGGGACTAAGCCCCCATACATATTGCCGCAGTATGCCACAGACTATGTGGTGCTCAAGGAAGCAGTAAGACAACTCTTCTTGGATGGGATTGGAGCATTCCTCCACAAGCTACACAAGGCTTCCTTTCCCCCCCTACCTTTCTGCATAGGTGCTTACAAGTTTTCAGGGGTGGCCTCTGCCGACGAATTTGTTCAAGAGTTGAGGGCCTTCCATTTCGGTGAGGTCATCTTCCATAGGAACGACAGAAAGGGTAAAGTGGCCGAGCATTGCAAGGGGAACTATGCTAATTTCGAATACTCCCACTACCCCGATGCCGAGGAGGAATCATTCAGAGGCATCAGCAACACGACTGAGCTAAGGATCTGTCGCCAAAGTACTGGAGCGAGCTCTAGCTCAACCAAAGCCCAGAAGACCATCCAGCAAAAGGAGAAAGAATCCAAGGATGCCCGGGCTCAGGAAGAGCTCAGATTAAGAGAAGAGGCAAGGTTGCAAAAGGAAGCCGAGGAGGCAAGAAAGCTACGAGAGGCTGAGAATGAAAGACTGCGGAAGGAGGCTGAAGAAGCCCAAAAGCAGAAAGAAGCAGAAATTGAGCAAGCTGAAGCAAGGAAGAAGGCGGAGGAAGAATTGAAGGCAAGAGAAGATGCCCAGGTAGGTGGGTCCGGTGCGCAGGACATGGAGATAGACACCTCTCAGGCAGGTGGCTCTAGTACCCAAAGGGAAGGGACAGACCCCGCTCAGGAAGTCCGGACCCCACCTATGGAAGAAGACATAGACATCATAAACCGACCAATTGTACCGTACACTCCATCTGGGAAGCGTACGGTGTCCAAATGGAATGAGTTTGTCTATGACAAGAAAAGAAAAACAATGGTCCTCCAATCAGAAGAAAGGATTAAAAGTCCTTTCCATGACGACATAGTTACCCACCGAGAGGTCGCTGTCATGCAGAACACAGATGTGGATCCCATTGCCATGGCCTCCGCAGTTATAGCGACAGCACAAGCATCATTTGCCAATGTAGGGGTTATAGTCAAAGAAAATATATTGACAAAGAAAAGAGCACGTACCCTGCAGCGAAACGTGGCTAATGAGCAAGCTCAAAGAGACCTGGCAGTGAACAAGTATAATTGCTTGTACGCTGAGCACAAGGAGTTGGCAAACAAGTACAGCTACCTGGAGGAGGAAAAGGACCAGCTAGCACTCCAAATAATGATTGCAGAAGCAGAGAAGAGTGGAGCAGAAGAAAAGGCTTCCCAGCTAGAAACAGACAAGCAGGCATTAGCTGAGCGTTTAGAGCAAGCGGAAAGCAGAACCTTGGGCATGTCCCCCTTCCACGAGCTGTCATGCAATATACTACAGCAAGTGCATGGCTCTCAAGAGCTAATCACTGATGAGGTGTGCAAACTCAAGGCCATGACGGTTAGGCTAAAGGAGGTGAATGCGGAAGCCCACAGGCTCAAGGCTAAGAATACCCGTGTCAAAGCAAATGTCATAAGTCAGATGGCATGGAGGGAAGGGAAAGGAGGTTTCCCCCCGCATCTTCCTTTCAAGACCGTGGAATATTTTAATGAAGATATAGCCTTGTTGGAGTTTGGCCGGAACTGTGCCAATAAGCTGATGGCCAGTGTGCAGAAGACCACAGATAGAATCAACAACCTGTACCAAAAGCTCAAAGGAGTCCATGATAACTGCTCATTAAGTTTCCCTCAGACCCTAGAAGACTTCCCGGGAAAAGAGCAGTGGTTATCTCAACTGAAAGAAGAGCTAGGCGTCCAGATGGAGTATGTGAAAAGCATTGATGTCCTTGCCATGGATGATCTCCAACATTACATCGGTTCATCAACACTTCACAACCATCTGCTGAAGGAAACATATCAAGTTGCTGAAGCAGAAGTACAAAGCATTAAAATAGAGCTCGGGAAGAATGTAACTTCTCAGAAAATCCTGTTTCCTGCTGCAGCAAACATAATCATAAGGGATACAGGTGTGTGGCACAGTTACATAGAAGAGGAGGTCAGGAAAGCTGCAGCAGCAGCAGAAGCATCAGTAGACCCGGCAGCCCCTCTCCCAGCAGCCTCTTCCCCAACAATGGCAGAAATTCTGGCCAGTCCCATTCCCCCTTCCCAATTAGGAGCAGCATCAGCAGGGGAGTCGAGGACCTCTTCCCAGGCAGCATCAGTGACCATCAACTTGGGCGACCCTTTGCCAGGAGAAGCTCACGCACAGGAATGAAGAAGCTGAATTCAGTGAGCCACTCTTTTCAGCCAGACACGTGCCCAGCAGGGAACGCTTTGAGTTTAACAAATTTTCTGTTATATGTAAGGCGTAAGCTGTAGGACAGCTGTCCATATTTTTTTTTGTCAAAATATTTTTGTGGCCATTTTTGGTAATCGATTATATTAGAAATCCCTGTAAATGACAGAGAGGGGATGCTAGGTGTCGGCCCAGAGGGCAAATTTTGTAACTATAAATAGGAGCCTAGAAGAGATAAGAAAGACTTTTGGCAGGGAATGAAAATTTTGGGGGCAAATGATATGAGCTATCTTGTATCGGCTCTGTAAATTGAATTTTTCTAATAGAAGCCACGGGAGATGAACGTTTTGCTTGGAATGTTGGGTTGCTTTATGTTGGACTATTCTAATGACTTCAATTCTGCAATGTGAGATCATTCTTGACTGCTGAATTATTTCTTTGCATTAATGATTTTGCTCTCGTCTACGCATGCGTTCTCTCTATTTTTTGTGAACAATGAAGTGTATTGCAGTGAATTTCTTTGTCTGGATCGAATAGCTAACTGTTCTTTCTCCCGGGTAATCCATGTGGTTCATTGTTCATGATTTTAAATTGCTCCTTGCAGGGATCTTTTAGTTTGATTCTAGTTTCGTTGCATCTAGATCCGTTTCTTTATTCTTGTTGTGTAGATTAAATAATTTCGATTTCTTCTGTTCATAAGCAATAGACACGTTCTGTAAGTCTCATTTCAGATCTGTTTCTTTATCCTTTAACGTTCCTCTGTTTTTCTGAGCAATAGATGCGTTCCATTTTGAATGAGAAGCTATCTTCTCAAGATACTCATCTTACTGTCGCTTTGACCATGAGAAATAATAGCTAACTGTTCTTTGCTTACGATAACTGTTACAGCTGATTGCTCCCCTTAAGCGTGTTCCCCTGCAGGGATAGATAGGCGTGTTCTTGTTTTTCTAAATTTAGATGTGTTTCAGTTGCATCTAGACTAAGTATAATTTAGGCATATGCATCTCATATAAAACACATAAAATCCAAAAGAAAGGTGGATCGGGCCATAACCGGTAAAATCGGATTTAAAGTCCAAAACCACGGTTGCCGGAACCGCTAACCGGACGGATTCCCTACACCAAACGGGAGATATTCTAATTGGGACCGTCTCTCGGGGAGAATCCCTTTCTGATTGATGCTACGATATCCGGGGCATCAACAGTTTTTGGCGCTAGAAGGAGGGCCTGAAGTGCATGGCTGATAGAGGAAGATCTTCCACGGTCATAGATAACACTGAAAACCCGCTTGAAGAAAACTTTTCAAACAGCCCAGATCTTGGATTAACAAACCAAGAACACCTGATTTCTGACCCTGAGCCTCAGGAAGCTTTGTACGCTGTTCCTTTTGCAGAAATAGAGGACTTGAGAAGACATACTAGATCCTACGTTAGACAGCTAGGTGGTTTAAACGCTGTCAACTTCCTCCCTAAGAAAACTACACCCAGAAAGGAGCCGCAATACACCCGTGATTCGATCCTTGTTCAGAGTTTTGAAGAACTGGTAAATCTGACGTTGGAAGAAATCTCCGGCACTCTTAACAAGACAGACCAAGAAAATCCCGAAGAAGGTACCACTCCCAAAAGTACTCCACAAGATTCACCCTGCAATTCTCCACCAGGGTCTCCACGTCCAAACCCGAACATGGCTGTACCTGCCTGGAGAGCAAGGGGAGCGCTGAACCTAGCTGGACCATTCCATAATCTCCCTAAAAATCCAGAAAAGGTCTTGCCTAAGTACGATCCAGGGAAAGCCATCTCGGCGGAGGATCACCTCAAGAGTTTTTACCTAGCTCTGAACCTTTTAAATGTACAACATGAAGACGTAGTCTGCAGGTTGTTTCCGTACACATTCGAGCCTAAGGTATCATCTTGGTATTTTAGCCTTCAACCCAGCTCAATCTCTAGTTGGGAAGATTTCGAAAAGTGTTTCCTTAAGAAGTACGGGAACCAAAAGACTGTCGCCACACTTATGAAAGAACTCCTATCCATGAGAATGGAGAAGAAGGAAAAGGTTCAAGACTTTAATCAAAGATTCACAACGCTGTTAAATAACTTTAGTGAAACTAACAAACCCACAGAAGAATCCTTGATCGAATACTACACAACAGCTCTTGAAGGTCCAATCGCAATGTTTGTAAAACGATCCAAGAAAACGACCCTGATAGAGAATTTTGAGGAAGCTCGAAAGGTAGAGGAAGAGGCTGATAGCATTACTAAACACGCCTTAGATGTGGAAACAAAACCAGCAGCTAGCAAGAAACCTTTGCTCCTTACGAGAGGTAAGGAAGAGCCATCTACGGATATGGAAAATATAGTTAAAATGATGCAAAAATTATCTAACAAAATCGTAGATCTCGAGAAAGACAAGGCTGCTAGTACAGCTAGGAAACCTTTTAAGCCATTCTACAAAAGAAGGGAAGACGGGGAATAGTCTCATCCACCAGTGAACACTGCCCCTGTTTTAAATTTGAATGAGATTGGTATGGAAAATTTCTGCACCTTTCACCAAGAACCACACTCGGAGAAGAGCTGCCCACAATGGATCAATTCCATGAGCTTGGTCATGAACCAAATGTTAGATTCTCAGATCCCAGACCAGGATATTCCTCCAGAGGAGTCAGGCCCTGAGTTAGAGGAACCAACCCCGGACACTACCATGGTATTGTGGGATTGGATACCTATGACTGAATTAGTAGAAGAAGATCACGCAGACAGCGCTCCCTCTACCATAAATATTGCCACTCGCAGCAAGGGCCCGATTGCAGATCCTGTCCCAGCCACCTCTTCCCATAAGCCTAAGATTTCGAAGGATCCGCCTAGGAGGCATATACCAATCATTGCGCCACAGCCCAAAGTAAACCAGACAGCTGCCAAACAGCCAAGCGCTGACAACACAGTTCAACCACCTAAAGTCACGATGAGCAAAACCGATCAGCCAAGTCGAATTGGGAGTGAATCCGATATAGGGTATGACATTATCGAAGATATCAAGAAAGTTAAAGCAAACGTATCAATATTTGACATGTGTAGCCTGCCCCATCAACGAGACAAGCTACTGCATGTTTTACAACCAAAACCCAGCGCTACATTAACAGATTCTCAAGACAATCCTGAAATTAACGAGGCTAGCATCGGTGGGAAATCCAAATCCCAAACATTGCCATTTCTGCTGACATTCGAAATTTTTAATCACAATGTTCATAACTGTCTGGTAGACTCCGGAGCTTCCTCAAACGTTATGCCACTGTCAATTTGTAAGAAGATTAATGGGCAGCCCGTACCATCTCCAGCTCAAATCATACAATTAGACAGGACCGCTGTCAAGGTTATAGGGGAGATGAAAGATGTTCTAATTAGACTGTCAGCCGACCCTAGAGTCTGTCAATTTATTGACATAATGGTGGTCGATATCCCTGAAGCTTATGGGCTGATTCTGAGTAGGGATTGGTCTACCAAGCTGAGTGGCTACTTTGCTACCGATTGGTCTCATCTATGGCTGCCTTATCAGAACAGGCAGAATCAGATTAAAGTTCTTAGGGAACCCCATATGAAACAAAACGTAACCCAGCTAGAAGAAAAAAATGAGGCTGTGGCTTTCTCTTCCTCGGTCCTGGGAAATTACTTCTTAGAAATAGATCCGGGCAACTATCAAGCTGAAACTTTTTGCCGTGAATCAGACAAACAGTCCGATCTCCTTCATTTCTCTCGGACTGATGAGGTTGATTGTAACATAGTCAATTTAGTTGCTAACATAGACCACAAAGAAACTAACTTAGTTGAATCTAAAGATACCTTTTGGACATTATACTTTGATGGCTCTAAAACTCTGGAAGGATCCGGAGCCGGTTGTGTTCTGATGGATCCAAAGAAGAACAAGTATTTTTTGTCTTGTACATTAGAATTCGATTGTACTAACAATACCGCTGAATATGAAGCTTTGGTGCATGGTTTAAAGAAGGCCATTGGCTTAAATGTTAAGTACCTGAAGGTTTTTGGTGACTCCGAGATAGTAGTCAGACAGGTAAGGGACACCATTCATTGCCTCTCACCGCACTTGAAAGGTTACCAGGCTGAGGTATGGGATTTAATCATGTATTTTGACGCTTTCAATATAAAATCAATTCCTAGGTTGCAAAATTCTGCTGCCGATTTGTTAGCAACATCTGCTTCTAGATTGGTGCCGACAAATAATAAATGCTCGATTGAATTGATTTTCAGGCCTTCCATTCCCGATAACATCACAAACTTCAGAATCTTCGATGATGATGAGCAGATCATCAGCTTCCTGACAAACGAAGACAGTTTTCAAGGAGCCGCAATAGATGAGGAAGAACATGATGCTGATTTGATGAAGAAGGAAGAGGGGAAAGGAAATTTCATGCCAAAAGGGGTAAGGTCCCTCGAAATGCTCTTCGATCTTCAAAATAAATTCAAAAGACCAGCTAATACCAAAACTAACAGCTCATCAATGCAACATGAGTCGGTTAATTTGGGTACCGAGGCAGAACCAAAATTTGTCAACCTTGGCAAATGCTGTTCACCAGGAGAAAGAGAAAGGTTCATTAAGTTGTTTAAACAGTACAAGGATGTTTTTGCATGGACCTATGAAGATCTGAAGACATATGACGTCCGCATCATTCAGCATGTTATACCAATGAAAGCGGGTGTCAAACCATTTCAGCAGCAGTTAAGAAAGATGCATCCCACTCTTGAACCGCTGATCCAAAAGGAATTAAAGAAACTCCTGGACGCGAAGATAATCTTCAAAGTTAGGCATTCCGAATGGGTTGCAAACTTGGTTCCCGTGAGAAAGAAATCAGGAGAGATTAGGCTATGTGTAGATTTCAGAAATTTAAACAAAGCCTCAGATAAAGACAACTACCCCGTACCTTCAATGGAGCAAATCCTACAAATGGTGTCTGGATCTGAATTGTTTTCTCTCCTCGATGGTTTCTCTGGCTATAATCAAGTGTTAGTAGCCGAAGAAGATCGTCTCAAGACTACCTTCAGGACTAAGTGGGGGACGTTCGCCTACAGGAGAATGCCATTTGGTCTGATAAATGCTGGAGCTACATTCCAAAGGGCGATGGATATTGCCTTCCGAGGATTGAGTGGGCAATGCGTTGTTGTCTACTTGGATGATGTGACAGTCTTTTCGAAGAAAAAGGAAGATCATGTTGTTCATTTGAGGCACATCTTTGACCGTTGCCGGAAGTATGGTATTTCTTTGAATCCCAAGAAGAGCGTGTTTGCTGTACCCGAAGGTAAGCTCTTGGGTCATGTCATCTCCAAAGGGGGAGTGTCAATCGACCAAGAAAGGGTCCAAGCTATTAATAAAATCCCAATGCCCCACAACAAAAAATCTATGCAGTCTTTTATGGGCACCATCAATTTTGTCCGCAGATTTGTTCCGGATTTTGCACAAATCGTTAAGCCATTGCAGCAGATGGTTAAACAAAGCACACAATTCAAGTGGACAGATTTGGAGAAGGACGCATTTAGAGATATCAAGGCGGCTGTAGCTAAAGCTCCTTCCTTAAGAAGTCCAGATTTTGATAAAGATTTCATCTTGTATACCTTCGCTTCGGATGACTCTCTCGCAGCTGTACTCACGCAAAAGGTGGAGTTGGGGGACGAATACCCAATTTCGTTTATGAGCACTGGTCTGCAAGGGGCTGAGCTGAATTACCCCGTAGTTGACAAGCATGCCTACGCAGTCTTCAAAGCAGTCAAGCAGTTTAGGCCATACATTTTGAAGAACAGAACTAAAGTCATAGTTCCCCATCCAGCTGTTAGATCCCTGTTCGTTCAAAAGGAATTGGGAGAGAGGAGAGGGAACTGGGTCACAGCTCTGCAGGAGTATGATTTGGAATTTAAACCTGCTACAATCATCAAAGGACAAGGTCTGTGCAAGTTACTGGCGGGAAACTCGACTAATGAAGAGCAATATTGGAAGAACGAAGCCGAGCTCAATTCGGTTGAGGTATGCCATATCTTCACAGCTCCCCAGTCATGGTATAGAGATCTAGTGCACTATTTACAGCAGGGATATCTACCCGAGCACTGGAATTCTAAACAAAGAAGGGCACTCCGTTTGAAATCAGCACCCTATCAGATCATTGATGGGATTCTCTTCAGAAAGAATTATGATGGAGTCCTTCTGAGGTGTTTGGAAAAGGAGGATGCGAACAAAGTTGTCAAAGAATTGCATGATGGCCCAGCAGGTGGCCATTATTCAGGAGAGACGACAGCGCACAAGATACTGAGAGCTGGATATTACTGGCCCACCCTGTTTCGAGATGCCCACACATACGCACGAAACTGTGATGTCTGTCAAAGAAGCGCTGGGAAGTTACCTAAGGCCGCAGGCCCATTGCAGCCGGTCATCATCTCCGAACCTTTTGAGCAATGGGGCATAGATGTTATCGGAGAAATAAATCCAAATTCTTCATTACAGCACCGATACATTCTGACGACTACCGACTACTTCACCAGGTGGACGGAGGCCATCCCGCTGCGCAAGATCAATGAAGACGCAGTTATCAGCTTCTTGAAAGAGAACATCATAACCAGGTTTGGGGTTCCAATTTCCCTTGTTTTTGATAATGCTACTTATTTTTCATCTTGCAAGATAAATGAATTTGTTTATGAATGGGGAATTAAGTTGCATTATTCAGCCAATTACTACCCTCAGGGAAACGGATTAGCTGAATCCTCAAACAAGAATCTGATTCGAATCCTTAAGAAAACTGTGATAGAAAACCAGAGAAGTTGGCATGTGGCTCTCCCAAACGCCTTATGGGCAGATAGGGTAACCCCGAAGAATGCTTTAGGTGTCTCCCCTTTCACCCTTGTCTATGGCAAGGAAGCCATACTTCCCCCAAACATCTTGCTGCCATCCTTGCAATTGTCCCAAGCCTCTCAGGGTTCTGGTAGCCAAGCCTTACAATCCAGGATAAACACCCTGCTTCGATTAGAAGAAGCCCGACACAAAGCTAAAGACCGATTTCATCAACACCAGGACTTAGTTAAGAGATGGTTCGACAAAAGGAAATCCGGGAAGAGGGACTTTGAAGTTGGGGATTTAGTCCTGAAATGGGACCATAATCACGAAGGCAAAGGAATGCATACGAAATTTCAACATCTATGGGTAGGCCCGTACCAAATTTCTGCAAAATTGGGCCCATCCACTTATAAATTGACAAATCTCGAGGGAGAGGAAGTAGCCCTTCCACTCAATGGCCTCGCCCTGAAACAATACTTCGCGTGAGTCTCCTTGGAACTTCCTGTACATAAATAAAGTTGTCTGTTCGCTTTCGCTTTTAGCTGTTTTATTTTTTCGGCCATGTTGTTTCCTGTTTTGTTATTTGAACTTTTCAATAGGTTTTTTGTTTTCTGAAGCACCCTTTTGTTGAGTCTCCCGCTGAAGGCAGCTCCCTCAAAGAAAAAACTCGCAACCCATGAGTCTGGAACCCTGCTCAGTAAACTCGGTCTGCTGTGCTCTCGCTGAAATATTCAAGAGGGGGGAAGCCTACCCTGCTAGTCACATTAACCCTGTTCAATAGCAGAGACCCATGGCCATCTTCACTACTATCATTGGGCTCCACCCACTCTCACACTTTAAAGGCATCTCAAGAAGGTTACCCAAGTTGGACCCATGGAAAGTGGCACCTCTCGAGGACATGGGGTATTGAAATGACTCCGTGCTGCTGATTTAAAAGCCAAAATGGCCTACATCCAAGAGTCTGTTTTCCAGGGATTCTCGCCTCAATTAAAGCATGGCTGAGACAAAAGCAAAAGAGACATGCAAAACCTAAAAAAAAAAAAAAAAATATCCCGTAAAGACTCAGCTCAAAATGGGCTCCTCTCCGTCCGTGAAGTTTGATAAAATCAAATCAATAAAATTCTAACTCACACAAAAGGACACTATGGATTGAGGAGTCCAAATCAAAGATCTGTCCAAAAGAAAATATCCCTGGAAGGCTCAAACAGCTAAGCTGTCCAAAGTACACGCATCCCGAAGGGTGCCAGCAGCATGGGAATGAGGAACAAGAACAATAATGTCCATGAGAAAGTGTTGCAAATCCTGTGGAGTCCGGCAGTAGTGACCATTTGAGGGATAACCCTCCTAAAATGAATCTCATATGCTGGCCCTCTGAGAGTGGTGAAGATGCCTCGGTCAAAGCTCCCCTTTCCCCCAATGGCTAGCAGGAAAAGTGCTCCTTTCCCCGCATGAGTCTAAAATGCTCAGCTGAATAATGCACCCGAGACGGAGGTTTTAATGGGGTTCCGGACCATGTAGGGTATTTCTTCAGAGATCTGTGTTCGCCAGCGACTCGCCATTGTTGTTGCAGCAACACCCCTCCCCAAAATTTTGTACATGTTGGGGCCCCTCCTATATTTTTGTAGAAAATTTGCTTGAGAAGCCATCCCAGCCGTCAGCTCTGTTTTCAACATAAAATTTTGCTTCCCTGCTGAACAGCTTGCCGTCAATCCTTCCATGTTCTCCCCATTGAGCCAAAAGATAACTTAGTTTTTGCCCAAACGTTTTGGGGTAATCCGGACATTGTCCCGAAGCGGCGGAAGTCAGACGTCCAACCTTTCCGAAAGGAGGGCTTAGATTTTCTTTGCCGAAAGCAGCGGAAGCCACTGGGTAAGACCACCCGAAACGGCGGGAGCTTTCGCCCAAACCTTCCGCAACCACGGAGAAATTCGAGTTGTTCTCTCGAAACGGCGGAACGACTCAACAAAGCCACCCGAAACGGCGGAAGCCATTCGGATAAACTCGCCGAAATAACACAAGGGAATTCATCATTTGCTTCCGAAGTAAAAGACTTGGAAAACTTTCAATCGTTGCTTCTGCGGAACGGTTCAAGCTCCGAAACGACTTAGCTCCCGAAACGGCGGGACTCATTTCGCTTTAGTCTCCCGAAAAGGACTCAGATTTCCTTCCGAGTAGAAAATGCGGGAACAAAGGACTTAAAGATTTTTTAGTTTCAACCTTCCGCAACGGCGGGGAGATTAAGTGAGCCCTCCCGAAACATCGGGAGTTTTCGTTGAACCCTTCCACAACGGCGGGAGCTTTCGTAAAATCCTTCCGCAACGGCGGGGGAATTCAGGGAATCCTTCCGAAACAGCGGAAGCCTCCGCGATATCTTCCCAAAGAAACTAAGCGGAAACGTTTGATGAAACCCTTCCGAAAACGGCGGAAGCCATCCCCATAAGTCCCGCGGAGGAATTCACGATTGCCTTCCGAAACCATGAAAAGGACGTGGATTTTTCTCAAGAAACTGTCGCGGAGGCCTTCAGCCTTTGCTCCCGAAACGCGGAAGCCTTCAGGCTACCCTTCCGAAACAGCGGAAGCCAATCGCTTAACCCGCTCGGCAAAAGGATTCCGAAACGACCCCGGGCGAATGTGCAAAAAAAATATAAGTTTTGCTTCCGAAACGGCGGAAGCCATTCCCAAATGCTTTCCGAAACTAGCGGGAGCCTTCGCCAAACCTTCCCGAAGATCAACAAGACTTCAAAATTCTGGATCGCGGAAGCTTTCGCAAAAGTCTTCCGAAAATACCGGGAGCATTCGCTATATCGTTCCGAAAGAGCGGAAGCTTTGGCGTTACCCGTCCGCTACGCGGCGTCTCTCGCGGAAGGCTTCGAGTTTCCTTTCCGCATTAAGCCCCGAAACGTCGGAAGCTTTCACTGAACCTTTCCGCAACGGCGGATGCAATTCGCGAACTGGCCCCGCAAGTGACGGTCGCACGGAAACCAAGGTGCGTTGACGTGACCGCTACGCGCGGCGAATTTAAACCCCGTTTTAACCACGCCACCTACCCAATTAAATGCTCACACGTGCCCTTTCTTTATAAAATACGGTGGGGGGGGCTCGACCAATACACCATTGTTCTGAACCGGCCAGCGACGTGTGATACCGTGCAAATCGCTCCAGCTCACCTCGCGCACCCGTGCTCGCAGCCACCTTGCTCAAGCAATCCCCACGGTGCCAGGTAGGATCTTAACCCTGATTTTCACCACTGAGTTGTCCTTCTGGGGAAAATATTGGGTTTTAGTGGGATTGTGACGGGCAAAACACCCGTCAAGGGCTATGTTTTGCCCGTCAGGAACAGTAAACGGAGTTTTCATTTTTCAAAATTGTCATAGGCCTTCATGAAAACGTTAATTTTTTTATTTGCTAGTGGTGGGTGCGGGCGGTTAACCATGCCCTGTTTTGTTTTAAACCCCGGGCCGCGCCCCTCGTCGTGGGTTAAGTTGTCGAAACCCTACGGGCCTTCCATGTCCTGGACCGTTAACTCGGAATTGGAACCCTGGGCCCTTTTCAGTAAGCCCCAGCCTCTACACGCGAAGCCGAAACCCGTAAACGTTTAAGCCACAAGAGCCAAAACTTGAAGCCGCAGCCGCCCTAGCTCTCCCCATCAGCATATCCCCGGCGCCGTTACCTTCGCTCGGACTAAAATATCCCGTATTGACTCGGCGAGTGGCCGCGCGTGACGATAGCATTCAAAGCCCTCCCCGAGTCACCCGCGTCTTCCCCGCCATCGACCTCTCCAACCGCAGCCATAACGAACTACATCCCCTTCCGCGAGGCGGAACCGGAAGCCAATTGCTCCCGCGAATCGCCTATCGGCCCAATAAAACCAATAGCTTCCGCAACATAACTTATCCCATACCCGTCTTTTAAGAGCTTCAAATGTTTCAATGTGTGTCTTATGATTAAAATAATGTTTTGCTTCCTTAATATTTGCTTCCTTGATTTATCTCATTAAAACGATGTTGCTCTCGGCTAAAACCATACAACCTGTTGCTCAAACTCATGATGAATTGTATATGGATGTTATCAGGGATAATTCAAGATGCCGAAACCCAGTAAGAAGAAGGCGAAGATGACAGAAAAGAAACCTGCTCCTCCTAAGATTGAAACCTCGCTCCAGGACACCAGGTGCACCACTGGTGTCCCCCCAGAAATCAGATGGGATGACATATACAGGATGATCAGGGACCAAGAGATCCCAGATATGTTGCTGGAAGAGGCACCGATCTATCAAAATATCAGAGCCTCAGGCATAACTAGAGCCGCTACCCGCCCTGAGCTATTCCCCTGTGCTGAAGTGATCGGGTGGATTCTCCAACATGCAGATGCTGATGGGAGAGTGATAAATGACAGCAGGAAAGTGGCTATTGCTTCGTTTCAACCCGCATATGTTGCGGCGGCCTACAGGTTTCCCCGTGTCCAACAAGCTCTGACTGATGAATGGTTGGGCCAGATGGATAACGTCGAGATGGCCAAGAAGCTATTGAGGGGAGGGAAGCATTTGAGAAAGAAGGGAAATGACGAATATGACGTGCAGAATCTGAGGGCCCCTTACAGATTGATCGCTTTAATGCTATGCAGAATATTCGGCATGCCGGATGGCACAGTATACAAGATTCAGTGGGTCCCTATCATTCACTATGTGGCATTTCAGGGGACAGTGTTTGACTGGGCCACTATCTTGTCAGATAGTCTGGCCTCAATGATAAGTGCTGCTAAACCCGGGCTGGCCTCGAAGAAGGCTGAATTCTTCATGTCCTCATACCTGATAGATTGTATCTTGGCCAAGATAGAGTTCCCCGGATTGGGGTGTATATGGGATAGGGCCACAACCCCGTTCTACACCGCATTCAAGATGTTGTGGGCTCAGAATTACAAGCCCAGCTACAAACTCATCTGTGAGGGGTTCATCATGCCCCTATACGAGAAAATGTTCAAGGAAGAACCAAGTTGCCTGTCACAAAACGCTTTGGAAGTCCTTGAGGATTATGGGGACTTCTACTTTTCAGAACAAGGTACCTACTTGAGAATGTTCGGAGGGACTAAGCCCCCATACATATTGCCGCAGTATGCCACAGACTATGTGGTGCTCAAGGAAGCAGTAAGACAACTCTTCTTGGATGGGATTGGAGCATTCCTCCACAAGCTACACAAGGCTTCCTTTCCCCCCCTACCTTTCTGCATAGGTGCTTACAAGTTTTCAGGGGTGGCCTCTGCCGACGAATTTGTTCAAGAGTTGAGGGCCTTCCATTTCGGTGAGGTCATCTTCCACAGGAACGACAGAAAGGGTAAAGTGGCCGAGCATTGCAAGGGGAACTATGCTAATTTCGAATACTCCCACTACCCCGATGCCGAGGAGGAAGCATTCAGAGGCATCAGCAACATGACTGAGCTAAGGATCTGTCGCCAAAGTACTGGAGCGAGCTCTAGCTCAACCAAAGCCCAGAAGACCATCCAGCAAAAGGAGAAAGAAGCCAAGGATGCCCGGGGCTCAGGAAGAGCTCAGATTAAGAGAAGAGGCAAGGTTGCAAAAGGAAGCCGAGGAGGCAAGAAAGCTACGAGAGGCTGAGAATGAAAGACTGCGGAAGGAGGCTGAAGAAGCCCAAAAGCAGAAAGAAGCAGAAATTGAGCAAGCTGAAGCAAGGAAGAAGGCGGAGGAAGAATTGAAGGCAAGAGAAGATGCCCAGGTAGGTGGGTCCGGTGCGCAGGACATGGAGATAGACACCTCTCAGGCAGGTGGCTCTAGTACCCAAAGGGAAGGGACAGACCCCGCTCAGGAAGTCCGGACCCCACCTATGGAAGAAGACATAGACATCATAAACCGACCAATTGTACCGTACACTCCATCTGGGAAGCGTACGGTGTCCAAATGGAATGAGTTTGTCTATGACAAGAAAAGAAAAACAATGGTCCTCCAATCAGAAGAAAGGATTAAAAGTCCTTTCCATGACGACATAGTTACCCACCGAGAGGTCGCTGTCATGCAGAACACAGATGCGGATCCCATTGCCATGGCCTCCGCAGTTATAGCGACAGCACAAGCATCATTTGCCAATGTAGGGGTTATAGTCAAAGAAAATATATTGACAAAGAAAAGAGCACGTACCCTGCAGCGAAACGTGGCTAATGAGCAAGCTCAAAGAGACCTGGCAGTGAACAAGTATAATTGCTTGTACGCTGAGCACAAGGAGTTGGCAAACAAGTACAGCTACCTGGAGGAGGAAAAGGACCAGCTAGCACTCCAAATAATGATTGCAGAAGCAGAGAAGAGTGGAGCAGAAGAAAAGGCTTCCCAGCTAGAAACAGACAAGCAGGCATTAGCTGAGCGTTTAGAGCAAGCGGAAAGCAGAACCTTGGGCATGTCCCCCTTCCACGAGCTGTCATGCAATATACTACAGCAAGTGCATGGCTCTCAAGAGCTAATCACTGATGAGGTGTGCAAACTCAAGGCCATGACGGTTAGGCTAAAGGAGGTGAATGCGGAAGCCCACAGGCTCAAGGCTAAGAATACCCGTGTCAAAGCAAATGTCATAAGTCAGATGGCATGGAGGGAAGGGAAAGGAGGTTTCCCCCCGCATCTTCCTTTCAAGACCGTGGAAGATTTTAATGAAGATATAGCCTTGTTGGAGTTTGGCCGGAACTGTGCCAATAAGCTGATGGCCAGTGTGCAAAAGACCACAGATAGAATCAACAACCTGTACCAAAAGCTCAAAGGAGTCCATGATAATTGCTCATTAAGTTTCCCTCAGACCCTAGAAGACTTCCCGGGAAAAGAGCAGCGGTTATCTCAACTGAAAGAAGAGCTAGGCGTCCAGATGGAGTATGTGAAAAGCATTGATGTCCTTGCCATGGATGATCTCCAACATTACATCGGTTCATCAACACTTCACAACCATCTGCTGAAGGAAACATATCAAGTTGCTGAAGCAGAAGTACAAAGCATTAAAATAGAGCTCGGGAAGAATGTAACTTCTCAGAAAATCCTGTTTCCTGCTGCAGCAAACATAATCATAAGGGATACAGGTGTGTGGCACAGTTACATAGAAGAGGAGGTCAGGAAAGCTGCAGCAGCAGCAGAAGCATCAGTAGACCCGGCAGCCCCTCTCCCAGCAGCCTCTTCCCCAACAATGGCAGAAATTCTGGCCAGTCCCATTCCCCCTTCCCAATTAGGAGCAGCATCAGCAGGGGAGTCGAGGACCTCTTCCCAGGCAGCATCAGTGACCATCAACTTGGGCGACCCTTTTCCAGGAGAAGCTCACGCACAGGAATGAAGAAGCTGAATTCAGTGAGCCACTCTTTTCAGCCAGACACGTGCCCAGCAGGGAACGCTTTGAGTTTAGCAAATTTTCTGTTATATGTAAGGCGTAAGCTGTGGGACAGCTGTCCATATTTTTTTTTGTCAAAATATTTTTGTGGCCATTTTTGGTAATCGATTATATTAGAAATCCCTGTAAATGACAGAGAGGGGATGCTAGGTGTCGGCCCAGAGGGCAAATTTTGTAACTATAAATAGGAGCCTAGAAGAGATAAGAAAGACTTTTGGCAGGGAATGAAAATTTTGGGGGCAAATGATATGAGCTATCTTGTATCGGCTCTGTAAATTGAATTTTTCTAATAGAAGCCACGGGAGATGAACGTTTTGCTTGGAATGTTGGGTTGCTTTATGTTGGACTATTCTAATGACTGCAATTCTGCAATGTGAGATCATTCTTGACTGCTGAATTATTTCTTTGCATTAATGATTTTGCTCTCGTCTACGCATGCGTTCTCTCTATTTTTTGTGAACAATGAAGTGTATTGCAGTGAATTTCTTTGTCTGGATCGAATAGCTAACTGTTCTTTCTCCCGGGTAATCCATGTGGTTCATTGTTCATGATTTTAAATTGCTCCTTGCAGGGATCTTTTAGTTTGATTCTAGTTTCGTTGCATCTAGATCCGTTTCTTTATTCTTGTTGTGTAGATTAAATAATTTCGATTTCTTCTGTTCATAAGCAATAGACACGTTCTGTAAGTCTCATTTCAGATCTGTTTCTTTATCCTTTAACGTTCCTCTGTTTTTCTGAGCAATAGATGCGTTCCATTTTGAATGAGAAGCTATCTTCTCAAGATACTCATCTTACTGTAGCTTTGACCGTGAGAAATAATAGCTAACTGTTCTTTGCTTACGATAACTGTTACAGCTGATTGCTCCCCTTAAGCGTGTTCCCCTGCAGGGATAGATAGGCGTGTTCTTGTTTTTCTAAATTTAGATGTGTTTCAGTTGCATCTAGACTAAGTATAATTTAGGCATATGCATCTCATATAAAACACATAAAATCCAAAAGAAAGGTGGATCGGGCCATAACCGGTAAAATCGGATTTAAAGTCCAAAACCACGGTTGCCGGAACCGCTAACCGGACGGATTCCCTACACCAAACGGGAGATATTCTAATTGGGACCGTCTCTCGGGGAGAATCCCTTTCTGATTGATGCTACGATATCCGGGGCATCAACACATTCCATTCAAATGAACCCATCAACAGTCTCCACTACTTCCTTGGATAGATATGCAGGTGTCTTTGTTGAACCAGCGGGCTTGCCGCCTTCAAGAGACCTTTCTGGTAAGCATTTAGCTACATCTACATCTCATCAGGAAATGATGGCTATTTTGCATGCAGTACATAAGTTGGAGCCATCCCTATTAGGAAATTATTTCTGCATCAAGACTGATCTCCAGAGTCTAGAAAATTTCCTCGAACAACGGATCTCCTCCCCAGCACGCCTGAAATGGGTTATCCAACTCATGGGTTATGACTATGTGATCACTTTCAAGAAGGGTAAGGACAATATGGTGACAGATGCTCCTTCTCGCACATTTGATGACCTAGTTTCTCTTACCTCTATTTCTCTACTTGTTCCAAATTGGTTGCAATCTATTCAACGAGGCTATCTCTTCTATGAACTCCATGCTTCTTCATCGGTAGGGCACTCTGGGTTCCTCAAAACGTATGACCGGGAATAATGTAACTTCTTTTGGTAGGGACTAAAAATGACAATTCAACAGATGGTGGCTGACTATGATACTTTCCAGGTCAACAAGGGTGAAACAACCCTCCTTTCAGGACTCCTCGGACCCTTGCCCATCCCTACACAAATTTGGACAACTAATTCTATGGATTTCCTAGAAGCGCTCCGGTGGTACAATACCACATCTGCAAAGACACCATATGAAGCAGTCTATGGATAGGCACTGCCAGTTCTTCTTCCATACACCCTCAGCAACTCCCCAGTTCAGGCAGTTGACTCGATTCTTCGAAACCACGATCAGATTCTTCTCATTCTGCAGGACAATCTTCACATGGCAAGAATTTGACTGAAACAACAAGTCGAGCAGCACCGTTCTAAGCGCACTTTTCACGCAGGTGATACGGTTCTTCTTCGTCTACATCCTTCCAAGCAATCCTCCCTGAAACTCAAAAGGCGTCAGTGGCCCTGAATGCAACCCGAGGATGCTACAGGGGAGCCACTACTTCGGATTCTGCTTCAATTTCCACATCTAAATCTTTGAGGACAAAGCTTTTTCTAAGGGAGAGGGGATGTTAGGAACCCGTGCCAACCCTTCTCTTTACTTTGTTAGTATATTGTTGTTGGACGCATATGCTTTGTAAATCGTCCCGTAGTATTTGTTGATCCATAGTTTGTATTAGCCCATGGTATTGACCCATAGTATTGGATGCATATGCTTTGTAAGTCGTCCCGTAGTATTATATGTCCCATGGTATTGACCCATAGTATTGGGCATAGACTTAATATATAAGTGTGTGTTGAGGCCAATGAAGGTACCATGAAGTTATTTGTATTGATCTTGCTCAAAGGAGGTTTCCCCCTCGAAGTGACCTGCGATCAATAAAGCGATTTTGAGTTCTGTTATTTATGCTATCTCGTGTGTTTTCATTAATTAATTATTGCAGGTTCATCACAAAAATACATTAATGTGCTCTTCATTTTTTATTTAGATTTGTAAAGGGCTATGATAATCTCAGACCTTTCCCATTCCCATACTTTATATGTTGCCAAATCTCACACTTAGCACATATGTTGGGATTTTATATTCACATTTTTCTAGAAAAAAGTGTCTCTAAATATTACAAGTTTTTAAAATATATACACCCAACAGAAGGAATTGTGTGACACTCTGTTACAATTCCGAACTTTACCCTAAATCTTTGTATACAAATACTTCACTTTTACACCTTAGGCCATGCTTAAATGGCTTGTCCTTCTCCTTTGCAACTCAATTATTTTTCAATCATTATTGCACCTCACTAACCAAGTTTTGTTGCAAAGGTATAATATTTTGATGTAAAAGTAAGTTCCAAGAATGTTTAGATTCTAGAGTAAGAAAAGTATACAAATTCACTGCCAAGATGATATTTTCTAATTTAATACAAGGAATGTGCTTTTAGCTAACAATAATATCTTGTCAAAGTTAGGAACCAAAATTTAGATAATTCATCTTGTTGCTTTCAAACATAATTCATCTTTGCTTGTAGTAGGGAAAATGATATATCTGCTGAACATATTTAGATGAAAAATTAAATTTTAATAGTTTAGATGTTAAATACAAGGAGAAGATTAAGTTGATTGGAAATAGTGTGTTGTATCTTGGGAAGTTATCTTCTTTTTTTTTATTCTCAGAAGATCGAAGTTTTGGTTCATCTCCTAGGAAATGCATGGTATAAAAAGATTAATAGTAGTGAAATGTTGAAATCTGAAACATAAAAGCAAATGGAATGTTTGTTTCAGAACATAATGGGTACATTAAATACATTATTGCAACTCTCTTTAGGAAAACTTATAAATTTTTAAGAACATAAATGATGTCGTACATTGAATTATGAAGATATGGTTGCAAAACACTTATTAGTATTGTATATTGTTAAAAGTTCCTCTAGAAAGAGAAGGGCAAGTTCCTCGGAGTTTAGTGTTTGTGAGTCAGTTGAATTGTCTAGAAGTAGTTGTTTCATATATAAGTCAATGCAAATATATCTGCATACCCTTTCTTTCTAAACCCGACTATAGGGAAGGATGATATATTACATTTTATTATCAATAGGATCAATGTTGCATTTATGTACCCTATCAAATGCTATTGTTATCATTTGGTTTCATTTATGCTCTTTTATGAAGTATTGTTTAAGAATCAAGGGGATTCAAGTTGATGGTAGATTTCCAGGGTATTCAATACCAATTATGGTATTCTAGTGACGATCCATATCCAGCTCGTGGTCAAATTCCAGGTCATTGCTATGTAAATTTAAGTTGCCAACATGCTCCAACGAATTCTAAATTGTGATCTCACTATTTTTTATTATGATTCAACTGATGTAATAATGAATAATACTCTCCCCAATTATTAAAGGGTGCTAGCTCAGTGGAAGAGCGTCTACCTTACAAGTAGGAGGTCGGTGGTTCGATTCCTCCATGCCCTATTCATATTGCAATATTGTTATTTTTAATCAAATATATTTTATTATGATTTATTATGGCTATAGAGGCGGTTTCAAACCTTCTTTATATGTTTCTACGAGGGGGATTCTAAACCGCCTTCATATGTCACTACGAGGGGGGTTCGAATGTTAGGAACCCATGTCAACCCTTCTATTTACTTTGTTAGTATATTGTTGTTGGACGCATATGCTTTGTAATTCATCCCGTAGTATTTGTTGATCCATAGTTTGTATTATTGTTATTGGACGCATATGCTTTGTAAGTCGTCCCGTAGTATTTGTTGATCCATAGTTTGTACTGCCCCATGGTTTTGACCCAGAGTATTGGTGCCTAGACTTAGTATATAAGTTTGTGTTGAGGCCAATGAAGGCACCGTGAAGTTATTTTGTATTGAGCTTACTCAAAGGAGGTTTCCCCCTTGAAGTGGCCTACGATCAATAAAAATATTATGTGATCTGATATATCGTGTATTTCATCAATTCATTGTTGCAAGTTCTTCACATCTGGTATCAAAGCACTTTCTTGGGCTCATTGGGTGAAATTTCTGCCAATTTTTGTTTCGCATCTGTTGCAGGTTCGGATCTGGGAATAATCCCTATCCGCTTAACTGTGGGAAGTACTTGGGCATAATCCCTAAAACTCAGTGTGAGGATTACCACAGGAACCCCAAAGTAGCTAGCCCATTGAGAGGACCTACCATCGAAAAGGGCAACGACCCCTACCTGATTGACTATTTCCCACCCATGAGGTAAACCAAGAGCTGTCATTTGTAGCAAAGCGGTTATCAATTTTACCTGAGCCGTGGAGTGAGGGGTACTGCCCCAATACGCAATCCATCAGACAGCATTAGTGGCCGAGTGAATACCCTGAACCGTTAGGAAGACGAGCATACCTGGGGTCCATATCTATGTTCAGCTGATAAATCGCATATTTTCTCTGTCCAGAACCGTTGCTGATCACTTCCGCATCATTGCAAATCCGTTCTTTGCAGATCCATTTGTTTCCAATCTCTTCTGTGCCATAGCAAATCCATATCTCTCTTGTTTTCACTCTGTTTCCGTTGAAACTTACCTGACACCCCTGTAATCCCATTCTGATATTTCATTCCTGAGGACCCTATCCCAAATTCCACTTCCCAAAGCCAAAAATCTCACATTTGTCTATTCTTAGGGTTTGCCATAACTTCTTCGACTTTCACCCAATCACCTTCAAATTTTACCACAGAGTTCCTTTACTATTTATGCTTATTTGCCCCTCTCTGCCAAATTTTCTCATTCTTTCACCCCGCTTCTAAAATCCTCGTTTTCTGCTTCCCTGTCCATTCGAAAGTGTCCAAAATCTAGTCAAACCCAAATTACCCATCATATTTTTTCCCAAATCCAGATTTTACTTTACTGAAATAGTTTTTGTTTTTGTTTTTCTACCCACTCAAAAAAAAAAAAAATCCTCGTTATGGTTGTCACCCGCGCAGGAGCAAAAACCATGGAGGAAGCACTTGCATCCATCCAAACCAAACTCTAGGATCAAGATGAAAAATTTCTCGGCCTCCATCTTGAGCATTCAGCCATGAACAACAAACGACAGTCTGAGTCTTCATCAGACAATGGGTTCTCTTCGTCCAGCAATTTCTGTGGTCCAAAGCTTGATTTTCCTCGCTTCAATGGTACTGATCCGACTGGATGGATCTATCGTGCAGAACAGTATTTCAGTTTGCATAATACTTTCTATGTCAACAAAGTTCCACTTGCATCCTTTCATTTGGAACAGGAAGCTCTTCAATAGTACCGTTGGTACATTAAGGCTCATGAAGAGCCAAATGGCCAGATTTTTGCTAACTCCTTTTGCAACGATTTGGTCCTAGTGCTTTTGATGACTTCAGAGGAGCCCTCACTAAACTTCGCCAAATTGGCACTATGAGAGATTATCAAACCGAATTTGAAAAACTAGCCAACCACACCGAAGGATTGCCTAATGACTTCTACCGGAGTTGTTTTATCAGTGGTCTAAAGGATGCAATCCACTCTGAGGTCAAAATGTTTTGTCCCAATAAAATGACGGAAGCCCTGGGATTGGCTAAGTTGGCAGAAGACAAGATTGCATCCCAACAACGCTCCAAACCCACTTTTGTTCCCTTCCGTAATATGGGTTCTCAATGACCTCCCATCCCGCCAGCTCCTCGACCAACTCCTATCAAGCATTTGTCTGAAGCAGAGATGCAGGCATGCAGAGAAAAATGGCTTTGTTATAATTGTGATGAGAAATTCACTCGGGGACGTAGATGTGTTCAGCAAAAGCTCTATCTCTTGGATGTGGATTCTCCGCCTGCCTCTGAAATTGGTGAAGAAGCTCCAGATACAATGGATGATCAGGTCGACATTCAGGAGCCGCCTATTGACCCTCCATCTCAGGACGACCACCCAGAGACATGTCTCCATGCTTTAGCTGGAATCACCACCCCCCAAACAATGTGGGTCAAAGGTTACTTCAAGAAGATTCCTCTTACAATACTCATTGATTCTGGTAGCACTCATAACTACATTGACCCTCGGATCGCCAAACAGGATGATTGTTTTGTCCATCCTTGCTCCAACTTTGAAGTCATGGTTTCCAATGGGGGAACCTTACATTGCAAAGGGAAGTGTCGCAATGTGCGTATCTCTATGGGATATTATAACCTGCGCTCTGACATGTTTTCCTTGACCTTAAGCGGATGTGATGTGGTTTTGGGTGCTCAATGGCTACGCACTCTTGGCCCCATCTTATGGGATTTTGCTGAACTTTGGATGCAGTTTTCACCCAATGGACAAAAACACACATTGACAGGATTACAACCAGGGTCTCTCAACATCATCAGTTCACATCTCATGGAAAAACTCCTTAAGAAGAATTCACATGGTACCATCGCTCAACTCCATTCCATTCAGATGCAACCTTCAGCGGTCTCCACTACTCCTTTGGATCTACAACAAATTCTGGATCGATATACAGGTGTCTTTGTTGAACTAGTGGGATTGTCACCTTCAAGGCTAGAGGACCATCGTATTTCACTCCTTCTTGGAAGCATTCCTCCCAACATCAGGCCATATTGCTACCCATTTCACCAAAAAACAGAGATTGAAATGCTCGTTCGGGACTTACTGAAGCAAGGTATTATTCGCCCAAGCATTAGTTCCTTTTCTTCACCAGTTCTTCTTGTCCGCAAAAAATATGGGTCATGGCGCCTCTACATTGAATTCTGAGCACTTAATCACCTCACAATCAAGGATAAGTTTCCAATTCCTATTGTTGATGAGATTCTTGATGAGCTTCATGGTGCTCAATTTTTCTCCAAGTTGGATCTCCGTTCTGGGTATCATCAAATTCGGGCTCATGAGGATGATATCCCTAAAACAGCTTTCCACACACATGATGGCCACTATGAGTTTTTGGTCATGCCCTTTGGCCTCACTAATGTTCCTTCCACATTCCAGGCCTTGATGAATCAAATATTTCGGCCCTACTTGCGGACATTCATTATGGTCTTCTTTGATGATATCCTCATCTACAGTAAAACATGGGCTGAACATCTCCAGCATTTGGATCTTGTAATGCAACTTTTCTCTGACCATCATCTCTACGCCAAACAATCTAAATGTGTTTTTGGACAGAAGGAAGTAGAGTATCTCAGGCACATTATTTCAGCACAAGGGGTTCGCGTGGATCCTGCCAAAATCGCTGCCATGAACAATTGGCCACATCCTCAGACACTCAAGAGCCTTTGTGGTTTTGGGGGGTTGACTGGTTACTACCGCAAGTTTGTCAAGTATTATGGGAAGATTGCAGCTCCATTAACTGCTCTATTGAAAAAGGATGCTTTTACATGGACACCTGCTACTGAGTGTGCATTCGCCAAACTGAAACAAACTATGTGTACTACACATGTTCTAGCTATGCCCGAATTTTCCAAGCCCTTCACTATTGAGAGTGATGCTTGGTGTTTTTCTCCTTCAAGATGAACACCCCATTGCGTTCACCAGCAAATCCATTTCAGGTAAGAATTTAGCTACCTCTACATATGAGAAGGAAATGATGGTTATTTTGCATGCAGTCCAGAAGTGGAGACCCTACCTATTGGGGAATCATTTCTGCATCAAAACGGATCATCAGAGTCTGAAATATTTCCTGGAATAACGTGTATCCTCCCCAACACAACAGAAATGGGTTAGCAAACTCATGGGTTATGACTATGAGATCACTTACAAGATGGGTAAGGACAATATTGTGGCGGATGCTCTTTCTCGCACATTTGATGACCACGGTTCTCTTTCAACTATTTCTATGCATGTTCCAAATTGGTTGAAATCTGCAACAGGGTTATGTCAATGACTCTTCATTATCTCAAATAATCCAACGCTTGGCCAACAACCCTTCTGCTGTACCACATTACTCTTGGGATGGTGCTTCCCTGATATACAAGGTTCGTCTGGTGCTTCCCCAGAGCACAGATCTTCAACAGGATGTCTTCTATGAACTCCATGCTTCTCCATCGGCAGGGCACTCTAGGTTCCTCAAAACGTATGAGCGGGCACAACGTAAATTCTTTTGGCGGGGAATGAAAAGGACAATTCCATAGATGGTGGTTGAATGTGATACGTGCCAACGCAATAAGGGTGAAACAACTCTCCTTCTCGGATTGATCGAACCCTTTCCCATACCTACATGGATTTGGACAGATATTTCTATGGATTTCATTGAAGGGCTCGCTAAATCTAACGGAAAGACAGTGATTTTGGTTGTGGTTGATCGCCTCTCCAAATATAGTCATTTTTGTGCTCTCAGCCATCCCTATACAACCTCCTCAGTTGCTCAAATTTTCCTGGACCAGATCTTTCGCCTTCATGGAATCCCTTCTTCCATTGTCTTGGATCGTGATGCGACTTTCACCAGTTATTTTTGGAAAGAATTATTTCGTCACACTGGCACCAAACTGAAGATGAGTTCAGGGTATCACCCACAAACAGATGGTCAGACTGAAATTATCAATAAATGCTTGGAAACTTATCTTCGTTGCTTCACTTTTGAACAACATCAGTGAGCAAAGTGGCTCCCTCTAGCTGAATGGTGGTACAATACCTCTTACCACATTGTCTCTAAAATGACTCCATATGAAGCAGTCTATGGTCAGGAACCGCCAGTTCTTCTTCCATACACCCCCAACAGTTCACCAGTTCAGGCAGTTGACACGGTCCTTCGGAACCGCGATCATATTCTTCGCATTTTGCGGGACAATATTCACACGGAAAGAAATCTCATGAAGCAACAAGCCGATCAACATCGTTCTGAGCGCACTTTTCAAGTAGGTGATATGGTTTTTCTTTGTCTCCATCCTTACAATCAATTTTCCCTGAAACTCAAAGGGCATCATAAGCTCGCTCTAAAGTTCTATGGGCCATATCAGATTCCTCAGAAGATTGGGTTCGTTGCTTATAAATTGGAACTTCCTCCTTCCCGCATTCATCCAGTATTTCATGTCTCTTGTTTGAAGAAAGTTCTTGGCACCAACATCAGAGGACAAACTATTTTACCAGAACTAGATAATGAAGGATCCATACTTTTGGAGCCGGAGGCTGTCCTCAATAAGCGCACTCGTCAGCTTCTCTCTTGCTCTATCACAGAGGTCTTAATTCGGTGGCACAGAATGCAACCAGAGGATGCTACATGGGAACCACTCCTATAGATTCAACAACAATTTCGACATCTAAATCTTTGAGGACAAAACTTTTTCTAAGAGGGAGGGGATGTTAGGAACCCATGTCAACCCTTCTATTTACTTTGTTAGTATATTGTTGTTGGACGCATATGATTTGTAAGTCGTCCCGTAGTATTTGTTGATCCATAGTTTGTATTATTGTTGTTGGACGCATATGCTTTGTAAGTCGTCCCGTAGTATTTTTTGATCCATAGTTTGTACTGGCTCATGGTTTTAACCCATAGTATTGGCGCCTAGACTTAGTATATAAGTTTGTGTTGAGACCAATGAAGGCACCGTGAAGTTATTTTGTATTGAGCTTGCTCAAAGGAGGTTTCCCCCTCGAAGTGGCCTGCGATCAATAAAAATATTCTATGATCTGATATATCATGTATTTCATCAATTAATTGTTGCAAGTTCTTCACATCGAAATTGCCCTTATATGTTACAATGAGGAGGGTTTAGAAACGATCTCATAGGTACCTACGAGGGGGTTTGTAACCGCCCTTGTAGGTACCTACGAGGGGGGAGGGGGGGTTTGTAACTGCCCCCAAAGGTTTGTAATAAGTAATTTTAGGGGGGGTTATGAATCACCCCCATAGGTGTCTATGAGAGGGGTTTAGAACTGCCCCTAAAAGTCACTTTTTTTTGGGGGGGGAACCACCCCCAAAAGTCACTTTTAGCATCGATTTTGATATCTTCCAAAACCGCCCTTAAAAGTCCAAACTTTTAGCGTCGATTCTATTGGGGGTGGTTTTGTTATGACTGCCCCCAAAGGTTTCTAAGATGAAATTTTAGGGGGGGGTTTAGAACCGCCCCCGTTGGAACCTACGAGGGGGGTTTGTAACCGCCCCCAAAGGTTTGTAATAAGTACTTTTAGGGGGGGGTTGGAACTTCCCTCATAGGTGTCTATGAGGGGGGTTTAGAACTGCCCTCAAAAGTCACTTTTAGGGGGTGTTTAGAACCGCCCCCAAAATTCACGTTTAGGGGCGGTTTTGATCTCTTCTAGAACATCCCCTAAAAGTGGTTCTATTGGGGGCGGTTTTGTAAAGACCGCCGCCAAAGCCATAACCGCCCCCAAAAGTGACTTTTGGAGGCAGAAGACAGCCCCCCCCTAAAATTCAAATTTGTTGTAGTGAAAAGTGAAGACACAATACCTATCGAGGGTTTCGAGTGCAATGACATGAGAGATTTCTTCGTGAGGGGTTATATTTTTAAGCGGCGTGGCCTAATCAATTGGGTTTTGAAAGAATCATAGGTAGTGTTTCGAAACTTCCAGGACTTGGATTGGAATTCCGTGGGTTCTGTTGGATTTGCAATGATGAGCTCATCCAAGATGACCAGGTTCAATGACAAAATTCACTTTCACCATACTCCAAAATTGCACGCAAAGCATTTTTTTAATAAAATTCGAGGACTCTTTACTCAAATGGGTCGCTTGAAATTAATTCCGTTAAGTTTTCCACTATCTTTGTTATATAGTATTTCAATCCATCAGTAGGGATCGACACCATATAACGCCGAGTAAAATATGTTATCCCTCAAACTAGGCCAATTGATCACTTGGTGCACCTCATGCTTGACAGCAGTCGCACGATCGAGTTGCTCTCGGAAATGGCTCTAAGCCTACTGGTGAACAATAAACGTCGTATAAATATAGTCTGAGCTGAGAGAAAGTCTTAATCTAATAAGAAACCATTTATGACTAAGGTGTGAAGATAAAACCTACAGTTCATGGGGCCTTCTTATCGCAACTCGAGTGAAGCTGCGTTCTGCGTTGGTTTACTTATGTAAGGAAATAATGATCAATAAAACTACCTTTCCAAATATGTCATGGATACATGAGGTAAATCGTCAAGTCACGACATAGATCTGGGTAGAGCAGCTTATCTTGACTCTATTGTTTCTACGCATTTTAGTGGGCATGGTCACAAGCAAAGATTAGGCGATGATAGGTAGGGATTGCATATAGGAGGCTCAAGCGCATAGTACAAGATCATGGAACTAACATTTCAACCAGTCGCATCAAATCAAGCTACTAGTAGAGGGAAAGGAAACTAGACCTAACGGTTTGGATCACTCATTCCAAGATAAAGATGATGATTAACAAAGATCATCGTGAAGGTATCAACAAACATTCCGACAATCATACTTCATTCGGCTTAGTCATTATTCACAGATCAATTCAAGTTGCATTCAAGAAACCAAAATTTAGTTTGTGGGGGGATACTTTTCCATTTATCGAAATAGAAAAGTAAGGAGGATGTTGTGGCCACAACACCAAGGTCACAATGCTGTTAGTTTTTTTTTGCAAAAGACATTTTGTCCTCATTTTTCTTCAAGTATGCTCACAAATTGTTGTATTAGATCTCTTGGAAAATAAACTTTGATGAACACAACTATGAAGGGATCCTCTTTGATATTAGTATGAGTATTTTCAAAGCAATTAAATATGCATATGCCTATGTTCAACATTTCAATAAGCTCTTCAATTTGGGGGAGAAAGACAAATCTGGTTGAAATTAACAACTTCATGATTTTTTCTTTGGTGAACATAATTGATTTTTGGTTGGTTGCACAATTTTATTGGGATAGGGCTTGAAGGTTGGTACTAAAAATTATCAATATTGTTTTCAACATTTGGGAACTCACCTACAACCATCCATTTTTATTCACTATTGATGATTGATGTTAGATTTCAACTAAGATTGCAACACCAACCTCTATTTGTTTTCCAAGACAATAGGAGGACATGTTGTGTATTTGGGGGAGAAGAAGATAGGGTTGGTTTGCACTCCATGGGATCTCACAATGGACAAATGGGATTAGGCCACAAAGGACAAACAAAACAAATCCATGATGGCTAAGCCACGTTTTTCCTGATCCACATTTTTTTTGCAAAAGTGCATAAAATGAATTGATCATATATTCTAAATGGTGAACTAGGTATTCACGAAATTTGGTGAGTAGAAGGACTAAGGTAAGGATAATACACTCAACAATTTTCAAGCAAACCCAGTTTGTAAATTTTGAGAAATTAAGCACAATCACCTTTAGCCAATTTGTCTTTTTCTTGGGATTCGTAATGTGGATACCTCCTATTTTTGGCAAGGAGAAACATAAATGCATTCCTAATAAGCCTACAAAGTTTTCCCAAAACCCAGTTTGTAGTTTGGGATAAATGACTTTTGTTTTGGAAGTTGCAAAACACCTACAACACTTTTGCATTTTAAGTTGCAGATCGCTAATCCATTCGCTACAGATCCACCAACACTAATAAAGATCACTTAAGGAAGGTATGTTGGCTATGGGAATGGAACACAAGACCTCTAAAAATCTCTAAGTAGTTGTGTTAATGTTTATGTTAATGTATCAACTACTTTTTCTATGGGGAATCAATTTTTGCATTCATAAAGAGAAGACTCATTAATGAGAATTGACGGACTTTGAAGAAATGGATCAGCCATCACTTGAAGAGATTTCTATTTGGCATGAAAGTGATAAATTTTCTCTTCAACAGAGAGGTATTGATAGTGGTCTAGTTTAAAAGTTGATTGGAAAATGGTAGCATTATTCATTCAGCTTGGTTGATACAGGGTTGCATGAGGGCATCAACATATTCAGTTTGGGGGAGATGTTAGGTCGCATAAATGTCATCTTTTCACATCATCTTTTCCATATTTTTAAACCTATTTTACTTTCCCGTGACACTTTATTAATCCTTTTTAAAGCATATTTATGAGATTTTGATTTAAAGTGATTTCCATTGCATCTCTAAGAATGTCATTGTATTTTGATTGACATTAGGAAATATTAGCGTACTCTGTATTTATCTTTGAATAATAATTCAATGTGGGAACTTCTTTAGATTCATGTATTTTAGAAGTGAGAGTCAACCACCACCAACCAATCATGAAACCACTTTGGCAAAAGATATTCATTAAAGGTGATGGATTTTTATAAATCCATTATTCTACCCTTCATATATGTCTCAAATTATGATGTTAAATTATTTGAAGATAAAATGGACAAATTGGTAGTGGATGTGAGTACATATTTGGTTTATTTACAAATATTTGAGGCATCCATGTAATATATGATGGACTTAAGAAGTCAATGCTACTAGGAGTCATTTGGGATGAGTTGTGGGCATGTTGTTATGATTCACATCCCCAAATTTGAATTTGACTTCAAAGGCACCCTAAATAGCATGGGAGTTAGCTTTGAATTGTTTTTGAGATCCACATTATTAGCAAATTGTTGAGGATATTTTCGATCTTCATTTATTATCTGTTATAACAAACTCATGTATAAATAAGAATGCCTTCTTCATTCTATAGGAAGGACACTTAGAGCATTTATCCAATTCATGATGGAATAGATTTTTTTTTAAGATCTTGTGTTGATGTAGATTGTAGTTTTATTATTTTCTATGTAGTGTAATTTGATTTAATTTATGATGTTGTAAATCTTAGTTTGATTCTCTCTTCTTCGGATAAAGAGCTCACTCCATGAGAATAGAGCATTAAGCAAAGTAGTAGTATTTTTGTTTATATTGTGTGTTTTAATTTATTTTCATAAGTATGATCTATTTATTTATTTTTCATAAGTATGGCTTTTATTAGTTTTTATGTGTGTGTTTCTTTATTTCATCAATTTGATTTTATGAACAATCTTTTGCTCTTGCAAGATAAGTTTGTTTCTTTTGTTGTCAGCAATAGATTAGTCTTTTAATTCTGTAGTGTGGATTTCTTTACTTTTATGAAATGTGATTCAATAGAAGCTTTCACAATGCATTAAGACTTAGGATCTATGTTATGCCTATGTGAGAATACCAGGGTTATTTCTTAACCACATGATTAAGTGATTTGTTATTTAAATGCTTAGATTGTCTAGACTCTCATAATTAACTGGAAGACAAAATTGTATGTTCATCCCTGGTTGGGAAAATTAGAAACTGAAATCAAGTTGATGTGATTGAGTAAATTTATTTTGTTTTATTTCATTGGAGTGAATTTCCCGTTAATTTAATTAGTCTTCAAAAACCAATACTAAATTGGCTTTGTTACTTGCATAGATATTGCATGCAACTTTTAAATGAAAAAACTTACCCTGATTGACATATTAATGATTGATGGATTAGTTATCTGAAAAGGGACAATTAATTTCCCCAATAGTGCTCCACTAAACAAGGATGTACAAGAGTTACACCAAGTTTGTACCCTCATGATGATGCACTCTCCAGGCATTATTCCCCTCCTCCAAGATGGTGCATCATCCAACAAGTTGTTAACCCAATCCTCCTTCTTACATGGTGGTTCATTCTAGAATTGTTGCTCATGTGAGGCACTCCTCCTCTAATTGTATGCCACATGTCCTCTTGTGCCCATTGCTCCTCAACATGTGTATCAAGGTAATTACTTGCTCCAATGCTTCTCATCAACATATGTCTCTAAGTCAACAACCAACCTATGATGAAGTATGGCTTCTCAACGCAAGTGTCCTCAAGTCAAGAATCCAACCTCCAAGGTGTATGTCACATGATCCCACTTAATTATTGTTATCTTTTGGGTATGAAGAGAAGTCGATGATGCAATGGCACTACTATTGACAATGACAAATACAAAAAAGTGTGCACGAGTACACCATGGGGTTTTAGAAGCAAACCCTTCAATGGGGGATAGATCTTGAGACCTTAACATGGACATCACACCTAAGTAGACTTCACAAACACTTAAGAATAAAACTTATGCCCAAGTCCATAGATGAGCCCTATGATCCCATCTTGGAGTTTCTAATATAAGAAAAAATAAGAAAGGGAATAGGACAATAAGAACATTGTCACAATTGCATGAATGGAAGGACCCTAACAATTGTGACCATTGCAACATTGATGGTAACACTGGAAAAAATGTTAGTAACTACATCTAGAGCATTGAATCCCAAGAAACACATGCAGGAGTAGGACAAGAAGAAGAATATATAGTGGAAGGAGATAGAAAACAAGTACAATTCGAATGTTTAACAAATGTTTTTGAAGTTGCAACTAATAGAATTTGAGGTGAACTATCAATCCATTCGTGGAGAGGTGTGATCTATCAACAATCATTTATTGCACAAAACTTGGGAAAGTGGCCAAGTCCCGAGGTAGAAAATTTGATCAAATAAGGATAATCGAACCCAAGGCATGCAACAACAAAGCAGTGCCATTGTGGTCAATGACAACCAATTTAAGAGGGCATGCATGATGACATCAACATAAGATCCCACCAATGTTGGTAATGAAATGTTTATCAATGATGGTCCAAGATCCCCAATTATGTAAACCCCAAATCCCTTTTAATAATCATCTCATATTCCATCAATGTTAATGTAGGAATTTAGGTCAATATCTCCTAAGATTCTTGTCAACATCGACCTAAGTTCCCTATCGACATCATTGCAACAAGCAAGTTGCAATTATAGGAAACAAGAACCATCTATCTCTAAAGTTTGCATGATTTACTATTTAAGGAGAGGGATTCCAAGAAGTGGTTCCATCGTTCCAAATAATGTGATAGATACACGTACACTTCCAATTGGACACACAATATCACAAACAAATAATTGAATTGTTCATCACTAGGTTTCATTCCATGGGAAATAATAGATCCACAAACATGAGGGTTCAATTGTAATTCATCTAGGTAACAATCAAGTTTGATTTGTTGCCATTGTAAAATCTAACTTTGTTGCAATTTTTTTTAATATTAAAATAACCAAGGGTTTTTATGGAAGGGTTTGCTCCAATTATAAATCTTGTATCTATATCATCAATGTGATTATTAAGTTTGTTGAGTATATATAGTAGTGAATGTTAACATATCGTTGTATTTGATGGATACTTAAACAAAGATGGGCTATATGATTCAACCTTTCATTTGCAAAGTTGATTAAGTGAGAATATAATTTCAAACTAGTTACTTCAATAGCATAAATCCATCCAAACCCAAACCCAATATCTATCTAGTGCCAAGGGGAATTAAATCATTTTAGGTGAAACATTTTCTCCCGATATCTATCTAGTGCCAAGGGGAATTAAATCATTTGAGGTGAAACATTTTCTAGGGCATAAAACTTAGAAAAGATCTGCACCTCAAAGAATTAGATTTCTTTTGGTGCTTAATAGGACCAAGGTTTTGATGGATCTATGTTTATATAATCTCATCCATAATATTCATGTTATTCATATAAATCTACACATTAATCACATGGACATATTATTCATTTATACATCATATTAAGATTTCATATCCTCAACTATATTGATAATATTGAAATAAATTTCATAACCTCAACTACATTACTACTCTTTGCAAAAAAAATTAGATACCCAATTATATTATTGGTACTTGTATTATATTAGTTTTTTCATGTATATATATGTCATAATGAATACAACTATTATATTAATATCTCCATATATACATATGCCATAATGGCAAGCAACTATTATTATTCACTGGCCAAAATCGATTTCAAGTATATTATTAGTAGTTGCAGCTTATATTAAAATTCTAGTTTTCACACAGAATCTTCATAATATATTCTAATATTAAATATATTGATAACTACTTGTATTATATTAATTTTCTTATGTATATATATCATAATGAATATAACTATTATAATAATTTTTCTTCATTATTAATTACATTATATTAAAATTTTAATTTTCAATCTTCTTCATATCAAATATATTGTTAAAGTGTCAAATTCCATAATACCAAAAATAACATATTAATATAAAATAGGGACTTTTGATTACCCAATGAATTAGGCCTAAGCATGGTAAATCACTAATAATTCATTATTACATAATTTTTAAATTTTTAAAACCGATTTTTATATATATCTACTCATTAATAATATATACATTTACACATTAATAACTTAATAATATATAGATTCACACATTAATAACTTAATAATATATAGATTCACACATTAATAATACCATTTGTATTATTTATTTTTATTATTTAAAATAGATTAATGATAATTTTAGTTTGTTTTTTTTAATTTAAAATTAAATTAACATATAATACTAAGTAATTTTATTTAATTTTAATTGTTATTGTCAAATACTTGTATGTGACATCTTCCATCCAGATCTAGAACACTTGATTGCTCTAAATACAATAAGTTAACAACTACTTAATAATATTACTACATAATCTCGTAATAAACCAATTTATGTAAATCTACACATTAATAACATAATTATTTTTAACTCCCTTTTTAGTTTTTAACTAATAACTTTTTGGAGTAGATATATTGATCTCTCGGTTAAAAGACTAATTATTACATGTGTACACTTTAAAAATTATCAATAAAAACAAACTCAGAAAAGAGTTTTAGTAGTATTTTTACCTTATCATTTTTTCTGGAAAATGCAGGGTACGCCATGATCCCTGAAATGAAAAAAGATTTAAAGGCAACCAAGTTATCCAGAAGTTAGTCAACGCAGTGCCTGACAAGCGGAATCAGTGACTGCGCTACAGCCGTCATGAACGGCGGATTATCTGACTCTGGTTGGATACATTCCAACTATATTGCTGCAACTGCTGTGACCTACAGAACGTAATAAGTTACACATTAAATAAGTAGGAAAAAAAGCAAGAACCTTCCAGGGAATTACCTGTATTAGTTCCTTCAGAGAGAACTGTCCTTCAGTACAGGATCCTCCATTCAAATAAGCCTCTCTCTCTGTCAATCAGCTTAGGAATAGCTTACAAATGGAGCCACGCTTTTTCCACTGTTTCTAATTAACTTTCCAGTTTACCCTTTTGTCTCTTTCTTCTTTTTAACTTTCTATCCACCCCTCTACTACATCAATGCAAGTCCTTGTTTTTATCCACCCTCTACTGCATCAATGCAGTCCTTGTTTTTATCCATCACAAGATTCAGATCCACGAGTTTCTTTTCTTCCTCCAACTGAAACTTCATTTGTACCAATTTCCCCATTGTAAAATCCTCTTATCCATTTGAGTACACTGTTCAACCTGTTTTATTAATATCTGGAAGATCTTTATTAATGTTATATCTCAATGCATCCAAAGACTTTTGTTAAGACATTTAAAAAGATAGAATAATAAGTACATCGATAATAAATAATGTCAAAACTATTTTTTCTTCTCAATAGAAATAAGTGTAAACTTGAATTAGGTTCATACAAGTAATACTAGATTCAAAGAGGCAATGCAACCCTAAAAGGAGCACTTCACTCACAAGGATGATTATCCAACAAGCAGTTAACTCAACATTCCTTCTTATATGGTGATTTATTCTCAAGTGTCTTCATGCAAGGTGATTCTCCTCTTCCCTTGTGCCACATGTCTTTTTATACCAGGTGCTCCTCAACATGTGTCCCAAGGTAATTTTTTGATCTAGTGTCTCTTCAACATATGTGTCTAGGTCCACAACCAACCTCCATGAAGGATGCTCCTCAACCCAACCATGTCCGAGTTAAATATCCAACCTCTAAGGAGCATCTGACATGGTCCCATTGTCTTAGGGCTAAGTATTGGGACTCATTTAGGTACCTCTCCAAATCAAATAAACAATTCCCCCATTGTGTACACCCAATGGGTTACATAGGATACCAAACTCCTAGGTAAGTGCACTATGCTAGCACTCTATCCAAAGTCGAGCATACACTGGCTTTGAGCCATCCATTAAGCATCACTAAGGCAATGGGGGACCTAACTCTCTCCTAACTAAGTGTCCTAACTAAGTGAAAATACATCTCGATTAACCCCAAAAGATAATAATAACTAAGTGGGAGGCATCCAAAGATAATAATAACTAAGTGGGAGGCATTCAAGTCCCACCATTTCCATATTGGGTATGAAGAGGACCAAAGGATTCAATGTCACTACTTTTAGCACAAATACTGACAACAACAAAGAAAAAATGTACAAGAGTAAATTGTAGGGTTTCAAAAGCAATCCATTCAATGGGGAATAAATCCCAACAACCTATACATGGACATAGTCACATAAAGTACCTAGCTAGCTTCCATAATCACATAACAAGGCAAGTTATTTTAATCAATCCCAAGTCCATAGATAAGCCCTTGCATCGTATCTTGGAGCTTTTGATAAAAAGGAAAATAAGAACACCATCACAGTTGCATAAGTGGAAGGACCCTAAAAGCCACTGTGACCATTGCCACATTGATGGTTACATTGAAAAAAAAATGTTAGTAACTACACCTGGAGCATTGAAACTCAAGAACCACAAGCAAGCACATGAGAAGAAGATGAACATTCTATAGTGGACATTGCAAAGATAACCCAAAAAAACACATGAGAAGAAGATGAACATTGTACAATGGACAATGCAAAACACACTCACATGTTTCACAATTTTTTTTGAAGTTGCAAACAATAGAAGTTTAAGGGTACCATCAACCTCTTAGTGGAGAGGTATGATATGTTGACAACCATTTGTTGAAAAGAACTTGGGAAAGAGGCCAAGTCCTAAGGTAGAAAGTTTGATCAAACAAGGGTCATTTGAACCCAAAGCCACCATATTGACAAGGCAATGTCATTGTGGTCGATGACAACCAACTTAAGAGGGCATGCATGATGACATCAACTTAAGATCTCATCCACACTAGCAATGAAATGTTCATCAATGATGGTCCAAGATCCCCCCAGTTGTTGTAAACTCAAAATCCCTTTTAACGTTCATGTCATATTCCATGTTGAACATGCCTTGGGAGAGTGGTCAAGTCCTAAGGTAGAAAGTTTTGATAAAAAAAAGGGTCATTTGAACCCAAGGGACATATCAACAACAAGGAGGTGTCATTGTGGTCGATGACAACCAACTTAAGAGGGCATGCATAAAAACATCAACTTAAGATCATGTCTACACCAGCATTGAAATGTTCATCAATGATGGTCCAAGATCCCCTTGTTGATGTCAACCCAAAATCCCTTTTAATGTTCATCTCATATTCCATATTGAACATAACTTGGGAAAGTGGTCAAGTCGCTAAAAGGTAGAAAGTTTGATCAAACAAGAGTCATTTGAACCCAAGACACATATCAACAAGGGATTGTTATTGTGTTAGATGACAACCAACTTAAGAGGGCATTCACGATGACATCAACTTAAGATCCAGTCCACATTAGCAATGAAATGTTCATCCATGATTAAACCCAAAATCCCTTTTAAAATTCATCTCATATTCCATATTCCATCAAGATTGATGCAAAATTTCATGTTGAAATCTCCCAAAACCCAAGGTTCTAAATCCTTATTGACATCAACACAAGTGGATTAATCACTGTTAGATAACTATTATAAGAAAGATTAATCATTATTAAATAACTACTCTAAGAAAGGGGATCCAGATTTAGTATTCAAGAAATGGTATTCCAAGATGAGATTCATTGAACCTCGAATCCACACAATTCAAGATGCTGGTGTAATTATAATTCGCCACACCATATCACATACAACACAGTTGAATTACTCATCACAAGGTTTCATTCCATTGGAAACAATGGCTTCACAAACAGGAGAGATCAATTCGAATTCACCTAAACAACAATGAAGTTTGGTCTCATCACCATCCAAGGATTTTCTCCAATTATAAAACTTGTCTCTGTATTCCATGCAAGGATTTTCTCCAATTATAAAACTTGTCTCTGTATTCCATGCAAGGATTTTCTCCAATTGTAAAACTTGTGTATGTATCATCTATGTAATTGTTATGTTTGTTCTTAGGTTTTGAAATTGGTTTTACAATATAAATTATTTTTATAAAAAAAGTAATCTTATAATAATTTGTAATCTATACAACAACTATGAAAAAATTCAACACTTTATTTTAGTTTTATATTTCCCACTGATAATGAAATTTGATATATTCAGCCAGAGCCTGTATGCTAGCAGGTGATCAATGACAGTTATCATAATAATACACAGTTTTGGTTTTTACATATTTTATTTGGTGGAGAAAAATGACTTTAAAAATGCATATGACAGACTACAAAATCGTGTACACTTAAGCACACGCAGTTAATCAAAGAACATGGGAAGCATTTCATAGTATCTTTTTTCTGGAAAATGCAGGGCAGGCCATCATCCCTGAAATGAAAGAGGATTTAAAGAAAACCAAGTTATGCAGAAGTTGTTAGTTAACGCTTCTTGGATGAAACTCGCTGTCTGACAAGGGGGACAAGTGACTGCGCTACATCAGTCATGAACGGCCGATAATCTGCCTCTGGTTGGATACACATTGCTGCAATTGCTGCAACCTGCACAATGTAATAGTTACACATTAAATAAGTAGCAGAAAACCTGCAAGAGACTTCAACGGATATGCATGGCTTGATTCCACTGACTAATTAATTACCTGTATTAGTTCCTTCATAGGGAATTGTCCTTTCAGAGAAGGATCTACCATTTCGATAAGTTTCTCTCTGTCAGTCAGCCTAGGAAGAGCCTATCAAACAAATGGGACCATTATATATAATATATCAGTATTCTATAACTTGTGTGAGACACCTTGATGCAAACAATCGCTATGCATAAAACTAGTATTTTCCTTAGTGTTATGAAAGCAGGGCTTGTTACCAGCGTAGTTTCCTATAACAGTTTCAAGACAGTGCGCTAATGCTATACAGATCGAAGGAAAATAGAACGAGAGAAATGTGGTAGATATATATACCCAAGAAACAAGAACACCTTGTCCAGGAGGCCTCTTCATATCGACAGGCACTCTTCCAGTTAAAAGTTCTAAAAGCACTACCCCATAACTGTACACATCTGACTTCGTCGTCAGGTGTCCAGTCAAAATATATCTGTGTGCAGACAAGATCCCTTAAATTTCCACAAAAATAAAATAAATCTATAGACTAATACTTTTAAGAGCACTATCCACAAAACTTTAGAACTGTTCCTGGACTGGAGTTCAGGGTGAGGGTCCTTACTCGGGCGCAACGTATCCTTGAGTGCCCAGGATTCGTGTCGATACAAGCCCATTAATCTTATCCGAACCCAATCTAGCCAAACCAAAATCAGACACTTTGGCTTTGAAATTGTCATCCAGCAGGATATTGCTGGTCTTAAAATCTCGATGAATAACCGGAGGTGTGACTAGTTCGTGAAGGTATTCGAGGCCTCGAGCTGCATCCAAAGCTATTCTCAAACGTGTTCGCCAGTCTAAGATAGGAGGACTGTCTGGTAAGCCTGATGGTAATTTAAAACTTCACAATTGTCAGTAGAGTAAGATTGCAACTTCAGAATGAGGAATACTAGCAATTCATGCAGATTTTGTGGTGGAATATAACTTTTATATTTCATAGGTTTGGAAGTGGTTGATCTTACCGTCAGAGTAAAGATGTTCTTGCAAGTTTCCCTTGGGCATATAAGCATAGACTAATAAGCGTTGGTCTAAATCAGCACAGTAACCAATCAATTCAAGTAGGTAGGGGGAATGCAGCCGGCTGAGGAGGTCTACCTGTGCAACACAAAAAAATGCAATTTCATTTGTATTCATTACTGGCGTTTGCACGTTATGGAATATGTAGTTTCTATCTCTATCATTTTTTCTCTCTAGTGAGTTCAGGGCCAAGTTACAAGATATTCAACTAGGTTTTTATGTAGAAAGAGTTATAAGGAAGTTAAGTTTTGGTTAATTGGTTATTGAGTGAATTAATTTGTTTGATAAGTGTTAACATTTTTATAGAAAGAACTGTATTGGTTTGTATGACTTTATTCATACTTTATTAGTGTTAACCTTATGCAAATAGAGACAAACCAGACAAAAAAAACAGGGAATTGGTTAGTTAATTGATTACTTACTTAGTTTACTTGGTTGGCATTTCTTTCCTTTCTGGAGGTGTTCTGTGAGGTTGTATAGCATTATACCAAATAGACAGGCGACACAAGCACAAATACACAGGCGAGACAAGCACAAGGGAATAGTATATCCTACAACAAACATGATGTTTGGTTAATTGATTGCTTACTTAGTTGGCATTCTTTATCTTTGAGGAGGTGTTCTGTGAGGTTGTATAGCATTATACTAATAAAGCAGCCACACAAAAAAGTAGTGTCCCTGCTAAAAGTCTAACATAACATTTTACATAATGATCTAACGTAACATTGAATCGATTGTTTAACATTTTACATAATGATCTAACGTAACATTGAATCGATTGTTTTGTAGATTAGTGTGAAACCAGAGATGTTGCAGGAGCTATATAACATATTTCAATAATGTTTCTTGCTCACATAATAATGACTTGATTGTTATGTTGATGTGTGTACAACTTTCACAATTAAAATAGACATAGACATATGATCCAAAGATTAATGATAAGTTACCTCCATTCTGAATTCGCGTTCTCCTTGTTTGCCATCTCTGTTGAGTTGTTTGATTGCTGCCACTCTACCGTCACCTAAAATGCCTTTATAAACTGACCCAAATCCTCCATGGCCGATTATGTTGGCCGAATTAAAGTTATTAGTGGCAAACTGAAGTTGTTTGTAAGTAAAAACCTGTGCACCTGTCTGATGCACATGTATGGCAGGCAGAATGTATTCCCTGGAGCGCCTTCTCTGTGAATCTGCGTGGATATAAACAATATTGCCATAAACAATTGAATGAACCTTCATAAACTAAATTGAGATGGCATGAGAAGGAAAGGATCGATCTCTCTTCCTCTGGACAGCACATAATATGCCAAAACATAGACTTACCTGGAGTGTTGAATCCGTTGTACTGCCGATCATATGCTACATTTTTAAGGGACGAGGATACATTTCTCCTTTTGTGCCGTCTGCAGCCATAGCAGCTGCCACCAATTACCATCGACAGAGCCACCAGAATTGAAAACACCGCCAAAATCACCACCACTTCATGTTTCGTGTGGACGCTGCTTACTTCCTGTGACAATAGTACTACAGGAGATGGGGCAGGAGGTTGAATCCCACGCATCATTAGATTTCCTCGAGGTTAACCCGGAAGTCTCCTCAACCTGACCACTTCTAAACTCATAGCTCCTTCATTATTCTTATATGTATAGATTCCACCTGATTAACAGTACCCAGCCTTCCACTTAACTACACCAAAGCACGTAGAGAGAAATTAAAACCTTAGTTGGGTAATGGTAAGTGCATTATACAAAGCTGAACGTTGATGGCTAAAATCTCTGGAACCTGTTAGATTTAACAGTTACAACAACCTTATCCAAGATCACGCGGAGAATGACATTACAGAACATAAGTGCAATATGGTTCATGACCATTCTAAAAGGCCCAAGAATAAGAACATTTCGGCCTAATTCAGTTCACAGTAGCTTAAAACAATGGAGATTACCGTTGCAGGTATTGGAATTTTTGGCTTACAGTTTACCTAACGAGTCAGACCTAATTGCAGGAGAACTGTATAGGACCAATTGCCATGGCTGATCGTCATGAAGTAAAAGGTCAACTGGCATGGTATAGTCTTAAACAGTTGTTGTACAGTGCAGGAAATTATAACTCCAGAAACCCAAGCTGTCACGCAATCTAGGTGTTAGACTGCGACATGGGCGGTGGAATGGGCAAGCAGTGCCTGGTACAATTAATCTGAATCACACGTTCATGTACTCGACAGGAAGCCGTTGGGGAATTTATTGGTCATTAAACTTATTTTCCTTTTCATTGATCTCCAACGCTATTATCACAGGCTAGGTTGGAATTTCATTCCAAATCTGCTTTTCTCACTAAATTTTTTGAATTTTTATTTTACCCATCACACAACTTCTTCAACTTCTTTTTACTGAAAAAAAATAACCCTTCAACAATGAAATTTTATTAAAAAAACTTTTTAATAATAATGTTTAGTAAGGCAATTTTTCCAAGGTATGGATTATTTTGGAGTCTTCAATATTATTGCACCTGTAAACTTGCACATACCAAGCTACAACAAGTCTTTCATAGAAGTGGAGTTGTCTATGTATTATCCATGATGCAAATCTTATGATAAAAACTATTTTTTGGGGACAAGTTTTGCTAATATAGGCAATCAATTATGTGATACATTTTTTCCATTCAAATTGACAACCATGGGATTCAATTTAATTCTCAATGTGTGTTTGTGGGGGAGGGTCAAAATTTGTACCAACTATTTCATGGTTCCTGCTTTCTTATTTGGGCTATTCACTTTCCCTTGGCTATAAATGGATAAGAATAAACCACTTTCAACTTCAAACTTGTTTAGAAACCTTTTTACCCATGAGTAAAAGTAATTGTTCCAATCAATTACTAAGATTGCAAGAACAATAAAATGTTATTATGTTTTAACATATATCAAATAAATCATTTAAAAAATGTGAATAGATAAGTGAAAAGCTTTTAGCAACAAGGCCTATAAATTGTAAGTTGGAAGTGGAAGTGTACAAAGTGGGATTGGGAGCCTCCCACCAAAAAACCCAGTTTCCATACTTTTGTCCAGTCACAAGTGTTAACCCAGCTAAATATCAAAATAACAACAACAATTTCATGTTTAAGAAAAAACACATAATAGAGCACTTTCAAACTATCTAGAGAAATGGGTATCTAAATTCAATAGGTGCTTCTAACTTCCGAGGCCCATAACCAAAAAGTAAGCATATTTGAAATTCCATAGGTGATGCTTGGTAGATTCAGTACTATGATAAATTGTTGATGCTTGGTAAATTCGATAGCTAGTAAATAGTTGATGCTTGGTGCGTGGCTGGGTTAATTCCTTCATTAACATAGTTTAAAACTGACTTCGTCTTCTAAAATGGTACCCACCTCTCTCTTGGAGTTGCACTTTCGAATTTGAAAACTGACTTATCCTCTGAAGGAAGGGCACAAAGGCTAGGGAGAGGCACTTTAAGGAATGGAATAACCCCATATTGAGACAATGCTAGGACAATATAAGAAAGAAAGAACATTTGGAATGAAAGAAAATCCATCCCCATTGAAGGCAAACTCACCAACCTACTCTTGAATCAAATGGAAAAGTTTCACTCAAGTGGGAAAGTTCCAATCTCCAGTATTACATATATAATAACACGCCACCTACTGGAGACCACTTATGCCATGTCCCCTCATTGATGTTCATTGGAGAGATTTCCTAACCCAATCAATTCCCTAGGTTGAGGAGAAAATTTCATACACTTGGTGTTAATTTTAAAGTTAAGGCATTAATTAGTTAGGTGGTTTTAATTTTATTTTATCCTAAGTTTGAAATGCACTTTGATGAAAGTATTTTTCATTTATAGGTATTTATGTCAATGGAATAAAGTGGATAATTATTCACAAGGATCATTAGAGGATAAATATTGACCAAGTGATAGAGTGCAAAGGAAGTAAAGATAAAAGCAGTCAAAGCTAGGAAAGTGGGAAAAATAAAAGAAAAGTTGGCACAAAGCAAAAAAGTAGCAAAGCTTAGGAAAAACATAATAAAGCATAAAAGCGGACAAAAGTAGAAAGTAGGATAAGGCAGAAAAGCAAGAAAAAAAAGGACAAAACAGAAAAGCAGAATAAGGCAGAAAAACAGTAAAAAGAAGGACAAAGCAAAAAAGCAGGATAAGGAAGAAAAGCAAGAAAAAGCGGACAAAGCAGAAAAGCAGGATAATACAAAAGCAAAAGCAAAAGAAGAAAACAAGACAAAAGCAGAAAGCAAAGGCAAACGTAGAAAGCAAATGCAAAAGCAAAAGCATAAAGGAAGGCAACCTTATTGTTACACCCAAAATATACACCTATGTAACCTCAGTGCCTAAATCCCTGAAGTCCTAAGATCAAGTTAGTCATTTAGAGCAAGTTGGTGACCTTTATCCACACTCCTAATTAGGTCGGCGTAGGTTGTCTTTGAGCAAAGTTTGCCGGTGCAGGTTGCCTTCATGCAGCATGCGCCGGAGTCAGTTTCATGGGATAAAGGTAGCTTTTGAGCGAATTCTAGAAGTTGGATGAGGTGGATTCCCATCCCTAACTCCTAGGTGAGTTGGACTTCGGTTCCCTAACCTAATGGGAGGACCCCTTAACCTTCTCCCCATGATCCTTAACCTACTCTATCCACTTGGTCCTATAAATGCAAGAACCCTTCCCATTCCAAGGGGAGGAAGTCTATGGTACTCTTATGCTAGTGAAATTAGCTCAATAGTTCAGCACTCTAGTCTTGGAGGCACCTACTTCTTTCTAAGTGCTTTGGTTTGGCTTGTTGGAAGGAGATTGCGACGTTGAGGCATCGGTTGTAATCATCTCTTCTATTGTACTTCCCACTTTTTATACAGTAATATAAACGCTTTCCATAAATGTTATTGTGTTAATGATATTTATAGTTTACCTCCTCAACTGTTTACTTAGACTAGTTAGTGTTTAGGCATGTTTTACTGCTTGTCTTGTTCCTATATGTTTTGACACGTCTTGCAGCCATAGATCTGACAACCGCAGAGCTAGGAACAACTACGAGGAGAAAGATCTATGAATCTGAGATAAGATGCTTAATTACTCGATCTCTAACTAGATCTAGGAAAGTTGTTTCATATTCTATCTCATTTGTTCTAGACTTACGTTGAGCTAGAGAGATCACGCCTTAAGTCCGCTTTTGGTAGATTGTCTGATAACAAATTTGGCAACCATACTGGGGAAACGTACGTTGATTTAAGTTTTCAAAGTTGAATGTCACATTCTTTGATTTCTTTACAATCCATTTCTTTTGCCTCCTGAGCCTCTTTCACCATCAAATCTTCTTGTTGAAGGGTCTGTTAACTTTCTCTGAGTTTGTGGGTTTAATTGTTAAACCATTCCATTGCTCATCCTTGGAGATCCTTTTTATTTTTTCTTTGGGAATTCACCCAATGCACCTGGGCAGTGTAACCAGAGCACCATCCTTTCACAAGCGCATTTTTCCTTTCTATGGTCTGCGCCACCGGCGCTAAAGCCCTGTTTTCCTTCTGCGCCGCCGGCGCTAAGCTCCTGCACATCATCTGCATCGGGCACTCTATGCCTGACTACAGCCTGCGTCGAGCACTCAAACCTAGGGTTTGAGTCACCCCTCTCCATTGTTTGAGTTTTGGTTTATCTTACAGACCCCCTATGCACTGTATCTTCCAGTTAGGGACCCTTCTTGATGTTGCATTGTCAGTGTTTGGTCTTGTTTGGTTTAACTCAGAGTGGTTTTGGGTTCCATTTTGGATGAGTTTGAGTTTCAGTAGTGGTGGACACTCTAGTCTCCCCCACCTTCATCCACTTGACCTTGCATTCCCTGCTCTCCTCACTTGATCTAGTCCTTCCATTGGCTTAGATCTCATACCTCCTTTGCCCATGTTATTTGACTTCTATTGCATTCGGTTGTTTGATTGAGTGTTTGGAGTGTTTTCAGTCCATATGAATGCTCGTGATCTTTTTGAGAATTTCTGAGTGTTTAGAGTGCTGCAAATGATCTTTCTTTTCAGTTTTTCATGCTTAAAAATATCATTGTTATCAAGTTGTAATCTTGGCATATCATTAAAAAAATTAAAAGTGCATCATTTTTACCGTTTTCACGTGCATTTGAAAATTGTTGTAGAAATTGGTTCATGCATTGGAATTTGTCATTCACTAGTCTTTTGGAAAGTTTGAGAGAAAGTTAGTCATTTGTGCTTTTCAGGAATTATGAAACATTCATTTTCTTGAAAAATTCAAGTGAGATCAAATTTTTACAAAAGTGATTCCATGCTTGAAAGAATTGTATGCATTCTTGGTTTTTTATGCTTTTAAGCCATCATAGTGAAATTTGAAAATTTAGAGTGCTATAGATAGGAAATTTCTCTCTTTTCATCGCTTAGTTTTTTATTCGAAAAGACAAAAGAAAATGCATAGATTTGGTTGTGATGCTTATTGATTTTTGTGTTTTTCTTGGAAAAAATGGAAAATAATACTTTTCTTGTCAAATTTGATAGATTTGGGATTGTGTTGCATTTTGTTGCTTTGGTAAAACCACTTGGAAAAAGATTTCTCCCTCCCATATATAGAGTTCATCAAAAGAAAAGTACATTTTTTCATGTAGTTAGGGCTTGCATTATGCTTACATTTATGTACTCACTTCATGCATTCACCTAACCGTCCAGATAAAATTAACGGTAGAACTAGGGTAAAATTTTTAGTAACTTGTGTGTTAAGTTAGAGACGTGTTCCGGTGTCGTAAAACGTGGCAGCTGTCGTTACTTTCCATCACTGTATTCCGAGGGTATTGTAGTCTTCCACGTACCAACCGATATATAGAATCTCTTTCACGTACCAACCAGGTATATCGAAGGCTCTTTCACGTACCTTAGGGTATATCGAAATGCACTTCACGTACTTGGCGTATATAGAAAGGTTTTCACGTACTTGGTAGTATATAGGAAGGTCTTGTGCCGTACGGTTGTGCATTAGACAGCACCACTATGGATTTGAGCTCCCATGTACCTTGCGTATATCAGGAGACACCATTAGGATTCCTGAGACCAACTGAGCTATCCATTTGGACGTATTGGCAGAGCAATACACCGAGAACAGCACTCGAGGAGCTACTATGCATGTACTATCAGATAGTTGGGTTATATGGTCAAGGGTACAGTCCTAACCCTCCTGGTTAGTGCTATGAAAAATTGGGCTGAGTATAACTGTTGGACCCTAGAGTATATCGCGAGTTGTGAAGCCTTGACAATCCCGTGAGGTTCCAGACTTTTAAATCCACACCTATCACATAAGTTTTCTTACGGCCTTAGTTTGTGTAGATTTTTCTGGACTGCTTTTCTTTTGTTTAGAATACCCTAGGAGAAACTCTGTTTTAGTCACTCTGGCTGACTTTCCTTGGAGAAGGTCCCGTAGGATTCTGAACTTACCATCCAAATATCCCCTTAACCAGGATGTAATTTCGAAGGTAAGAATGGACCCTCAAGCCACGGTCGTGTCACCTGAACTAGAAAACCCTACTTTGAATATTGGGGCGCACCTGTTCCCCCCAGATTCACCTGCCTCCAACCCCCCACAGGGTGAAGAGATGCACACTTCCACTTCACAAGACTCACCCCCTGTTTTACTGGGAGAGCCTGGATCGGTGGAATGGTTAAATCCACCCCAGGACGACACTGTATCAGCTGTTGATCCAACTGCAGGTTTTTGGACCTCATCTCTAGGCCACCCAATGGCTCATTTTGTCATTGCATCCCCACCCAGTTGGGATATCCTCACGACCCTCTAACACCTTATCGTGAACAGTTGACTCGATTATGTGCTATGGGTGAGGAGTTTCGAAGACAAAGTCTTTTACAAAGGGTTGAAGACCCGACATTGCCTCCTTATTAGCCACTCCCAAGTCATTTTTTATCTTTTGATTCACCGGAATCATCCACCCAACATGTGACCACTTCTGAATCTAGTCAACCCTCACTTCCTGCACAGTGTCCCTTAGACAGGAGACCAGTTCTATACCTCCAACGACTCAACCTGTTGAAGGATAACAGTCCAACGCACCTGTCACTACCACGGTTACATTACCCACTCCTCCCCCACCCCAAAACTCACGGGGAGGATACTCTTTACCCCCTACCTTCCTTACGAGTAATGTTAATCCTGCAGTATATAATCAACAACCCGTGTTGGGTCAACCTTTGATTAGTGGTCAGCAAGCTGTTATTGGGGGGAAACCCCCATCTCCAAACCATAAGACTGGAGGAGGAGTTCCCATCGGCACTTCCGTTGGAAATTCCTTACCTACCAGACCTTCCACCACGGGATTATCCCATGTTGGGGGACCATCCAATGTAATTCAACCACCATGGAGTCAAGCGTATCCAGGTTATCTTAACCCTGTGTCGGGACAATTCAATCTCGGAAACGCACTCTATGGGATACCTTATCCCATAAATCCATACACTCTATAGGGAAAGAAAAATGTTTTATAACATGGACCCCCACCTACAGTCCCTCAAGTCCCACCACCCCCGTTTGGTCCACCCCCAACTCCCGTCGGAGGCGGCAATCCCACACACAGTTCCACAGGAGGCAGACCTCTACCTTCTGGCGGAGGACCACCTCATTCTGGCAACCATGGCCCTTCCCCCTAGCGACGGCGGTGGAGGCCCTCCCCCTTCAGGCGGAGGCGGAGGGCCACCCCCCGAGGTGGTGGAGGACCATCCCATCCTAGTGGTGGTGGCGGAGGACCATCCCATCCTAGTGGTGGTGGTGGAGGACCATCCTATCCCATTGGAGGTGGCGGAGGAGGCCCTTACCCTTCCGGCGACGGTGGTGGACCACCACCTCCTCCCAACGAAGGTGGTGGAGGTCCATCCTATCCCGGTGGCAGCAGCGGAATACCACCTCCTCCCAGCAGAGGTGGTGGAGGTCCATCCTATCCCGGTGGAAGCATCGAACCCCCACCATTTAGACGGCCCACCCCCTCCTGGCGGTGGAGGCAGACCCCCACCTTATGGTAACGAACCACCTTATTATGGTAACAGACCACCTTATTATGGTGGTGGACCTACATATGGTCTGGGCGGCATACCCCCTTATGGCTAGTTTCCTCCGGGAACACCTTGCAACCAATCGATTCAAGGTCCTACCGGTCCATACATGCCCTATAAGTATTATCAATACCCGCAGCCGAACCAACAGCTGCCCTTCTTGGCTACGTTGGACTTACCCGACCTGTCTCATCTAACTAATGATCCCATCTTCCACGGGAATAACTGGCCACCCATTCTGGTTAAGTTACCATCAAATATCCCCAAATTTGATGGCAATCCTAGTGAGGATCCCCAAAACCATGTGATGACATACCATTTATGGTGTTCATCCAACTCCTTGATGGATGACTCGATCCATCTTAGGTTATTTCAACGAACTCTCACCGACCGAGCTTCCAAGTGGTACATTGAACTACCACCCAATTCTTTTCCAGATTTTCTATCTCTGGTTAGGTCATTTTTGACCCATTTCCAGTTGCCCATCCTCTATGAGACTGGTATGGACTTATTGACCTCCCTTAGCCAAAACACTGCCACTCATATTTTAGATCATATTCATGAATGGCAACGAAGACGACATCTTATTAAGGCTCATATTCCGGACCAACTCTTAGTTGAATGGTTCACAAAGTCACTTTTACCTATTGTAGCTCGAGACGTAGCTATGGGAGGGGCCGTCACTGAGGAACGGGCTATTTCCCATGCCCATTACTTAGACTTGGTCTATGCTCAATATGGCACATTGTACGAAATTGTTCCTGACGCACCTTGCCCTACGTATGACCCTGTGAAACCACCTAAGGGACCACAAGCCGATGGCATCCTTGGCTCCCTCACCTCCCAGCCTTCTGCTCAAAACTGGTGGCTCGTCAAACCCCCAAGGTTCTTCCCTATCACCACCACAGGCTGGAAATAGCACTACCAAGTCCACCATTCCTGCCTCCACCAAAGAGGTGAATTCTGTGCAATCAGCTTCATCTCAGGAGTCCGGTGGTAAGAAGAAAAACAAAGGGAAACCTAAAAAACCTTCTAATCAGTAGGATACCAAGCCCACTCCCGAAGACACCAAACAAGAGAGGAAGTTGAAGTATCCTTGTTTACTGTGCGGTGGAGACCATTTCTCTAAGGAATGTCCCCACCGGGACGAAGTTCATAAGTTTCTCAAAGGAAACTCTACTACCGCAGTTCTCAACAATCACTTCCCCACTCAAAACCAGCAACTAATCACACAAACCTTTCCTTCCCAAGGAGAAGCATCCTCCACCATGCATGTTCTCATGATGCGTAGTGAGACCGTCAACTTGAACACATGTTCCCGCTCGTATGACTCTGTCCCTCCAAAGGAACTCATTGAAAGTAATACTGAAAAAGCTTCCACTTCTATTCTCGATGTCACCGTACACATGCTTCTCTCACCATTGAGAAGCCTTCTTTAGAGTCAGTGTTGAGTCCGCCCAAGAGCATGATTCAAAAAGTTGTTTTCAATCCCAATGCTCAGGCCGCTAGGAACTACAATATTTTAGAGGACCTGGCACAAGCTCCTTGTGCTATGTCGATGCTTGAGGTCTTGCAGAACTGTCCTAACCAACGCAAGACTCTCCTCACTGCCATCGGTGCGGTTGATCCAGGTTCTTCTAATACCATCATGTTTCGGCTGGAGTACTTTAAGCCAAGGCTTTCCCATCAGTTGGCATTTCAAGTTGCCACAAACATTGCTGGGAAGACAATCCATCGTACCGTCTTAGACGAGGGTGCCTCTACTTCGGTCATGTCGATTTCGTGTTGGAGATCCATTGGCTCTCCCGAGTTGAACAGTTTTCCCACCACCTTGAAAGCATTCGATGGACGTAGCTTTCAACCTCATGGGATGCTACAAGCCCTGGTAGTAGAGTTGGTTGGAAAGACCACAACCATTAACGTGGAAGTGGTCGTCACCCCGTTAGATTATAATATTTTGCTTGGTCATAATTGGTTTTACGCCATCACTGCGGTCGCATCATCTGTCTTCCGCATAGTACAATTCCCCCACCAAGGTCGAACTGTTACTGTCGACCAACTAGATTTCTGCACACCTGACACCACTACTCATCTGGGCGATAATGTTCCATTACTTGGGAAATCTTCGCAGCTATATGAGAGGGTGGGGGTCGGCCTCATAAAGGACTCATCTCTTATGGGCATCTTTCCAACCTCGGATCCCCCTAATCATGTTTCCCTAGTGAACATGATCTCCTCTAGGATTTCATATGTCCCCAACTCTACCGATCAATGGCTTGTACCTGATGAAGCCACTACGCACCTGATTGGAGACACCATGCCTCTTTCACCCGCTGAACTTGCTTATGAGGCTATCCAGTCAACACCATCGGACCACTTAGCTATGGCCTCCACATCCTGTTCTCTACAGCGGATGTCATCACTACCCGATCCTCTACTCTGGACTTTTCATTCAGACGAGTCCATTATGGAAATCATGAGTGCGGATGACCCTCCGTGGGAAGACTTTCACCATCGATCATCTTTCCTTCCCCCATTGGATACTGTGGAGAATAGCATCACCACCATCTTTACACCAGATGTCCACTCTTTCCCTCAGTCCTTGATACTTACGTGTCAAACAGACTCTGAAGGAAACTTGGCCAACATTGAACCTACCATTTCGGTAGACATTTCGGTTACTCCTGGTGTAGTGGAACACATTCATTTAGGCCAGAAGTGTTTCCCTGAAGAGATTACAACGTTCACGGCCTTTTTCAAGCAATTTCGAGACGTGTTTGCTTGGACCTACGAGGAGATGCCCAGGATAGACCCCGCTATTGTTTCACACATGATTCAAACCTATCCTGATGCTAAACCGGTCCGACAAAAATTGCGACCGGTACACCCCTGAAAGACTACGGCAATCAAGGCAGAAATTGAAAAGCTCTTGAAAGTTGGTTTCATCTACCCTGTCCCACTAACAGAATGGGTCTCAAACGTCGTCCCTATAGCTAAAAAGAAGGGTACCATTCGTGTTTGCGTTGATTATCGGGATCTCAACAAGGCTTGTCCTAAGGACAATTATCTAACTCCCTTTATCGACCAGATCATTGACAATTGTGTTGGAAGTGTCATTTTCTCTTTCATGGATGGATTTTCCGATTACAACTAGATTGAGATCCACCCAGCTGATCAACACAAGACAACTTTCATCTGTCCTTGGGGCACATTTGCTTATCGCAAGCTCCCTTTTGGCCTTAAAACTGTTGGTGCCACATTCCAGGGGGCCATGTCGTACTCCTTTCATGATGTGAAGGACTTTGTGGAACCATATTTTGACGATCTACCTGCCCATTCACAGCAGCGTCAATACCACATTGATCATCTGAAAACTGTTTTCCTCATATGCAGGCAGTATAATATCCGTCTGAACCCTCACAAGTGTATCTTTTGTGTCGAGTCTGGACTCCTCCTCAGTTTTATTGTCTCAAAAGATGGGATCCGCATTGATCCCTTGAAGGTGGAACCATCGTCGCTCTCCCACCTCCCACTAATATCACGGAACTTCAAAGTTTGCAAGGGAAATCAACTTACTTAAGCATTTTGTCTATAATTTCATGCAAAAGACGTAAGGTTACATGAGACTACTCAAGAAGGATGTCTCGTTCATTTGGGACAACCAAGAGCAACAATCCTTCGATAGTCTCAAACATGTTATTACGCATGCCCCTATGCTCCAACCACCCAATTACTACAAGGATTATATCCCTTATCTTGCCGCTTCTGCCACCACGATCTCCATGGTCTTGGTACAAGAAGATAACAACGCCCAGGAACATGTGATATATTACTTAAGTAAGTGTCTTATTGGCACCGAAACTCGTTACTCACATGTTGAGAAGCTTGCTCTCGCGACAATTATTGCTGTCCAGAAGTTCTGACATTACATCTTGCTTTGGACCACCACCATCATCGCTGATTCAAACCCCATGTACCACATTTTGACACGTCAAGTACTTGGGAAAAAGTATCCACTCTGGATCATGATACTGCATGAATTTGATCTCCTATTCGAAAAGGCTAAGTCTAAAACGTCTTTGGTGTTTGCCGAGCTGATCTGTGATCTTCCCTGTACTAATGTAGAATTTGAGCCCAATGATTCTCTTCCAGATGAATCGTTGTTCCTCATCAGCACGTCGGATCCATGGTATGGAGATATTACGTTATATCTTCATACCCAATGTTTCATCCCCCAACTGTCTCGTGACGACCGTCGTCGAATACGCCACCATGAAAAGTATTACCTGATCGTCAGTGATACCTTGTACCGTCGTGGTATTGATTCTATTCTTCGACGTTGTCTCACTCATGAGGAGGTTGAACACGTATTAAATGACTGTCACGCTGAGGCTTGTGGCGGTCATCTCTCTAGGATGGATACAACCCAGAAGATACTTCGCATGGGATATTATTGGCCATCTATCTTTAAAGATTGTATTGAGGCTATCAAAAAATGTCCTCCATGCCAGCATTTTCAAACAAAGAAGCGCACCCACCCAACCCTGTTACACCCAGTTATTGTCGTTGGCCCCTTCGCTAAATGGGGCATTGACTTCATGCACTGTAAGCCTACCTCGGTCGGGGGCATGGTTACATCATAGTAGCCGTGGATTACTTTACAAACTGGGCTGAGGCTATGCCTACATACACGGACGACGACAAAACTGCCGCACGCTTCATGTTCAATCATGTTATAGCACGGTTCGGAGTTCCTCAAGCTATAGTCACCGACCATGGTTCCCACTTTATGAACCACATGGTTGACGAATTGAGCACTAGATTGGGTTTTCGCCATGAAAAATCAACACCGTACTACTCGCAGTCCAATGGACAAGTAGAGGCCATTAACAAGGTCTTGAAAACCATGATCCAACGCATGGTGGGTACGCACAAGTCCAACTGGAACAACATGCTCTTTTCCACACAATGGGCTTATCGAACTTCCGTCAAGACCGCCACTGGATTTACCCCCTTCCAACTATTTTATGGATTGGAGGCAGTCCTACCAATAGAGTGCGAGATTCTGTCCCTCAAAATCGCAATTGAACTTCTCCCTAACACTACTTCTGAGGAAGAACGCTTCCTCTACCTGGAAAAACTCGATGAGACTCACCGCGATGCCGCTATTGCCAATGAGGCACATAAGAAATGCATCAAAGCACAGTAGGAAAAATTGGTAGAACCTCGCATCTATAGCGAGGGTGATTTGGTCCTCACATACGACCAAAGACATGATAAGCTAGGGGCAGGAAAGTTCGAGTCCATGTGGCATGGACCCTACATAGTGAAGCGTGTTCTGGAGAAGGGAGCCTACAAACTAGAAGACTATGACGAGATATATTTAGGTGAACTCCACAATAGGCTTTACCTGAAGAGGTACTATGCCTGAGTCTTTCATGCATAAGTATGTTGTATATATTGTACATGGAGTGTGTGTTTTTGTGTGGTGTGACGCTTTTGTTTAGTGTGTCTAGATCTTGTTTTCGCTCCTTATACCATGTTTTGTCTGCGTGTGCAGATGGCAACTTGCTATAGATTCACTGACGGCACTAGCTAGCATACCTGTAACCTTGCTTCAGCATCCTAGGTACTTTATTCCCCGACCGGTGAGCTCATTAGCTCAAGAGGAAGTTGTCTAGGTTTCGCAACCAACAATGCCGCAGAGTATCAAGCGGTGATTAGAACCCTAACCGACACTCTTTCCTTGGGTATGGACCACGTTGTTATCTATTTGGATTCACAACTAGTGGTCTCTCATCTTAACCGTATTTATTCTATCCGTGACCCTACCCTACTCTGTCTCTAAAGACGAGTCCATCTTCTGGAAAGGTCCCTTGAGTCTATTCAATACCTGCACATTCCACGAGATAGGAACATAGTTACCGACTCGATGGCCAATTTCATTCTAGATTGGTACATTGCACACACATAACATATTTATGAAATATAAAAGCAAACATAACATGTAAATAATCCATTGTATAAGAAAACACATAAACAAGATCACATTAATCATCCATTAAAACACATAATGTATAAAGCCGCCGAAATGTCTGTATATATATATATATATATCCGTACAAAAGTACAAAATGGTAGTGCTAATACAAAAATATGAAGCATGCTAGCTTTCAGTAAGAGTCGTCTCTACAAAAAGCCTGAAGCCCGTAAGCTTTCAGAGTATACATGTATAGGCCATATGCCTAAACCCTACGCCGCACGACCCTAGTCCACTCAGCCCCAGGCTGAGCGTGGTAACAAACAACAGCCTTCGCCACCTTTTGGAGTAGCGTGCCGAAACGAGCTGATACGCCAACTGTCAACTCCTGATATCGGAGGGGTAAGTCATGTACTGCAGGCTCTGGAACGTTAGAAGCCATCCCTTGGAGCTTCTCCCCGAGCACCTCTTGCTCCTCAAGAGCATCACGGGTCGCAGGCTCCATCTCTAGCACTCCTCCTCTCCGCGCCTGGCGGGAGACCCACAATGGTCTCTTTGGACCCACGTCTACGAAGAAACATGTAAACATTATCAGCACTACTACAAAAAAAAAATCATAAAATACATAAAATATAAAAACACAAGCAATGGTTCTTACCTATGTCACCCCATTGCGCTCCCTCTGGAAGCACTAGGTCGAGATCTTCTCGGAAGTTTGTACCGACATATGGATAATCCTCCACCATGAGGATCTGTGCCTGCAGCCATGAGGAGAACCCAGTACCGAAACTGAAGATGGGCCCCCCACCACCATGGTGAGCCATCACATCTATCCATCTCATCATGTGAGGATCACGTATCTATCGATCCTCGAAATCTAGTTGCGGGGGCAAGAGAGGTACCCGCTCTGTTATCTCCTCAAATGATTTTGTAGTTTTTGAGGAGATTCATTCATTCACACTCAATTTGTCATTTTCCTTAGTTTTTGGTCAGTGTTTTAACCTCCAAATTCTTCATCAGCTCCCGTTGATAATGTTTTCCCAGCAATCCTTTGGCTTTTCCCTCTTGACCTACCATACAAAATCATTAATTGGTAAGCCCTAGTTTATGTTCTAAATCTTCAAATACATTTTATATTTGAAAAAATCTCACATTACTAAAGATATGAGATATGTGTTTTTTTTAAATATCCTATGCCTAAGTTATGCCTAAACTACATATTTCCTAGAATTATTGCATATTGTCTAAGCATCAGCCACATGCCCATTTCTTATACTAGCCACGCAATCTAAGTCCAAGTCTATTGGGTTTGATGTTTTGTTTTAAAGCCATTCCATAAATCAAGCTTATCGATCTTTTAACTCCCGAGTCATGTCCATATGTCAAAATGCAATCTCAAGCCCCCAAGTCATACTAAAACTAAGGCACGAGTCAAACAACTAAGTCGACATTCAAAACCAAGGCCATGGATTAAGCCACAAGTCAAGCCATTTATCGATTCCCATATCTAATCTGTTGCAGAGAAGATCAAGGTGTCTCTCACTGAGCAGTAAGGTTTGAGGTATCTATCTATCTCACACCGAGTTGATTAATTTGAAATCACGAGCCAAGTCGACACACAAGCAAGGAGAAACCTAGCTCGAGCTTCATGATGCTATCTAGAGGTTTGTTGTCCATGAACAGTTGTCAAGAGGAAAACCATGAACTGGAAGATTTATCCCCAAATTTCGCTGTTGCTTAGGATCAATCATCTCGCTTTGGGGTTTCTCCTTGATGCAATGGTTTGTTTGGCATAATGAAAAGCACCGAAATTTTTCCTTTCCATCTGTGTTTGAAGGGTCTTGCGCCCAGCAATCGACAGTAAGATTGATTATCTATTATCTAGATTCTTCAAACACCAGAAAACTGGAAATTGCAGTCTTAAAAGTGCATACAAAGGTGAAGTGGTTTGTGAGCAGTTCGTGCGGAAATGATAGTGTATTTTATCCAATGAAGAATCCCGATTATGGACAGAGCTTAATATGGGACTTACAGGTCTCGATGATGTTTATTCAGCATCAAGTAATCGTTGTTATTCACAACCCTCTTCCCGGAGGTGATTCAGAGTAAAAGAGGATCGTGAAGCTTTGTTAGAGGGATTGATTTGTGTGATATCATTCCTCCTTCTATCGCGACATATGAAGATAACCCAGAGACATGGAATGTTCAACTCTTTAGATCGATCATGGAGGAGCCGCATTTGGGTTTTCTAAAAGCACCAGAGGACATAGCTAGATCATAGTTGGTTAATGCAGAGGATAACATCATAGATCGAAGTATCCAGAATGTTTATATCAACGCCATCTGTTGTGCAAAAAACTTCATCTATATAGAAACCAATACTTTTTGGGAATTTCTTATGGATGGAAGCCAAATGGTATCAAGGTGATAAATATGCATCTGAAACATCATTTCAAACAGAAGACACCAGCAGTCCCAACGTTCTACAGTAGCTGGGTTTCCTATATTTCTCATGTTCTGTTTTCTGCTTGAAAGATAAGATCTATTAGAAAAGTCAGGTGTTGAACAGGCTTCACATTGCACCTCTCAAAGGGTTCAGCATTCAGGTATTTGTGAGGGGCTTTATTCCAAGTACTTTGGCATTTTGATCAATGGTGAACCAAAGATAGTAAAGAATTTTCTCTTGAAGACTCTTTGAATTCAGGCATGGGAGAAACAGATAGCTCGTTTTACATCAGAAGAAGAAGAAGATCCCAGGTATCGAACAACAAATCAGGCCACAGGTTCAGCCATAGCCTGATTTCTAGGCAGTAAATCTTCAATCATATTTTGCAGATTTTGAAAGCTATTCTCAAACAGGCTTTTCGGTGGCTTAGGCGAACATTTCAACTATTCATTAGCCACCGAAAGCAGAGCTTTTGATGGCTTACAAATTCGGACTTTGGATTTCCTAGCCACCGAAAGCTAAAAACTGGACAGAATGCTACTGTTTTGCATGAGATCTTATTTTTGCTGATCCAAACGCTTTAAAGATATTTTTCTAATGCTAGATAAACGTTTAAAGGCATCATGATCAAAATTCTGTTCTAGATTGAAAGGCGCTAGCAAGGTAAGAAGAGGAATCTTCTTGTCTATTTTGGGCAAAAGATGGCGTGTCAATCTTCCAGGTGGCAGTTTCAACCTTACTCATCAGCCTTTGAAGGCTTGTTACAACTGTCGAAGATATGAGGACTAGCAAGATGGTGGTTACCCTTTTAGTATAGGACTCTTTCATACTTTTCAGAAATATGTTTTAACTAGCTATTTTTAGCAGATTCGATCCAGTTTTTCAAGATCTTGAACGGTTTTGTAAAGGCTATAAAGCCTGTGACTTATGTAGAACAGTGGTGGGACTTTGGAGACTTTTCGATACTTGTACTCTCAGACTTCTCGTTGCATCTCAGTTATATAAGCTTCTTTTTCCATTTATGTTCAGATTTCCTTTTCTACCTTTCTGTACTTGCAGTGGAATGTTTATTTCATGTTTGTTCCATTTGTCTATGCCAGATAGCTGTCATCCTATCTTTGTATTAATGAATTGGATATCAAGTATCATTTATTTATTGTGATTAGCAATTCATATATACTTTGTGTATGAGTCTGCTAGCATAATAAGGATTCTACATACATCTACCTTTTATAAACTCTCTGAACAACAGTGGTTAAAAGCCTTGTCTATCTAAGTGTGTCTATGCATGTTTTAAGTGAGTGAGCTTCGATTAAGTCATCCAACTTGATCCATTTTACAAATCATTGAGAGAATAATTTAAGTTCCTAGAGAGATAACACGCTCCAACATGAAAGATACCACGATCGAGCCATATCCGAACTGTTTTAGCGCACTGCGCTGACACTTGGTCAACTGATCCTTGAGGCTAACAAGAATCCCCTCGCACCAGTTAAACATTGTAGGAGCCATGCACTCCTCGGCATATGTCATTTGCGACTTGCTGGCCAAGTGAGCAGCTCTGCTGCCAACAACTCGTGCAATGGTGAAGAGTATCGCTCGTAAGTCTATGTCCATGACATGCTTGATGGGAATTTTCCCACCAACCATCACTATACCCGGGGTACACCACTGAGCTATCATGTCCTCAACCGAACAATCACCACCCCGTGATCCAGTCAAAGACACAAGATTCCCTCGTCGGGATAATCCTATCAGAAAATAGATTTCCTTGACATCTATGGTAAGCGTGTGCTCACCTATCCAGAAGTACTACTGAACGGGGGTCCCAACATTGGACTAGGTGTGTCAATAGGTTGACTTGGGATCTCATCCCTGGCACTCGAAAGTACTTGAGTAGCCTGCAGTTTCGCAATGCTGTAACACTTTGTGGATTGTTTTCCACTTGCAAATCCTCGAGCTCATGCTCGCGTTCCCGCCATTCAAGGACCATTGTATCACTCCAAACCTGCCAAGTAAACCATTTAAACATGTTTAGAACTTTTCCCCTCCACCCAAAACTTTTATTTTTTGCTAGCTTTTGAGTTTATTTTGGCCGTTTTCGCCGGTGCAGATCACCCATTCTGACAGTGCGCCACTGGCGTAGAACTCCCTTTTGGGATCTGCGCCGGTGCAGAGCCCGAATGGGCTACCTGCGTCGGCCCGTGAACGCATTTCCACCAACTTAAAACACTCAAAAACCACCTAAAAACATGAAAAAGCAAATTCTAATCCACTGAAAAGTTAAATGGGAAGGTTTAGGGTTACCTATCACTGACAGATCGCGAAATGATGGATCATAGCTCCCGGAAACTGCAATTGAAATTCGGCTCCAAACAGCACTTTGCAATCTCCCAATTTGGTAAAAAACAATTGTAATTTCTTTCACCATTTCAGCCATTTTACAACAAAAATGGAATATTCCTTTTATATTTTGATGCTTTGGTGGGTTTTTTACTATAGTTTGCGTCATTTATTGTATTTAATACTCGGTTAACCACGATTGACCTAGTTTTTGAGCTACAAGTGCCTCATTAATGCCTTTTCTCGACTTGGTGATCATCTAGTAAGTATCATCAGGTATGAACACTCTCCAAGCATCTTTTTGTCATTATTTCACTCATTAATGTAAATTGTTAAATGACAACCGAGCTAACTCTTTGTTCTTTCTCGTGCTCGTTAAACGATGAGAGTAAGTCACCAAGTTATAGTTTATCACTTTTTCAGGCTCATTAAACTCCCACGAAAAAGGAACCCCCCCGGAGTTTTCTTTAAGCTCTTTTCAAGCTCTCGAAATACGAAAAGATTTCTAAGCGAACTTGTCGTGTTCATGCTTGTTAAAGTATTTGAAGGGTCGTCTTCCTGGTGATAGTTTACCCCTTTTTCGGACCAAGGGGCACTACTTACGAAAAAGGAATACTCCATCCAATCATGACTGGAAGAGTCCTCTCTAGTGCTGTTTTACCCTTTTTTCAGGCAACGAGGCTAACCTTACGAAAAAAGACCTTTGGAGTCTTCTTTAGTTCTTTTCAGACTCTCTAAACATGAAATGACACCGAGTTTACCTTCTATGGACTCGTTAAAACTCAACATTGAAGGGCCCACCATGGGACGAACCCCTCCTTTCCCAGGTTCGAAAAATATTTGGGATTGGACTCATCTATGAGATGAGCTATACCGAGCATCTGGTCACCCTCATCAAGCTCGTTAAAAACACATGAGGCACTCATTAGTCATGATGGGGAAAAGGAAAGTTTTTTGTGTTACACCTTTATCTATGGTAGTACTTAGTCACTCTTGAACATGGCCCTCATTTTTCATTTCCATTCAGTACTTGTCCTCGAGTCCTATTAACTCCATGAGTCTTGTTACTCCTTTGGGTCATCCAAAGAATGCTTCCGCCATCAGTTGCATTAGCAGTTAGCGTTGTTCTCGTCATGTCAATACTGCCAAGTCATGACATGCCCATGTTCAGGAGATGTATTCACCGCTCATCATTTGTAATCAGTATACCTTCCATCATGTCGGTCTAGTCTGAGTCAGTCTTGCATGTTACTGTACCATCCAATCTACTCCAAACATCTGTCTACTCTGACTCGGTCTTGCATGTTACTGTTATCGAGTTTCGTGTCGATGATGGGGGATTCATCATGGCCTTCCTTCGACGGATTCATCCTTGTCCACTTCAACACATCATCCGAGGTTTGAATCTAGAAACCAATCAAGTACCTTGGCCCTGCATGCCTCAATGGCAGGTTACCTCGCTTTCAACGTGAGTTTACATCACTCACTCTTGATTGAAAGATTTCGTCATGCGCTTGACTTCAACTCATTCATTCGTGCTTGATGATATGTACTATGATACCTTGGGGATCATTGACATTAATGGTGATTTCCCTCACGCTTGTTAACGGTATACATCAATGATCGGTAATCAAGTGGTTTCTACCATGTTCGACGCCAAGACATTTGTAATCACATGGATAGATTTGTATCATTGTGGGTTTGGCTTGAAGACCTTGGGGAGTCATGTTTTACCCAGGTTGCGATGGAGATTGTTTGAGTCATATTACATGGATCCACTTTTGTATTGGTTGTGGCTGTGTTATCATCTCATCATGGATCTACGCTTGTGTCTAGTAGCCATGGTTGTGTTCAGTCGGTCATTACTACCATGGATCTGCAATGTATTGGTTGGAAGCCATGTTGTGTGTGATATGAGACTGTGTTCTCAGAGTCAGTTGCACTGCAGCAGTATCTTCTCTCTGACAAGTCCTTGCCATTCCTTCTATCAAAGCATTTTATATGATTAGTTTTACCAGCTTCATGCTTTGGGGGAATTCTGTTACACCCAAAATCTACACCTATGTAACCTCAGTTCCTAAATCCCTGAAGTCCTAAGATCAAGTTGATGACCTTTATCCACACTCCTAATTAGGTCGGCGCAGGTTGTCTTTGAGCAAAGTGCGCTAGCGCAGGTTGCCTTCATGCAGCATGCGCCCGAGTCAGTTTCATGGGATAAAGGTAGCTTTCAAGCGAATTCTAGAAGTTGGATGAGGTGGATTCCCATCCCTAACTCCTAGGTGAGCTATCCTTTGGTTCCCTAACCTAATGGAAGGATCCCTGAACCTTCTCCCCATGATCCTCAACCTACTCTATCCACTTGGTCCAATAAATGCAAGAACCCTTCCCATTCCAAGGGGAGGAAGTTTATGGTACTCTTATGCTGGTCAAATTAGCTCAGTAGTTTAGCACTCTACTCTTGGAGGCACCTACTTCTTTCTACGAGCTCTTGTTTGGCTTGTCAGAAGGAGATTGCGACATTGAGGCATCGGTTGTAATCATCTCTTCTATTGTACTTCCCACTTTTTATACAGTAATATAAACGCTTTCCATAAATGTTATTGTGTTAATGATATTTATAGTTTACCTCCTCAACTGTTTACTTAGACTAGTTAGTGTTTAGGCATGTTTTACTGCTTGTCTTGTTCCTATATGTTTTGACAGGTCTTGTATCCATAGATCTAACGATTGTGGAGCTCGGAACAACCACGAGGAGAAATATCTACGAATATGAGGTAAGATGCTTAATTACTTGATCTCTAACTAAATCTAGGAAATTTGTTTCATATTTTGTCTCATTTGTTCTAGACTTACATTGAGCTAGAGAGATCACGCCTTAAGTCCGCTTTTGGTAGATTGTCTGATAACACTTATCCACTCCATGAGGGCGCATTAGCCTAGTTTACTTGCTCTAAAAGATACCTCAAGTCTATTAAAGAAGAAGTGCACACCACTTGGCCATCTTTTGACAGTTTGAGAATTGGATTGAGTGCAATTTTGCCTCATTGACTTGGGAGATGTGCCCCTAGTCCTAGCCGGGAGATGTGACCCTGCTTATACTGAGAGGATGATGACCTCTAGTCTTCATCACTGATTCTATTGGAGATATTGAATCCTATCTACATGCAATATCAGCTATCATTGAAGAATTCATTCCATTCATAAGTGATTCCTAAGGTCAGTTCAATCATAGAGTGATCCTGAGGAGATTTGACAAATGAGGAGAGCCAGTACTTTGAGTGTGCCCTAGAAGCATCCTCTGAAGCTAAGTGCACATCTCAGGAGAATCTATCTACTCTATTTTCATCATCATAGTAGATCCAGTGGAATATCCTTCTCTTCTTTCATGATTAGAAAACATTCACACTTAATACTGTAAGAATTCTTGTATTTGAATTTCATTGAGAGAACAGAGGTTGTAATTCTATCTGTTGATGTATCAAATCTTGAAACTAGTTAATTATTGTTCATATGCTTTAGCTTAATGAATTCAGTGCTTCAGTTGATAAATTTGAAAGCATAAGAGATTGTTTGTATGCCTTTTCCCAAGACTATCTCATTAGCAAATGCAATTTGACTAGTTTTGCAATAATTGACCAGTGGAGCTCATTAAGCAATAATTTACTATTCTTACAATCATATGAAGTTCTTGACATCCTACCAAAGACCATACAATTCCTCTCCTGATAATTCGTAACCTTCTTAGGCTATTTGGGAGATCCTGATTTAACTATCTAGCTGAGTAATCCAACCTAGCGCACTCTCTAATTTTGCTTCCAAACTCAAGAAAACCCTCCCTAAATATCATATATTATTTCCCAACCATCAGTTAATAGGTTGATGTCTAGTATCCTTACTTTGGTTGAAGTACAAGTGTGGTGAAATAATTTAGTAGGCATATGCAGGTGTGCCCAAGCAACTTTGGAGTAGAAATTCAGTGCCTATTGAATTCGAAACTTTGGAGTAGAAATTCAGTGCCTATTGAACTATTCATTTATGAACCTTCTTCTTCTTTCCACATTTTTGAAAGATGATTTGTATTCCCACAATGAAGGCAAGGATGGATATAAAAAAACTTTGTCTCCAAATGGCCAACATGATGACAATGTTGGAACTTATCAATGTATTTATCATCAATTGTATTATCAAGAATATTAACTCATACATCATCAACTTGAACATTTGGATCCTTCCCCTTCAATTTTTTGGCAAGAAATCTTGCACTCATGGACTGAATTGTTTTGCAGTAGTTTGGAATAGGAAAGATGATGTCATTTTCATTCCCTCAACCATGTTGATTCTTATTGAATTGTGATTCTTCCCAAGGTCTGACAATGATTTTTAAAATATCATTTTGGACTTGTAGATGCAATTCTAGACATTCATTAATGTTTACTTTTGCAACTTCAAAATAAAAATCAAGTTCGCATGCACTTATACCTATAGTATGAAAGTTTTTTATGAGGATGATGTAGTTTTTGTAGAAGTTTGGAAAGCTTGTAAGGAACCATGGAGTGTGGACTAGAATCCATAGTTGGAATTTTTCATTCAAGAATTCTTATTTAAGAATAATCAATTATGCATAAAAAGAGGCTCCATGAGAGAGAATCTCATAAGAGAGTTACATAGTGGAGGATTAAGTGGTCCTTTTTGGAATGACAAGACTAGAGATTTGGTTGAAGATGATACTTTTGGCCAAGTAATTGATGAGATATGAGAAGCTTGGTTGAAGGTTGTAGGATATGTTAGTGTGCAAAAGGAAAGAATCAAAACAAAAGTTTCTATACACCATAACCTATACCAAGGAAACCTTAGAAGGATGTCAGTATGGATTTTATTTTAAAATTACCGACAATTCAAGGTGGTAATGATTCCATAATGGTAGTTGTGGATATATCCCACAGGGGTAGAGCAATTGGTAATGAGTAATTGAGATGAGAAGTTGTAAATGGAAGGTCACAAGTTCAAATACCCTTGGGTACTTACTTACAAAAAAGTATGGTAGTTGTGGATATATTGTCAAAGATGTAACATTTTATTTCATTTAAGAATACAAGTGATGCTATGAATGTTATTGTTTTATGCTTTCAAGAGATTGTTCAATTGCATGAGTTCCCTAGAAGTATCACTCCAGATAATCATATTAGATTCCTAGTACATTTTTAGAAGACATTATGGAAGAAGTTGGGATTTAAATTTCATTTCAATCATGAATGCCACCCTCAAATTCATGAGAAAACAAGATTGTGAATATAAGTGTTGGTAATTTGCTAAGGTCCCTAGATAGAGATAAACCAAGGTAGTCGGATTTGGTCTTAGTGAAAAATCATTTTTCATATAACAATTTATTCTATAGCTCTATAGGATAGACATATTTGTGTATGGAACATTTCCAAAAGGAGTGACATATTTGGTGAGTTTTCCAATGACAAAGCATGTGAAGAGAACATTATAGAAGCATTTGTAGAGTGTAGGATAGATGGACATGAGAAGGTTAGGAAGTAGTTGCAACAAAGTACTGAGAAATATAAGGAGAAGGAAGATCAAAAAAGAAGAGTGAATACATTTGCTGAAGAATATTTACTAATGGAACATTTGAGGAAGAAGAGGTTTCCTAGGGGAGCATATTACAAATTTAAGTATAAGAAGATAAGAGCATATAATCCTTAGGAAGATTTTTTTATAATGCATACAAGTTGGACCTACCGGATGACATAGAAATTTCACAAGTCTTTAATGTTAACTATATTTATGAGTATCATGAATACCTTGAAGACGCAGAGACAATCGATGAAGAGCAAGTGGAATATTAGCATAAACAAATTCCTATGAAGAATAAAGGGAAAGGTAGAAGATGTGTTGGTAGAAAGGATCAGTCGCAAGACAAGGAAGAAGCATAACAAGGAGTATTTAAGTAAATGGAAGGATAGAGATTTAGAGCATGTATCAAGGCTTCTAGAAGAGGAACTTGGTCAACTTTTGGGACCATATTCTTTGAATTGCTAACCATCCCTCATGATAAGCATCTCATGATTTTCAACCGAGCAAATTTGATTCGAGATCATTCCCAAGGTTTTGGTAATCATACATCACCAAAAAATATTTTCAGTTCGGTTCAGTTTTGTTTGAAGTTTTTTAGATTTCTAGCACGCATAATAGTGTTCCAATGTATTTAGACCCTACACCCAAGTCTATAACTAACAATCAGAGAAATTCAAAATTTTAATTTATGCATAAATAATAACTTACTATTTAATCCGTGTATAATAATCTTAAATTAAGTTCTAAAATTTGGAAAATATGTCGAGACATATTTCTACATTCTCACCCATTTTTATAAAAATTTATTGAGTTTTTATTCCATACAAATCTTATGAACTAGTGTGCCTAATTTTTTCAAAATTCTATATACACATGAGTTCAATATTTTGCTTTGTGTGTAGAAAATATTTGCAAAGTTTGAAAGTTTTATAGGGTATAGAGAACATATTCCTCTACCTTAATTAAATTCTTTTATCGAAATGTATTGAATTCAAAGTGGTTCAATAAATTCAATTATAAAGCATAACCAAAGTAGTCTAAAGTTTCCCACGCGTGCATATTTTCCTAATGTGGATTTGAATATTCAAACTTTGAACTATGGGGTGTACTTGTAAAGTCAATATAATAATTAGTTTTTTTATTGGAATTTTGTAATTGTTTGAGACACCCATTGAAATGAACAGTATTGGGAGATGGGTAATCACTTACTCTTAGCTTAAATCTCTTAAGCATTGATGTGATTGGAGATTTTGGTCCCTCATATATTGGCATGTAAAGTGAGTATGTTTAGAATTCCGAGACCTTATTGATTCTATGAATGTAAGGAATTGAGAATTGATGTATTTTAATTGAATGAATAAAAAATTAGTTCCATGTTGTTGATTCCCATGTGTAATCTCTCTTAATCTTGTTTTTGTTGTTGTGAGTTTCCGTTGAATGATTATGATTGCATCCCATCATTGCATCATGTAGGTAGAAAGTTAGGGAATATTTAGAAGATACATGTATCCTATATATTTTTTTTTTTCCATTGAAAAAAATCCTTTGCTATTCATAAGAGTGAATCAAAAGGATTTACAATAAACCTATCCCAAGGATAGTGGAGTTGTCTTTCAATTTGTCTAAATATATCTATAATATTATCCTACTAATCCAAAAAAAATAAACTGCATATACAAACTAGTTCAGCTGGAAATAACCAAAAATTCCGAAAAAGTCACCAGAATATACTTCCTCCAAAACATGCACGAAACAGTGATTCTGATTATGAAATAAAACCATTAATAGAGTTGGACAGTCATTGATTATGGAGGCCTAAGTTCATGGAAGTGTGTAATCTGCAGTAAGCCTTCTTCTAGATTTAGACCCTGCTTTGATAGGAGATCCGCCTTGTGATTGTACATACATGACACATGTTTGATGGTATAGTGCTCCAGCTGGTCCAGTAATACTCTGAATTTCTTCTTCCAGTGCTCAAGTGAAGCCACATTGAGTACATTTGAATGTAATGCCCAACCAATAATGACTGTAGAATCTCCGAATAGATGACATTAGTAACCTTCAATTTTTTCAAATAATATAAGAGGCACCACAGTCCCAATAGCTCATCCCGGGTGTTGCTTCTCTCCCCACATCCCAGAGCAAATTCAAAGTGTTATGCAGGAGTGATAATAATGTGTCCCCCCGCACCACATCTAGCAAGTTGTTCTACACCATCAAAGAAGGAAATATTACCCAACTCCACAATAGGTACATGAAGGTTCTTGACCCTATGTATCGGCTTCTTCACACACGCACTGGAGAGTATCTTCATAATGTATTGAATAGCACTATTGAAAACAAAGTTATATTCGCCAAATAAAATTATGTTCCATAGTTTCTAGATTCCCCATAAGAAATATAATGGGAAAGAGAAAGAAGCATGATATTCTTATGCCACTGTTGGAGAAGATCATAAATAGGCCTCAGTCCTAGTTCAGACCAAAGACCTGTTGGTCCGTGGCATAAGTCCACAATTGTAGTGTAATCTGGCACGAAGTGAATAGATGTTCAACGGACTCGGCATCACGGTGGCAAAGGGTGCAAGTATTGGGACCATAGCCCCCCCTTATAATAATATATTGTTACTTGGAAATGGATCGGTCAATGAAGCTAAGTCTTTTCAAAGAAATTCGAGTCTCTTTAGTAGTACGACTAATATGGAGATCAATAGGAAAATATTATTTGAGACTTAATATTGTCCATCATTCTTAGATATAAATGATTAAAAATAAGTTCCTATTATACTTCAAGAATTCAAGGACAAAATGAGTTACTTTGGTTTACAATTACAACCCAAGGATTATAGGATGGGTCATTGAAGTTGGTTGTTATAAAAGATGAAAAAAGGAAAAATTTGTGGGTTCAACATTAGTTATCCTTTGTAGGGAGATTGGTTCTTCTAAAGAGTATTTTACATGTTATTCTAGTGTACTATATGTCTTTAGAAATAATTCCCATAAAACAATTCAATAAGATTTGGAAGTAATGAGGAGATTCCATAATCCAACATATGAGATATCATTTTTGGGATTATTTGTGTAAAGTATGTCATTAATATATGATCCATATCCATGAGTATTAGTCATAAATAAACAATTTCTCATGATTTTGGAAGATTTATTTCTCCTATTTGTGAAAACGTACTAAGGGGAATGATCTATGACATTGTTAAAATGGGATTCCTTGTCTAGACCAAAGGATAAAGGTGGATAAAGGATAAAACATCATTTTTCTTCTCTAAATCATTGCTAACCAAGGAATGGTGGAAATTGATCTCCAAAAATGGCTTATGGACAGAGATTATCATTTAGAAATATGTGGCCTCACTTTTGTTAATGAGTGTATTAGGTAATTTAATAAATCTAAAAGGAGTCGATTCATTTTTTGGAAGGAATTAACTACATTCTTTGAAGACATTGTAGACCTATTTTAAAAATGTAGGCAACAAATCTAGAGTCAAATTGGGAGCTAAATGGCGGTTAGGGAAGGATTTTGATAATAATATGCCTAGGGAATTAAAGCAAGAAATTCCATAAATAAATTTTATGACACTATTGTATTTGGTAGTCCCATTATCCCACCCATGATTAGGCCACTAATAGATTAACAATGAAGATCTTACATTGATTGGGGAGACCTCAACCCATTAAATGGATTTGAAATCTCATTTGATTAAATCTAGGATAAAAGTTGTGGATGAGGAAGAGAACCTTGGATTGGGAGAAAATTGTCACTTTGGTATATTCTATGTAAATCTCAAATATAAAGCTCTTTCTTGTTCAGGTGACATAGAGGCTAATAGATGATGGTGGAAGTGGTTGTGGAAGGTAAATGTTATTCCTCATACCAAGGTTTTTACTTTGTTAATTCATAGTAATAAAATGTTGTCATGGGATAATATCTAAAGAAAGGCTAGAAAGGGGCTATTACATTTCCATTGCATGACAAAACCCTTAAAACAATGTCTTGCATGTTCATTCATTGTCATTTAACAAAACAAGTGCCGCATTTTTCATTGACTCTCCTCAAGGAAAATACAAGTTAGGATGGTCACAACATGGTTCAAGCATTTGACAACCAGATAAATATGACTAAACATGATGAATTTTATCAAGCTATTCCATTATTGATTACTTGGTCTATTTTTGTTGCTCATAATGAGGTTCTTTTTAGGGGATATGAGTGAAGAAAATCTCTATATTCCAAGAGATGAAAGAAAATTTTCCTTTAGTTGCAAATGGATCAAATTGAAGACTTCTCAAAACATAATGATGGAGGAAGAAGTTGTATCATATTAGGATGGAGGATGGAAATTCCATGATAGATAATTTAAATGGATTTAATACTCTAAAAAGTGAACTTGTCTCTATTGATATTGAGATGGAGGACAAAGATAAGTGTATTGGCTTGTTATGTTCTTTGCTAGACTCTTGAGATAATCTAGTTGTATCAATTGGTAGTACCACTCAATCCAAATTAAATTTTGAGGATGCAGTTGCACCCTTGTTATTAGAATAAATGAGAAAATAGAATTCATGGAGGATGTGACCGAAGATGTTTTAACTATGAGAGCTCGTCCCTAAGAGACAAAAAATAATTCTTTAGGGGAAGATCTAAATCTCTAGGACAATCTACTAGGAAATGTTGATAATGTGATAAATTTGGGAATTATAAGAAACATTGCACATCTAAGAATGTTAATAAAGGTAAGGGACTGATTATTCCCCTCCCACAAAAACAACCACCTCCATGGAAGAAGGATGTGATGTTTACTTGGAAACTATAGGTACACATGAATATCATAATGTATTGTTGATCGAATTAGGTGCTTCATTTCATATGACTCCTTATGGGGAGAGGTTTCACGAAAATGAAAAGTAAAATGGAGGTGATGTTTTCTTGGGAGATGACTTAATGACCAAAATCATAGGACGTGGAATATTCAAGATGTTACTCAAAGATGGAAGTATTATAAATATCCCCACATTTAGGCACATTTAAGATATACAAAGAAACTTGATATATATAAGTAAAATGGTTGATGCAAGTCTACATATCATATTTGAAAAGGACACATGCAATATGGTTCAAGCAGCAATGATGTTGATGAGTGGATTCCATACTGGAACTCTACACCAGTTGTTGGGAAGCAATTTTAATATGGGTGTAACAATTGTACTGTTTTTTAAGATCACAATGAAGAAGACATGACCCACACTATCACTAGAGAGAAGACAATGCTATGGGATCAAATATTGAGACATATTCGATAGAAGGGTCTTTGAACTATACATGGTAAATGTATCGTCGAAGTTATGTTGATTTCTCATTAAATTTTGATTTATGTGAACATTGTATATAGGGTAAACAAAATTAGGTGAGATTCCCATTAGGTGCTACAAGAGAAAAACAAATCTTGGAGTTAATAAATAATGATGTGTTTGGACCTATTCATATTCCATCACTAGGTAAATATGTGTATCAAGGATGGGTTTATTTTCTCCATAAAATTATAAGGTTTTCAATAAATTTAAAGAGTTTAAGAATCTTGTAAAAAAATAGATAGAGAATAAAAGAAAGGTGTTGAATACATATAATGGAAAGGAGTTCTATGGAAATTGGTTCAAGGAATTATGTAAGAAGTGTCGAATATCAAGGAAAAAGACTACTCCAACACACCTCAACAAAATGGAGTTGCACAAAGAATGAACAATATGGTAATGCAAAAGGAAAGATGTATGCTCAATGGTGAAGGGATATCATAGGAATCATGGGAAAATGAAGTGAAAACTACATTTTACTTGGTAAATTGATCACCTACATCAAAACTAGTTGACAAAACTTCACATGAGCGATGTATTGGTAAAAATCCTAGGTTAAACATCCTAGGTTTTTTTGTTGTGATGATTATGTGCATGTTCCAAAGGAGAATGTGAGTAAGTTGAATAATAAAGATGAAAAATGTATCATTGTTGGTTATAAATATGGTATAAAAGGTTATAAACATTGGAATCTAGTAACTAAGAAGACTATTTATAGTAAATAGTTTAAAGTTGTTCCCAGGTAGGAAGTACTCCAACCAATAGAAGAAGAACCAAAGACATTGGAGTTTGAGTTGGACGATAATGAATCCAACTCAACAAAAGAAAACAAACTATAAGAAGAAGAACCTCAAACTCTAGTCTTGAGGAGATCAGTTCGGGAAAGAAGCCAAACATAAAGGTATACTCCACCTAATTTTCATTATGGTTTTGTACCATGTATTCTTGATGATGATATTAGAACTATCAGGGAGGCAATATATTCAGAGGATAGTAACTTTTGGAAGAAAGCCATGCTTGAAGAAATGAATGCCTTGGATATAAATCAGACCTAGGATATAGTTGAGTTTTTGGCTAGAAGAAAACCTATTGGTAGAAAATGGGTGTTTAGGAATTAGTTGAATGTAGAAGGTGAGGTAGATAAGTACACATATCACCTAGTAGCAAAGGGATATTCCCATATGGAGGGAACTGATTTTGGTGAGATTTTTTCTCCTGTTGCTAAATTAATTTCTATCAGATTTTTTTGTCTATTATTGCTACTTTTGATGTCGAATTAGAGAAGATGTATGTGAAGAAAACATTCCTACATGGTGATGTTGAAGATCAAATCTACATGAAACAATTAGAAGGATTTGCAGTGAAGGTAAAGAAGGAGTTGGTTTGCAAGTTGAAGAAGTCCCTATATAGATTAAAACAATCACCAAGAATGTGATATCAAAAGTTTAATATTTATATATTGGGACTTGGTTTCTCAAGAAGCAAAGTTGATCACTGTCTGTATTCCAAGTAGGTTGGTGACCATTTTATTTATGTGTTCTTGTATGTCGATGATATGGTTTTTATTGCAAACATTAATGAAACCATCAAGAATGTCAGAGCATAGCTGTCTTCTAAGTTTGATATGTGTTAGGAACCCATGTCAACCCTTCTCTTAACTTTGTTAGTATATTGTTGTTGGACGCATATGCTTTGTAAGTCGTCCCGTAGTATTTGTTGATCCATAGTTTGTATTATTGTTGTTGGACGCCTATGCTTTGTAATTCGTCTTGTAGTATTTGTTGATCCATAGTTTGTATTATTGTTGTTGGATGCATATGCTTTGTAATTCGTCCTGTAGTATTTGTTGATCCACAGTTTGTACTGGCCAATGGTTTTGACCCATAGTATTGGCGCCTAGACTTAGTATATAAGTTTGTGTTGAGGCCAATGAAGGCACCATGAAGTTATTTGTATTGAGCTTGCTCAAAAGAGGTTTCCCCCTCGAAGTGGCCTGTGATCAATAAAATATTATGTGATCTCATATATTGTGCATTTTATCAATTAATTGTTGCAGGTTACTCACATCTGGTATCAGAGCACTTTCTTAGGCTCGTTGGGTGAAATTTCTGCCAATTTTTTTTCGCATCTGCTGCAGGTTCGGATCTGGGAATAATCCCTATTCGCTTAACTGTGGGAAGTACTTGGGCATAAGCCCTAAAAATCATTGTGAGGAGTACCACAGGAACCCCGAAGTAGCTGGCCCATTGAGAGGACCTGCCAACGAAAAGGGCAATGACCCCTACCTGATTGACTAGTTCCCACCCGTGAGGTAAACCAAGAGATGTCGTTTGTGGAAAAGCGGTTATCAATTTTACCTGAGTCGTGGAGTAACGGGTACTGCCCCAATACGCAATCCGTTAGACAACATTGGTGGCCGAGTGAATCTCCTGAACCGTTAGGAAGCCGAGCATACCTGGGGTCCATATCTATTTTCAACTGCAAAATAGCAAATTTCCTCTGTCCAGATCTATTGTCGATCACTTATGCGCCGTTGCAGATCCATCTGTTGTTGATCCCTTCTGCGTCGTTGCAAATCCATCTGTTTCCAATCACTTCCACGCCATTGCAGATCTATCTGTTTCCAATCCCTTCCGCGCCATTGCAGATCCATTCCTGAAAAAAAAGTTGTTTTTCACCATACCTCCCTTGTTTTCACTCTATTTCCCTTGAAACTTCCCTAACACCCCTGTAATCCCATTCTACATATTTCATTCCTGAGGACCCTATCCCAAATTCCACTTCCTAAAGCTAGAAATCCCACATTTGTCTATTTTTAGGGTTTTCCATAACTTCTTCGACTTTCACCGAATCGCCTTCAAATTTTACCACAGAGTTCCTTTCCTAATTCTGCTTCTTTGTCCCTCTTTGCCAAATTTTCTCATTCTTTCACCCCGCTTCTGAAATCCTCCTTTTCTACTTCCTTATCCATTCGATAGTGTCCAAAACCTAGTCAATACAAATTATCCTTCATATTTTTTTCGAAATCCATATTTTCCTTTACTGAAATAGTTTCTGCTTTTGTTTTTCTACCCACTCAAAAAAAAAAACTCTTAGTTATGGTTGTCACCCACGCAGGAGCAAAAACCATAGAGGAAGCACTTGCAGCCATCCAAACCAAACTCCAGGATCTGGATGAAAAATTTCTCAGCCTCCATCTTGAGCATTCAGCCATGAACAACAAATGATAGCCTGAGTCTTCATCAGACAATGGGTTCTCTTCTTTCAACAATTTTTGTGGTTCTAAGCTTGATTTTCCTCACTTCAATGGTACTGATCCGATTGGCTGGATCTATTGTGCAGAACAGTATTTCAGTCTGCATAATGCTTTTGATGTCAACAAAGTTCCACTTGCATCCTTTCATTTGGAACAAGAAGCTCTTCAATGGTACCATTGGTACATCAAGGTTCATGAAGAGACAAAATGGCCAGATTTTTGCCAGCTCCTTTTGCAACGATTTGGTCCTAGTGCTTTTGATGACTTCAGAGGAGCCCTCACTAAACTTCACCAAATTGGCACTGTGAGAAAGTATCAAACCGAGTTTGAGAAACTAGACAACCACACTAAAGGATTGTCCGATGACTTCTACTGGAGATGTTTTATCAATAGTCTAAAGGATGCAATCCGCTCTGAGGTCAAAATGTTCTGTCCCAACGCAATGATGGAAGCCCCGAGGTTGGCTAAGTTGGAAGAAGAAAATATTGCAGCCCAACAACGCTCCAAGCCCACTTTTTTTCCCTTCCGAAATATGGCTTCTCAACGACCTCCCATCCCGCCAGCTCCTCGACCAACTCCTATCAAGCATTTGTCTAAAACAGAGATGCAGGCACATAGAGAAAAAGGGCTTTGTCATAATTTTGATGAGAAATTCACTTGGGGACATAGATGTGTTCAGCAAAAGCTCTATCTCTTGGATGTGAATTCTCCGCCTGCCTCTGAAATTGGTGAAGAAGCTCTAGATACAATGGATGCTCAGGTCGACATTCAGGAGCCGCCTATTGACCCTCCGTATCAGGACGACCAACCAGAGATATCTCTCCATGCTTTAGTTGGCATCACCACCACCCAAACAATGTGGGTCATGGGTTACTTCAAGAAGCTTCCTCTTACAATACTCATTGACTCTGGTAACACTCATAATTTCATTGACCCTTGGATCGCCAAACAGGATGATTTTTTTATCCATCCTTGCTCCAATTTTGAAGTCATGGTTGTCAATGGGGGCACCTTACCTTGCAAAGGGAAGTGTCTTAATGTGCGTACCTCTATGGGATATTATAACCTGTGCTTTGACATGTTTTTCTTAACCTTAGGCGGATGTGATGTGGTTTTGGGAACTCAATGGCTACGCACACTTGGTCCCATCTTATGGGGTTTTGCTGAACTTTGGATGTTGTTTTCTCCCAATGGACAAAAACACACATTGCCAGGCTTACAACCAGGGTCTCTCAGCATCATCAGTTCACATTGCATGGAAAAACTCCTTAAGAAGAATTCACATGGTGTCATCGCTCATATCCATTCCATTCAAATGCAACCATAAGTGGTCTCCACTACTCCTTTGGATCTACAACAAATTCTAGATTGATATATAGGTGTCTTTGCTGAACCAGTGGGACTGCCACCTTTAAGGCCAGAGGACCATTGTATTCAGCTCCTTCCTGGAAGCGTTCCTCCCAACATCAGGCCCTATCGCTACCCATTTCACCACAAAACAGAGATTGAAATGCTTGTTCGGGACTTACTGAAGCAAGGTATTATTCGCCCAAGCACTAGTTCCTTTTCTTGACCAGTTCTTCTTGTCCGCAAAAAAGATGGGTCATGGCGCCTCTACATTGACTTCCGATCACTTAATCACCTCACCAACAAGGATAAGTTTCCAATTCCTGTTGTTGATAAGCTTCTTGATGAGCTTCATGGTGCTCAATTTTTCTCCAAGTTGGATCTTCGTTCTGGGTATCATCAAATTCAGGTTCATGAGGATGATATCCCTAAAATAGCTTTCTGCACACATGATGGCCACTATGAGTTTTTGGTCATGCCCTTTGGCCTCACTAATGCTCCTTCCACATTCCAAGCCTTGATGAATAAAATATTCCGGCCCTACTTGCAGAAATTCATTCTGGTATTCTTTGATGATATCCTCATCTACAGTAAAACATGGGATGAACATCTCCAGCATTTGGATCTTGTAATGCAACTTTTCTCTGACCATCATCTCCACACCAAACAGTCTAAATGTGTTTTTGGACAGAAGGAAGTCGAGTATTTCAGGCACATTATCTCAACACAAGGGGTTCGCATGGATCTTTCCAAAATCATTGCCACGAACAATTGGCCGCTTCCTAAGACACTCAAGAGCCTTCGTGGTTTTTTGGGGTTGACTGGCTACTACCGCAATTTTGTCAAGGATTATGGGAATATTTCAGCTCCATTAAATGCTCTATTGAAAAATGATTCTTTTACATGGACACATGCTACTAAGTGTGCATTTGACAAACTCAAACAAGCTATGTGTACTACACCTGTTCTAGCTATGCTTGATTTTTCCAAGCCCTTCACTATTGAGAGTGATGCTTGCGGCAATGGACTTGGTGTTGTTCTCCTTCATGATGAACACCCCATTGCATTCACCAGCAAATCCCTTTCCGGTAATAATTTAGCTTCCTCTACATATGAGAAGGAAATTATGGTTATTTTGCATGAGTACAGAAGTGGCGACCATACCTATTAGGGAATCATTTCTGCATCAAGACTGATCACTAGAGTCTGAAATATTTCTTGGAACAACGTGTATCCTCTCCAGCACAACGGAAATGGGTTATGACTATGAGATCACTTACAAGAAGGGTAAAGAAAATATTGCGGTGGATGCTCTTTCTCGCACATTTGATGACCAAGGTTCTCTTTCAGCTATTTCTATGCATGTTCCAAATTGGTTGCAATCTGTTCAACATGGCTATGTCAATGACTCTTCATTATCTCAAATCATCCAACGCTTGGCCAACAACCCTTCTGGTGTACCACATTACTCTTGGGATGGTGCTTCCTTGAGATACAAGGGTCGTCTGGTGCTTCTCCATAACACAGATCTTCAGCAGGCTGTCTTCTATGAACTCCATGCTTATCCATCGGCAGAGCATTCTGGGTTCCTCGAAACATATGAGCGGGCACGGCATAACTTCTTTTGGCAGGGAATGAAAAGGACAATTCAACAAATGGTGGTTGAATGTGATATCTGCCAGTGCAATAAGGGTGAAATGACACTCCTTCCGGGATTGCTCGAACCCTTTCCCATACCTACACGGATTTGGATAGATATTTTTATGGATTTCATTGAAGGGCTCCTTAAATCTGGAGGGAAGACAGTGATTTTGGTTTTGGTTGATCGCATCTCCAAATATAGTCATTTTTTTGCTCTCAGCCATCCCTATACTGTTAGAAAAACAGGATCACAGAGCAATAACAATAAATAGAAATGCAAATATAATCAGACATACACATTACAAGAGAGACACAGATATATCGTGGTTCACCCAACTTGGGCTACACCCACAATGAAGTTGTCAGTCCTTATTATTATTATTCCATCCAGCAAAGTGAAGGGATACAACCTGCAGCATAGCCGTTGCACTTCCTCTTCACTGTCTCACAGTCTCTCTTTTCCGATCTCAGATATCTTTACAATGCACAAAACCTAATACATCATCCCTAGCCGTATTACAATGTCTTTCTTTTATAAGGGAAATACAATGGGAAAATACCACGGGATACCCAAAACCATGGGCCCGAAAACTATTAGAGAAAACAGCCCCAAACATTTTTCTCGGGGGCGCTACCCCCGAACCCCAAGGTGGGGGAATGAGTGTACAGTCCTATGGGTGCACGGCTAAGACAATATCATTTATGAGACTGGAAGATCTGGCTCCACAACCAACAATCTCCCACTTGGAAACCTTTGTGAACATGTCTGCAAGATTCTGGGTAGTATGTATCTTTTCCAGCTTCAACAGTTCATCTTGTAGAACAGAGCATATGAAATGGTACTTGAGCTGTATATGTTTAGTCCTGGAATGGAATTCTGAGTTCTTTGCAAGATGAATGGCACTCTAGCTGTCACTATACAACCTGCTATCCTTCTATTTCTTACCCAATTCCTCCATAAACCTCTGCAACCAAATCATTTCTTTACTAACCTCTGTAACAACAACATACTCTGCTTCCGTCGTTGAAAGTGCAACAACCTTTTGTAGTCTCGAAATCCAACTTACTGTTGTTCCACCTATAGTAAACACATACCATGTGGTGCTGCTCCTGCTATCCTTATCACCTGCCATATATGCATCAACATATCCTTGTAGAACAGTGTCTGAATCTCCAAAACATAATGCCTGAGTGGTAGTACCTCTCAAATACCTGAGAATCCACTATACTACCTTCCAATGTTCTTTACCTGGATTGTTCATATATCTACTCACAACTCCCACTGCTTGTGCAATATCTGGTCTTATGCACACCATGGCATACATCAAGCTGCCAACTGCTGATTGATAGGAAATCTTGGACATGTAATTTGTTTCTTCCTGTGTCTTAGGACACATTTCCTTACTTAGATTGAAATGGCTGGCCAAAGGTGTACTAACTGGATTTACATTCTGCATTCTGAACCTCTCCAACACCTTTTGTATGTACTCACTCTGAAACAATGTCAATTTGCGATTTTTCCTGTCTCTCATTATTCTCATACCAAGGATTTGCTTTGCAGCACCCAAATCCTTCATCGCAAATGAATTAGCTAGCTTCCTTTTGAATTCATTTATATCCTGCATGTTAGACCCTGCAACAAGCATGTCATCCACATACAATAACAAGACAATATATCTTTCATTGTCTAGCTTCTTGAAATAAACATAGTAGTCAGAATGACATCTACTATAACCTTGTTCTGTCATAAACCTGTCAAATTTTAAATACCACTGCCTTGGAGCTTGCTTCAAGCCATACAAACTCTTTTTCAACCTGCATACCAAGTTCTCCTCCAAATCCCCGTGGAGAAAAGTTGTTTTTACATCTAACTGTTCAAGATGCAAATCTTCTACCGCCACTAGACTTAAGATAGTCCTAATTGAAGTCATCTTAACAATAGGAGAAAATATTTCATCAAAATTTATACATTTCTTCTATGCAAACCCCTTTACAACAAGTCTGTCCTTGTATCGCTTCTTGCCTCCTTCTTCTTCCTTCAACCTGTAAATCCATTTGTTCTGCAATGCTCTTTTACCAGCAGGCAACTAAACCAAATCCCAAGTCTGGTTTCCTACCAATGAGTCCATCTCCTCATTCATGCCTTGCTCCCACTTCTTTCTAGTTTCCACCTGCATTGCTTCTTCATAACATTCTGGTTCACCAACATCAGTCATCAAAAAATAATACATTGAAGGAGAGTGTCGTTCAGGGAGTCTACTTAACCTGGTAGATCTTCTTGCAGTTGCAGTAGTTTCAAGCACTTGCTGCTGTTCTTGATTTTCTGGCACCTTTGGAACTTCATTTTCTTTAATTTCATCAAGTACTGTGTACTCTGTGTTTTCCTTTTCCTGTTTCTTGCCCTACAACTGATCTTTATACATAACATTTTCATTGAATATAACATCTCTACTTCTAATGATTTTGTGATTTTCATAATCCCATAAACAATAACCAAAATCATCAACCACATATCCAATAAAGGTACATTTCTTGGATTTAGCTTCAAGCTTTGTTCTATTTTCTTTATCAATATGGACAAATGCTTCACAACCAAACGTTCTCAAAAATGAGTAGTTTACATTTTTATCTGTCAATGTCTCCTCTGGAATACCACCATCCAAAGCACTTGAAGGTCCTCTGTTTATTAAATAAACAACAGTATTTACAACATCCTCCCAAAACTGTAAGGGAAACCCTACATGCAGTCTCATACACCTTGCACGCTCCATGATCGTTCTGATCATCATTTTTGACACACCATTTTCTTGTGGTGTTCCTGGGACTGTCTTTTCTCTACAAATCCCATGGTATGAACAGTAACTATCAAACTCCTTGCCGCAGTACTCACCTCCATTATCAGATCTGAGACACTTCAACCTTTTTCATGTCTCATTCTCAACCAAAGCTTTCCACTTCTTAAAAATAGCAAACACATCAGATTTTCGTCTAATGCAATAAACCCAAGTTTTTCTAGTTGCATCATCAATAAATGTAACATCATAATGAGAGCCACCAAAAGATTGTACCTGAGCTGGTCCTCATACATATGTATGCACAATCTCTAACTTTTCATTCTTCTTCTATTTCCCAACCCTAAGAAATCTGACTCTCTTATGTTTTCCATAAACACAGTTTTCACAGAACTCCAAACTTACCTGCTTCAAATCTGGCAGCAACTTCCTTGAGTGGAGAATCTACATCCCCGTCTCACTCATGTGGCCAAGCCTATGATGCCACAATGTTGTATATGTTCCTGTGGAAGATAAAGAGATAGAATGGTCAGTATTATGAGGACATAAATACAACATACCTACTCTGTTTCCTTTTGCTATCACCATTGATCCTTTAGTGATCTTCCACCACTTTTCTCCAAATGTAGATAGACAACCACCATCTCCCAACTGCCCTGTTGTAATTAGATTTCTTTTCATAGCAGTAATATGCCTAACATCTTTCAACAGCCAATCAGTTCCATTCTTAACTTTTATCCATACCTTACTCATTCCAACAATTTTACATGGCTCATCATCACCCAATAAAACATGTCCAAAATCACTTGGAACATAATCATGAAAATATTTCCTATGGGGTGTAGCATGACATGAAGCCCCTGAATCTACTACCCAATAATCACTTGTATTATCTAATGCAAGAATCAAAGCATCTTGTAACACATCACCTGCTACATTTGCTTTCTAGGTAGTTTCCTTCTGTGCATCTCCTTTCTTCTTTAGAGATCTACAGTCTTTCTTCAAATGTCCTTTCTTTCCATAGTTCCATCACTCTATCTTTCCCAGTCTGGACTTGGATCTTCCCGTTTTAGACTTCCCATGATTACCTTGGCTCTTTCCTCTCTCCTTTTTTCTTCCCCCGGTCTCCATGGTCAACGCATTATCTGATGTCTCACCTACGCCTTTTCTTTGCATTTCCTCACTAATAATAACACCAATAACATCATCAAATTTCAAGGCATTTGAACCAAAGACAGAGTTACTTACAGCCATGACCAAGCTATTCCAACTTTCTAGCAATGAACACAATATTAGAAGAGCCCTAACCTCATCATCAAAGTTCACACTTACAGAACTTAGTTGATTTGTAACCGTATTGAACTCATTTAAATGATCAGTAACAGATCCACCTTCAGACATTTTCATATTAAATAAACGCTTCATTAGAAATGCATTGTTGGAGGTCGAGGGTTTTTCATATAACTTACCCAATGCACTCATCAAACCCTCCATTGTTGTTTCTTTTGAGATATTGAAAGCCACCGACGAAGCTAGGCTCAGCCGTATTGTTCCCAGAGCCTTTCTGTCAAGAACCTCCCATTCTTCATCCTTCATAGTTGCCGGCTGCTTTGCTCTTCCTCCGAATGGAAGGAATAGATCCTTCTGGTGTAGATAGTCCTCCATTTGCATCGTCCATAACTAGAAGTTTTGGCCATTAAACTTCTTGACCTTAAACTTTCCTTCTTTGTCCATTGCTCCCACTCGAACCAGAAACCCTAGCTTCCTGTGGGTTTATCTGCCAAATAGACCTTTGGCTCTGATACCAATTGTTAGAAAAACAGGATCGCAGAGCAATAACAATAAACATAAATGCAAGTATAATCATACATACACATTACAAGAGAGACACAGATATATCGTGGTTCACCCAACTTGGGCTACGTCCACATTGAAGTTGCCAGTCCTTATTATTATTTCGTCTAGCAAAGTGAAGGGATACAACCTGCAGTACAGCCGCTGCACTTCCTCTTCACTGTCTCATAGTCTCTCTTTTCCGATCTCAGAGATATTCACAATGCATAAAACCTAATACATCATCCCTAGCCGTATTATAATGTCTTTCTTTTATAAGGAAAATACAATGGGAAAATACCACGGGATACCCAAAACCATGGGCCCAAAAACTATTGGGGGAATGAGTGTACAGTCCTCTGGGTGCACGGCTAAGATAATATCATCTATGAGACTAGAAGATCTAGCTCCACAACCAACATATACAGCCTCCTCAGTCGCTCAAATTTTACTGGACCAAATCTTTCGTCTTCATGGAATCCCTTCTTCCATTGTCTCGGATCGTGATGCGACTTTCACTAGTCATTTTTGGACAGAACTATTTCTCCACACTAGCACCAAATGAAGATGAGTTCAAGGTATCACCCACAAACAAATGGTCAGACTGAAATTATCAATAAATGCTTGAAAACTTATCTTCGTTGCTTCACCTCTGAACAACAACATCAGTGGGCAAAGTGGCTCCCTCTCGTTGAATGGTGGTACAATACCTCTTACCACACTGCCTCTAAAATGACTCCATATGAAGCAATTTATGGTCAAGCACCGCCAGTTCTTCTTCCATACACCCCCAACAGTTCACCAATTCAGGCAGTTGACATGGTCCTTCGAAACCACGATCAGATTCTTCGCATTTTGCGGGAAAATCTTCACATGGAAAGAAATCGCATGAAGCAACAAGCCGATCAACATCGTTTTGAGCGCACTTTTGAAGCAGGTGATATGGTTTTTCTTCGTCTCCAGCCTTACAAGCAATCCTCCCTGAAACTCAAAGGGAGTCATAAGCTTGCTCCAAATTTCTATGGTCCATATAGGATTCTTCAAAAGATTGGGTCCGTTGCTTATAAATTGGAACTTCCTCCTTCTTCTCGCATTCATCCAGTATTTCATGTCTCTTGTCTGAAGAAAGTTTTTGGCACCAACATCATAGGACAAACTATTTTACCAGAACTAGATAATGAAGGATCCATCCTTTCGGAGCCGAAGGCCGTCCTCAATAAGCGCACTCGTCAGCTTCGCTCTCTCTCTATCACTGAGGTCTTAATTCAGTGGCACGAAATTCAACCAGAGGATGCTACATGGGAATCACTCCTTCAGATTCAACAACAATTTCCACATCTAAAGCTTTGAGGACAAAGCTTTTTCTAAGGGGGAGGGGATGTTAGGAACCCATGTCAACCCTTCTCTTTACTTTGTTAGTATATTGTTGTTGGACGCATATGCTTTGTAAGTCGTCCCGTAGTATTTGTTGATCCATAGTTTGTATTATTGTTGTTGGACGCATATGCTTTGTAAGTTGTCCCGTAGTATTTGTTGATCAATAGTTTGTACTGGCCCATGGTTTTGACCCATAGTATTGGCGCCTAGACTTAGTATATAAGTTTGTGTTGAGGTCAATGAAGGCACCGTGAATTTATTTGTATTGAGCTTTCTCAAAGGAGGCTGCCCCCTCGAAGTGGCCTGTGATCAATAAAATATTTTGTGGTCTCATATATTGTGCATTTTATCAATTAATTGTTGCATGTTCCTCACAATATGAAATATATTGGTGCTCTAAATTTTATTTTAGGTGCGGAGATTAAAATAAATCGAGGAAAATGATAAACTCTAGTTGAATTAGAGAAAATATGTTGAAATAATATTTCAAAAGTTTATATTGTGGGATTGTAAACCAGTAAAGGTCCCTATTCTTATAGGTACAAAGTTATCTACAACTAAGTGACGAAATACTCAAGAAGAGGTTGAAGATACGTTGTGTCTTCCCTATCCTAGTGTTGTTAGAATTTTAATGTATGCTATGGTATGTTCTAGGTCAAACATTTCCCATGCCATGGAATCTTTCAACAAGTATATGCCAAAACTATGGAAGGAACATTAGACAACCATAAAGAGGATCTTAAAATATTTGTGTGGCACTTTAGATTATGCAATTCGATACCAAGAATTACTTGCACCTCATAAGGAGATAGATGTACAAGGCTTTGTTGATGCATACTCGGCTAGAGATATTGACTGTAGAAGATCAACAAGTGTTTATGTATTTAACCTATTTGGTGGAGCAATTAATTGGATGAGCAAGAAGCAAGTTGTGGTTACATTGTCAACTACGTAAATTAAGTACATGGTATTCACTCATGGAAGTAAGAAAGCTGTATGGTTTCAAATATTGTGTTCAAACATTGGTTTTATTAAAAAATATGTAAGGATACGTTGTGGAATCTCAAGTGCAGTTTTTTTGGAAAAGAACCTTGCTTATCATTCCAAGATAAAGCATATTTATGTGCAGTACCATTTTGTAAGAGACATGTTTGAAAACAATATAGTATTGTTGGAGAAGGTTGATACCTTGAAGAATGTTGTAGATTTATTAATAAATTATCTTAGTAATGCTCTCTTGGTGTAGAGAATCAATGGGCATTGTTACCTCTAGTAGTTCACTATAGGAATTCTTTCCCTTATCCCCATTTTCTACAAAGTATTCAACAAGTGGTAAAATTTTGGATATTATGATTTGTACTCTTTGTAGGTAGACTTAGCCACATCCTAAAGGGAATTGTGTGGCTAGCCCCTGGATGAAGGGGTATGTGTCGAGCACCCTATGTGCAAATAGATTATTCCAACATACAGAGAAAACGAGATTTATTGTCAACTCGAGAAAGTCTCTTATTTCAAAGGATAGATGCACAGTCTATGCTTAAACACCAAATCACTACAATTGAATACTTTTATCCTCTAACAACTATGTCCATCCCAAGGATCTGTGTAATCCCAGTTGCTTTCTAAATACTATAATTTCAATTCCTTTCTACCATGCATCAACAAGAAGTAAAATAAGATTCAAAGACAATTGCAGATAAAAAGAAATCCTATTCACATCCTAGAACAAGTAACTCACTTATTCAATCTGATCACTCTTGAAAACCATAAGCATAAACTGAATATTAATCTAGAAATTCAATTGCAAAGGATTGAGTTCAACTGCTCTAAGAAATTGAATTACAGGAATGAAAATCAACAATCATAACAGGAAAGATAAATTGCAAGGGCTCATGGGATCACAACTTAACTGTAAGATCAACAAGGCTGTGTACAACTGTCACACGAATTGCATAAAGTTTCTTACTCAATCGACTGTCACTCTGTACTACTTGCCAATTTCAAAGAAATATAATCTTAATTATACTGAAAATACACACCACACTTGCTACTGCTGCGTACAAAGGAGATATCATCAACAAAACATCACACAACAATAAATTGAAGAATCCTAATTTAACTCAGCAATCTCTGTGGAAGACGGGCCCAGCCTTCACACAGAGATGCTGGCTGAACAACGTAAGATTCCTTTTAACTCAGAAGTAACTCCTTATATTAACAGAAGAATGATTACACAGTTTTCTTTTACTGTTAATACAATGAATAAATTCTCTGTTGTTCAACTCCCCTGGGTCGAGGCAGCTCCCCATATTAATACATACAGATCGTAACATCCGATCCTATTAACGAGCAGCCATGAAGATCTCTGATCTTCAGGCGCCCTAAATAACACTAGCTGTTACAATATGTGGCAAAGTAGAGACATAAAAATGCGAGAAAGCTGTTGATTGGCCCAGGAGTGGCAATCTTTCCAGATCATAACTATACTCGAGCAGCGACATACTAAAGATCTCCAATTATAGCGCATTCTGTTACAGCTGCCCTGTCACAGCTCCACCTAGGATGTTATATTGGAACCATGTGCCTTAATTGATGATTGGAACTTCGAGGATCCTTTTAAGCAGCAAACATTCCTCCTTTCAAGACTTGTTCAGCCCCACCTTCCTGCAGTCCACTTATCTCACACTACCTTCATAAATCATAACATGTTAGCACAATTGAGAGATAAACAGCCTTAATTATCACAATCATAAGCATTAATAAGATAGAGCAATGATCATTCATACCTTGGCAGCTTGGGGAAGTAAAGTGAGGACAACAGGTCTAATTAACATGATAAATGGTGTAGGACAGGGGAAGGAAAGGTGATCAAGGATGATTAAAAGATGCCAATTCTGGGCTCAACATCTCCCCCCAACTACCCTGTTTCATGTCCTCATGCAACAACCTGCATCATTCGGAATCTGAGTCCTGTACTGAGCTCTATCCATGGAGAGAGGAAAAAAATTGTAGGGAAACTCAGGCACCTCATCTGTCTTTAAAAAGCCTCTGTGAGTAACCCAATACCTTCCAACATCACTGTTCCCCTTCCAATGCTACCTGCTGGTGTCTAGAAATGCAGTTGGTACAAGTGGAAATCACTTCTTCCTGTAGTCTCATTATATGCTGTGCCTGGGGAGGACTTGAAAGGAAATCTTAATCTGAGTCCAAATCAATGACATTTCTAGGAGGTAGAAGCACTGGTTCTTGTGGGGCAATGTCTTCTGGCACATCTAAATCTAATATGAGAGTTGTTGGTTCTTGTGTAACAGCAACATCCTTTAGACTCTCTTCAGTAGCTACCTTCATTGCTTTTAAAGACACTGGTTCTTGTGTAACAGTATCTTCTTTGTCCTTCTGCTGCTGAGATTGGATATCTTCCTCATTGTGCAACTCCTCCTCCAAGATTTCAATGTCACCTGCGGATTGTGTCTGTACCTGTTCATCCTCCTGTTGTTGCAATTCTTCTCCTATAAGCTCTGTGTCATGAGAACATTCTGGGGTTACAACCCATAGTTCATCATTAAATTCCAGAGTGTCCTCTATCCCAGGTTCTTCTCCCATTTGTTCGGCCGATTGGACAAGTATACTCAGGTTTGCTGGTTCTTGTGTTACAGCACCCTGTTCAAGTTTATCAATGTCTTACCCTTGTGGCTCCTCTTCTAAAATTTCTATGTCATGGGAGCATTCTGGGGTTACAGTATAGAATTCTTCATTCCCAGGTTCTTCTCCCATCTGTTCTATAATTTCTGTGTCATGGGAGCATTCTGAGGTTACAGTATATTCTTTATCCCCATCATCATACATGATTTCATCCCTCAGCTCTTCTGTCACAGGATTGGTGGCAGCTTCAGCAAGGATGTTTAAAGACGTTGGTTCTTGTGTGGCAGCATCTTCTTTTTCTGCAGCTTCCTCTATTGTGGCCGCAGGCTGTTGTGCTGAGCAGGTACGAAGTATAATCTTGTGGCCTGCCTCCTTGAAGATTTCTCCACAGGTGGGATAGATTACTCGTTCATCCTCCTTACCAGGCTCAGTAGAGTTTGATCCCTCCAGTTGGTCTGCAGCCTCTACCAATGTATACAGTTTCCTTTCACCTAGTTTTCTACAGGTTTCCAATTCCCTTCGAAGCACTTGGAGGTCCTCTTTTAACAGTGTGTTCTCAGCCAGAAGTCCTTCAATTCCAGGTTCTTCCTCAACTGGCCTTTGTGGAGCATCTATTGGTCTCGGTACAAGGATCGGGGGCTCAACCTGTGCCTCTAAGGTTGCCCATATTTTTCTGGCTGCTTCTGCTACTGTAGCTGATCTAGTTCTTTTCTTTCTGATTGGTGCGGTTATGCTAAATTCATTGATTGATCTTTTTCTTTTCCTTTGTGGTGTTTTCTTTTGTGGAACTGGTATATAGGGATTCATAGCTGAGGTCGAAGGAATGTTTTCTTGCTCCTCATGCTGTTCTTCTTCAATTAAAGCTCCTCCTTCCCACTCAGGTGAGGATTCAATAGTTACCAGCTCAATGTTTTCTTCTATTGCCCTGGCTCTGTCACCTTCAAGTTCAATTGTCGCAGCATTTAATGCTGCTCCAATTTCACCTTCTGCTGTCGGGGCTACCCTGTTAACTGGGTTTTCCACAGGATTTTTATCTACACCCTCCCCCAACGGCTCTGCTTGTGCCCCCAATTGTTCTTCTTCTAATGGAGTTTCATGCCCCCCAAATGGCTCTGCTTGTGCCCCCAATTGCTCTTCTTCTAATATAGTTCCATCCCCCCCAGATGGCTCTGCTTGTGCCCCCGGTTGCTGTTCTTATTCAATTTCATCCCCCCCCCCAACTTCAGTGGAGGGACTCCGGTCCTCCTGTTGTGGTGGAACTCGTATCTGCTGTAATGGGACAACCCGCAAGGGGGCGGTTTGCTGAGCTCGAGCTGTGAATTGTTCCCAGGTTATATGATGTTGGGCAAGGGTTCATACAATTATTAATTTGATAAGGCCATGGTGGGTGAGGGAGGAAAGTGGGTGCTTAGCAGATTGGACAAATGCCGCCATATGACGCAAGTCATGCAGTAGATAATATGGAATGTTTATTAAAATGCCATGGCGGAGATGAGAAAGTAAAGGGAGTTCAGAATTATACACAGTTTGATATCTACCTTCACAAGTGATGTACTTCTTGAGAAAGACAGCAACCTGGTCCCATGGCCGCGGCAATGAGTGTAGTGCGATCCCTCTCCTTGATGATTCTACTTGCCCCCCCTCCAATAAAAATGCTTCCCGTGCAGTCGTCTTGGGGACTCGTCGGTTAAACCATGCCTTTCCCACCAACGGGATGGCAGTAACCTCAGATATAATGGCCTCGGAGACTTCTATGCGCAGCCCCCACACCATGGAGTGAGTTTTGGTGAGGTTTAAAGCAAATTGCAAGGTTGCTTCCCGATTGAATCCATTTAGTCGCTCAAAAAATTCGAGCCAGCCAGCGGCTTGAAAGATGGCAAGAACTTGAATATTTTTCCTGAGTTCTTGTGTATTCAAGGGTTCATGACGAACTGGAATCCCCATGGTCTTGGCTGCAAGCTGAATTTGGTATCCCACAGATGACAGAATCTGAGAATAGAAGTTGCAGCACAGAGGATGCACGAATCGTTGAGCGGAGATGTTGAAGAGATGGACAAATTTGGAAAGTTAAGCACAGAAAAACGTTCGAAATTTCCATTCCGAATTGGGGAAGGTGGCAGTTATTAATGTTTACGTCATATGAGGGAAAGGTCTCATTAGGCATAATGGCGATACCTATAAAGGTATGACTGATATTGTTCAATTATATCAACACTTAATCACGTGATAAATGAAAGCCATACCTCATAAGACTGTGCGTCAAATATCCTGCGGAGAATGGTGGAGCGTGCAGTTGGTGACGTTGCGGAACCAGACTCGTGCATAGTCATAAATAATGCAATAATTCCTTCCGCCAATGAAACACAAACCATCGCGTCCTCAGGGTCGGAATGATGAGTTCGCCGGCACGACTAGGATGAATCAGAGCCATAGCTTAGCAGGGTCGGAGCAATTCTTCCGTTAACAGAGGAGTTACCAATGCAAGTAGCTAGAAATGATATCACGGCCAACGAAAAAGATGTTGCAGCCGCCAGAAAATATTCACGGCCACCGGGAAAAGGATTTACGAGATCGGGAGAAATTACGGCTGTCAGGGAAAAGTTTTACGGTGGCGGGAGATATGTTGCAGTCGCCGGGAAATATGTTGCAGCCGCCGGTAAATATGTTGCAGCCACCGAAAAACAGTTCACGGCAGCCGGGAAAAGAGTTTGTGGGATCGGGAAAAATTACGGCTGTCAGGGAAAAGTTTTACGACGGCGGGAGATAGGTCACAGTCGCCGGGAAATATGTTGCAGCCGTCGGAAGATATGTTGCAGCTATCGGAAAATGGTTCATGACAACTGGGAAAGAGGTTTTACGACCGTCAAAAAAACGATATTGCAGCCGCTGGGAAATGGTTCACGCTGCCGGGAAAAGATGTTGCAGTCGCTGAAAAAGTTGTTGCATCTGCCGGGAAATGGTTCACAGCTGCCGGGAAAAAGATTTTACGGCTGCCGGGAAACGATATTGCAGCCACTGGGAAATGGTTCACGGCTTCCAGGAAAAGATGTTGCAGCCGCTGGGAAAGATGTTGCAGCTGCCGGGAAATGGTTCATAGTTGCCGGGAAAAAGGGTTTACGACCGCTGGGAAAATGATTTTACGATTGACGGGAAACGATATTGCAGCCGCTGGGAAATGATGTTGCATCCGCTGGGACATGATGTTGCAGCCGCTGGGAATGGTTCACAGTTGCCGGGAAAAAGGTTTTACGGCCATTGGGAAAACGATTTTAGGGTTGACGGGAAATGATATTGCAGCCACTGGGAAATGATGTTGCAGCCGCTGGGATATGATGTTGCAGCCGCTGGGAATGGTTCACGGCTGCCGGGAAAAGTTGTTTCAGCTTCCAGAAAGGTTGATCATGGCTGCTGGGAAAAAGGATTTTTACGTCTGCCGGGACATATATCGCGGTTGCCGGAAAAGATATTGCAGCTGCCGGAAAATATGTCGCAACTGCTGGAAAATATGTTGCAGCTGCCGAAAAATATGTCGCAGCTGCCGAATTTTTTTATTTTTTTTAAGGAAAAAGGGAAATACAACAAAGGACGGCGCAGGGCGACTCTCGTTTGACAGGCCCAATCTAGTCGTTCTCCTGGCGCTTCCCTGGAAATTTTTGAAAAATAACAGCAAACGAAAAGATCAAATGCAAAGAGAAGGAAAAAAACAATTATACGTTACAGCAAAAAGTTATTTATGTACAGTAATTTAAAATGCGATTTTCAGTTTAAGGATTGGCAAGGGCAGAGAGAAATTTTTGCTCTGGTGCCAGCTGATAATCTGGATCGGCAGCAATTTGCGAAATGAATGCATCTTTCGAAATAGGCTTACGATACAGTCGCAGTTTGTGGCCATTAACAAGTAATGGTATACGGTTTTCATCGATGGTCACTAGATAGATAGTGCTGTTGTCAAATACCCTGTCGACCAAATATGGACCCAGCCATCTTGTACATAATTTACCTTTAAAATCCCTCTTGAACCTGGAGTCATATAGTAGCGCCCAGTCTCCCTCACAGAAGATTTTCTTTTTAATAAATCGGTCATGCCAGTTGGATCTCTATTGCTGAAGCAACACATTCTGGTCTACTGCAGCTAACCGTTTCTCATCCAATTCATTTAGTTGATTCAATCTTCTCTTTTGGGATTCTATTACATCCAGATTCATTTTGGTGGCTGTTTTCAAGGTTTTGATCTCAAACTCAATTGGAAAGATGGCACTCTTCCCATACACTAGATCATAGGGAGAGAACCCTGTGCTGTTGCGCCAAGTTGTGCGATATGCCCACAGCGCTTCCGGAAGCCTGTCAGCCCAATCCTTTCGATGGCTCTTAACTATTTTAGTAAGGATTGCTTCAATAACTTTATTAGTAATTTCCACCTGACCATTGGCCTGGGGGTGGTAAGGTGAAGCCACCCTATGTTGCACATGATATTTCCAGAGCAAGGATTCAAATTGGTGTGAGATGAATTGCAGTCCCCCATCGGTAACTACTTCCTTTGGTACCCCAAAGCGGGTAAAGATTTCACTGTACAGAAAATCAATCACCACCTGGTCATTAGCCTTAGCCAGAGCTACAGCTTCTACCCACTTGGTCATATAATCAGTACAAACCAGAATGTAAACTTTTTGTCTGGAAGGAGGGCTGATAGGGCCAACAAAATCCAGTGCCCATCTATCAAATGGTTCAACTACTACTTGAGGTTATAGAGGCATTTGATCTGTTTTATTAGGCTGGCCCATCCTTTGGCAGCTGTCACAGGACTGAACATACCTTTTAGCGTCCCTGAACAGAGTCGGCCAATAGTAGCCCATCCGCAGCGCTTTATGCCCTGTTCTTTTGTATGCAAAGTGTCCCCCACAAGGTCCATCATGACAGGCCTTCAGTATGTGAAAGATCTCATCTTCCCTTACACATCTCCTAATCTCAAGATCTGGTCCTGTGTAGAAGAGATGACCATTGAGCCAACAATACCTGGCACTTTGCTGGATAATTTTTCTCTTTTCTCGTTTAGACATGTGTGGCGGGAGCTTTACTGCAACCAAATAATTAGCGATGTCTGCATACCAGGGGGAATGAGCTGAAAGTGCGAATAGATGTTCATCTGGAAAAGAGTCCTCAACCGGCAAATAGTCATCACTGTTAGTAAAACGAGATAAAAAATCAGCAACAACATTTTCTTTTCCAGGTTTATCTATAATGGTAATATCAAATTCCTGCAATAATAAGAGCCACCTGGTCACTCTGGCATTGGTGACAGGTTTTTTCATTAAATATTTAATGGCAGAGTGATCAGTGTGCACAAACGTAGGATACCCAGTAATGTAAAGCCGAAATTTATTAATAGAGTAAACAATAGCAAGGAATTCTTTTTCAGTAACAGTATAATTAAGTTCAGCAGGGGCTAAGTTTTTACTAACATAATATATGGCATAAGGTACTTGACCATCCTGTTGTCCTAATACTGCTCCAATGGCGGCATCAGAGGCATCTGAAGAAATGTGAAAGGGTAGGGTCCAATTAGGTCCCGTTAGGATAGGAGTTGTGGACAGCTTCTCCTTCAGCTTATCAAACGTTGTCTGGCATGCTTCACTCCACACAAACTGTGCATCCTTCATTAACAAAGAAAACAAAGGAGAAGCAAGTTTGGAAAAGTTTTCTATAAACCTACGGTAATACCCAGCATGTCCCAGAAAAATTCGCACCTCTTTCTGAGTTGAAGGAGTCTGTATATTTCTAATCACCTTAATTTTTGAAGGATCCACCTGAATGCCATTGGTAGAGATGAAATGCCCTAATACCACCCCCTCACTCATCATCATATGTCACTTTTCAGTGCTTAATGAGAGGCGATTCTATTCGCAGCGAATTAAAACCTTCCTTAAATTTTCCAGTGCTTCCTCAAAATCCTTGCCATAGGGAGTAAAATCATCCATAAAGACTTCCATACTATCATTAACTAATTCAGAGAATATGCCAATTACCGCTCTTTGGAACGTTGCTGGTGCATTACATAAACCAAAGGGAAGCACTCTGTAGGCAAACGTTCCCCAGGGGCAAGTGAAGGTGGTCTTATCCTGGTCCTCAGGAGCAATCTGAATTTGGTTGTACCCGCTAAACCCATCTAGGAAGGAGAAGAAATTCTTCCCTGATAGGGTATCAAGTACTTGGTCAATAAAGGGCAAGGGGAAATGATCCTTTTGCGTAGCTTTTTTCAGTTCCCTATAATCAACGCAGACTCTCCATTTACCATTTTTCTTGGGCACAATTACGAGTGGGGAAACCCATTCACTATCTGAAATAGGATATATAAATCCTACTTCCAAATTTTTTTGGATTTCCTCCTTTACTATATCCCTCAGATTGGGGTTCATGCGTCATTGGGGTTGACACACAGGCCTGGAGTCATTTTTAATATAAATATGGTGGGTGCACAGATTAGAGGGAATACCCCTCATGTCTGTATACTCCCAGGCGAATGCCCCCTTATGTTCCTTTAAGAGACTGATTAGGCGCGTCTGTTCCTCTAAGGAGAGACCAGGGTTGATATTCAAAGTTCTTCCAGGCTCTACCTCAATAGGAATACTTTTTGAACTTTTCAAAACTGGGATTATGTTTGTGTCACCAACTAGTGCTTCTTCCGTAATATTTTCTTGTTCTTCCTTACCAAGGGTAATGTTTAGGATTTGATAGACCTCTTTATTTACTGAAGCAGGTTCGCTAATAAAATTATTGATAACATCCTCTTCTGTTTCATTTTTAAAAGTTAAGGCCTTCCCTATAGTTAATACTGGCTGAACATCCTCCTCCTCCTCATGTTCTATCCAAAGGGAAGTTTCAGCCTCTAGACTTGGCCGAGATGGAGGATACAGGGTGAGGCTTTTAGTCTCCGTACCATCAGATATAGTCATGGACCCAGATTGACAGCTGATGCAAGCATCAACTGTGGCCAACCAAGGCCTCCCCAGGATCAATGGGTGTCCCCCCCAGCTGTGATTTTGGATGTAATATCAAAAATTCAGCAGGATATTCCCATGAATCTACTGAGATGACAAGGTTGTCCAGAATCCCGTCGGGTCTAATGGTGGATCTGTCTGCCAATTCTAAAATGGTAGGGGTCAGTCTAAAATTAGTGAGTCCAAGCTTCTTTACAGTCTCAATTGTTATGACATTGATCGTTGCTCCTAAGTCGACTAGCACGTTGGGTATCTGCGTCTGTCCTACATGTACAGTGACAGTAGGATTGCCAGGGTCGTCATACTTGGTCACAGGGGTTTTTCCTGCTATCAAAGCAGATAAATTCCCTATGACGTGAACAGTGGGAGGATCTCTAGGTTTCCTCCCTGGTTTCTTAGTACACAGGTCCCGAACGGTTTTAGCATAAATAGGCACGTCTTGAATAGCTTGCGGAAGGGGGGTTTTGACGTAAAGATTCTTTAACTCTCCTAGGAGGTTAAACTGAGGTTGCCCCCCTATTTTTGGTAGCATTAGTCTCTCAGGGTATGGTGGTTGCCTTATCACCTGCGTATTGTCCAATTTATTGTTTGATGTTTCAGCCGTCCCATCCAAGGGATGCTCAGCACCTTCAGTGACAGGAACTGTATCGGATGGATGCTGTGAATTCTCTCCTTCTTCATGCACAGAAGGTGGAGTGTCTTCTGTGATTACGGATTCTATTATCTTCCCAGATCGTAGACGAATATCATTACAAGGTACAGGGGAAAGAGAGTAGGCCGGAATATTAATAGTTTCCAATTGGTGGACTATTTTATTATTCGGGTTAGGATTAGGTTGGGCAGGCAGCTGAGGCCGTATTGGTATATTAGGGACATAATTATTCTGCAGCTGTAGCTGCGACTGCTGAGGTGGGTATTGAGGATATTGAGGAAATTGAGGGTAGGGAGGAGAATATGGTGATTGTTGAGGTGGAGGTGGTTGAGGAAACTGGTTCCCAAGATGGAAGTTCCTCCATCCAGGAGACCACGACGTAGGTTGATGTGGTGGCTGTGTCCAAGGACCCCATGAGTTATAATTTTGCATTGCAGGTTGGGAAGGATTCCACTGAGCATAATTTGAATGGAATTGTGTATTCACATTTTGCATGTTATTATTCCAGTTGCTCATATTATTCAAAAATGGAAACGAGTCTAGAGGCATACCTTGATTTCGAGGCTACCAAGGTTTCTTCTGTGCAATGAAATAGGCTGATTCCACTTCTCGAGTTGATGCCTGCAGAACAGCCTTCACTTGGGGAAGTGAGGGGCATTCTTTCATGTCATGGTTCAGCTCACACAGCTGACATACTTCTACCTTGTCAAGTGGGCATTCTTTCAGCGGATGATTATTTCTACATCGGGGACAGAACACACCTAGTGTGATATCCTCCACTGCCTGTTTTTGTTTTTCCTTAAGGACATCAATCTCCGAAGAGATGGAGCTCATCATTTCTGTTTTAAAATTTTCAAGGAGATTTCCTATCTCTACGCGGGTAGCTCCTCCGTTGGATGACTTCTGAGTTCTATCGAAGACATCACGTTCCAGCTTATCCTGTTTGTCCCGCTTATTGTTCATGGAAGATCCCCTGGAGTATCTCTTACATAGTTCCACAATCTTCCCAAAAGGTTCTTTGGAGATGTCTCCCTTTCCTAGCAGATTTAACATGTCTAAACAATCATCCCTGATCCCACGAAGCAAGATTATCTTGAGCACGTCCAGCCCCATGTTCGTCTACCCGACTCTCTGCACATTGTACAGCAGCCTTTCTACAAAATCCTCTAGACTTTCGTCCTCCTTCTGCACCATTTTGAATAATTCCTCTCTTTTGTCCTTGGTGTTGCAATATTCCTGATATTTCTCCAGGAACACCTGTTTCATCTTAATCCAATTAGAAACAGTTCCTCCCCCAAGGCTCATGAACCAGTGTAATGCATTGTCCTTCAGGGTGGCAGGAAAAAGTTTTAGCTTTTGGGCATCGATGACATAATCATAGCTGCGACAGAGGATATCGAATTCAAAAAGGAATTCGTCTGGGTCTTCTGCTGCCCTTCCATGGAAGCGAGGCAACACCGATGGTGAGATGTTCTTCATAGGGGCCGTCCCTTCTGGCTGCTGAATCAGAAATTGTAATGTAGCTGTCGTTCCTTCCGGCAGGGAGTAATTTTCATGATGATAGTTTTCCACCATTGCCTCTTCCTCATCGGTCTCGTGTCTGTTACTCATGTTCTCTTCTGTTTCCTCTTCTTCGTTCGTTCCTGTGTTCTTTTCCTTGTTTGTAACAGCTGCGTCTTCCTCAATTGTAACAGCTGCGTCTCCCTCAGTTGTAACAACTGCATCTTCCTCAGTCATAGCAGCATGTCCAGTTGTAACAGCTGTGTCCTCCTCGGCAGGGATATACAAGGGAGTTACGACTGCTCATGTATTCTCCACCGTGGACGCTGGCGGTCTAGGATCAGCAGGGTTTCTTCTGATAGGAGTTTCTTGATGACGAGCCCTGGTGGATGAATCAGTTCTGTCAACAAGATCGTCGATGGATGTTCTTCTTCCCAATGGTGGTCCTCGACCACGACCCGAGCCACCTGCACTGTTAGTACTTTGTGGGGTTTTGAGAGTTGGGAGGTGATCGCGTTTCACCCTCCTTGTATTCATGCGAACCGAATAATTTCAGCAAAGAAAAGATTGACTAGAAACAATTACTAGATGCAACTAATGATTAGTGTTTAATTTTTATCCTTCCCCGGCAACGGTGCCAAAATGTCGAGCACCCTATATGCAGATATATTATTCCAACATACAGAGCAGACGAGATTTATTTTCAACCCGAGAAAGTCTCTTATTTCAAAGGATAGATGCACAGTCTATGCTTAAACACCAAATCACTACAATTGAATACTTTTATCCTCTAACAACTATGTCTATCCCAAGGATCTGTGTAATCCCAGTTGCTTTCTAAATACTATAATTTCAATTCCTTTCTACCATGCATCAACAAGAAGTAAAATAAGATTCAAAGACAATTGCAGATAAAAAGAAATCCTATTCACATCCTAGAACAAGTAACTCACTTCTTCAATCTGATCACTCTTGAAAACCATAAGCATAAACTGAATATTAATCTAGAAATTCAATTGCAAAGGATTGAGTTCATCTGCTCTAAGAAATTGAATTACAGGAATGAAAATCAACAATCATAACAGGAAAGATAAATTGCAAGGGCTCATGGGATCACAACTTAACTGTAAGATCAACAAGGCTGTTTACAACTGTCACACGAATTGCATAAAGTTTCTTACTCAGTCGACTGTCACTCTGTACTACTTGCCAATTTCAAAGAAATATAATCTTAATTATACTGAAAATACACACCACACTTGCTACTGCTGCGTACAAAGGAGATATCATCAACAAAACATCACACAACAATAAATTGAAGAATCCTAATTTAACTCAGCAATCTCTATGGAAGACGGGCCCAGCCTTCACACAGAGATGCTGGTTGAACAACGTAAGATTCCTTTTATCTCAGAAGTAACTCCTTATATTAACAAAAGAATGATTACACAGTTTTCTTTTACTGTTAATACAATGAATAAATTCTCCGTTGTTCAACTCCCTTGGGTCGAGGCAGCTCCCCATATTAATACATACAGATCGTAACATCCGATCCTATTAACGGGCAGCCATGAAGATCTCTGATCTTCGGGCGCCCTAAATAACACTAGCTGTTACAATACGTGGCAAAGTAGAGACATAAAAATGCGAGAAAGCTGTTGATTGGCCCAGGAGTGGCGATCTTTCCAGATCATAACTATGCTCGAGCAGTGACATACTAAAGATCTCCAATTATAGTGCATTCTGTTACAACTGCCCTGTCACAGCTCCACCTAGGATGTTATATTGGAACCATGTGCCTTAATTGATGATTGGAACTTCGAGGATCCTTTTAAGCAGCGAACATTCCTCCTTTCAAGACTTGTTCAGCCCCACCTTCCTGCAGTCCACTTATCTCACACTACCTTCATAAATCATAACATGTTAGCACAATTGAGAGATAAACAGCCTTAATTATCACAATCATAAGCATTAATAAGATAGAGCAATGATCATTCATACCTTGGCAGCTTGGGGAAGTAAAGTGAGGACAACAGGTCTGATTAACATGATAAATGGTGTAGGACAGGGGAAGGAAAGGTGATCAAGGATGATTAAAAGAGGCCAATTTTGGGCTCAACAGTATGGGGGGGCATGGGGGACCAATGCCCCCCCCCCCCATTTAGGGGTTTGAGGGTGAATATCTCGAGGAAATTTTTTATGGTTTGTTATGTATTACTTTGGTCAATGGTTTTGGTCCATTGTAAACTAATTTTGGCTAAGGAATTAGGGTTGCAATCTAATATGGGTTACTAAATTAGGTTTTTGGATGCTATGCATATTTTATTGTAAACAATAAAGAAAGTACAATGAGATAGAGGGAGGATCAACTCTCAGCTACATCAATTTTCTTTGTTAATGGTTTTCAGGGTAAGTCTCTTTATACTCTGTGTGTGCCATTGCTCTTTCTTTCGTTTTAGATTATGTTGGTATTTATTTTCTTGCATTGTTTTATCAAACTCTTCACAAGGGTTCTATGAAAGTTCACAACATTCACCTTTAGGTAAGCATGGCTAGGAATAGGGATACAACATTTAGATTCAATTCCATTATTTTTTCTCATGTTTAAAGGGAGTCAAACATGAAAGAACTATATATTAAAAAACCCAAGAATAGGAGGTAGTTTTGGTCCTTGCTAATGGGACCAAATCCATTGCTTCCATGTTATTTTTACCATTAATGATTCCCCTCCCTTCAATTCCATAGGCACACTAGTGAGTTCTTATGACTATTTGTACAACCCTAGACATTTCATCTAGGTGTTAGTCCTATGAATAAGAATCAAATTAATGATAGATCCATATATGCAAATGAGTTGTAAATGGATTTAATTCATAATTATTAGTGATAACTCGATGGGTTAATAACTCATTATCTAGCTCTAGTTAGTCACTTATGAACCACTACGAATGTACTCTTTTATCAAATTCGAATAAAATGAATAAACATTTTTCTTGCCAATATTGTTGGACATTTGGCTAGTTCTATGATAATGGGTGGCTCAGTTTGAATCCCTCTCGGTTAGGCGCACTAGTATACACCAATGGATTTACTAAGGAAGTTAATCCATGATTGTGAGGGATAATACATTGGGTTTCCCTTGAGGTCTACCTTGGAAAAACACACACACACATTTGTATGTTGGGTTTTGGTTTAACAACAATTAGGAGTGGTTGTTGTCATGATGTGATCCCACCATATGTGATGTTTTCCAAAACGAGATTCTTCATGGTTATTGGTCCTCTCTATTAAAAGGGGTCAATATGTGAATTAATGATCTTGTTTGCATCCTTATGATTGATGTTGACCACAATTAAGTGGTTGTTGGTCATGTGTATTAAAATAGATTAATATGTGGATTAATGATCTTGTTTACATCCTTATAATTGATGTTGACCATAATTAATGTATCATTTATAAACTATATAATGACATCCTAGAATTTATTCAAGGTATATTATACCTATATGGATTAATGATCTTGATTCCATCCTTATGATTTGTGTTGACCACAATTAATGTATGATTTATAGACTATATAATGACATCCTATAATGTATTCGAGGTATATATTACCTATTTGTGCATTGTTATGATTAATGGTAAGTATATATTACATGATGTATGTGAAATACATATAATTACTAGGGAAGTCTTTTTTTCACAGAAAAATATATCTTACTATTAATACCACGAAATAGTAAATAGAAATCATACATCAGGTCCTCATACCATGAAGGCATGAATGGAATACATAAATGGGCACATGTAAAGCCCCAAGATAACATCACAGAATCCAGGGTCCCACCCAAAACCCAATCATAACACAGTGTCCCAACAACTGCATAAACCAATAGTCTAACAAGTCCCCAGATGGCATAGTATCAAATCGCCATGACATAAATACATATATAATAAGTCCATAAAAGTCCAAAACAGCCAATGGCCTGGACACAAGAGACAAAAAACATAAAGTATAGAGCCGCATAAGACAACCAAGTCAAAAATACAACAAGTAGTTGGAGGAAGAAACACTATGTACCTGCATAAATATAGCCGAATATATCATGAGTGAAATAACAAAAAGCAATGTCCAAGTCCATACCAAAAGAGTCAGGTCCAAAGCAGATCAACCGATCCCTGAGAGAAAAGAATATCCTCATGCCATTCCTCCCACAAGATAATACCAGTCGGAGAGTCCAAAGCCCTCTTGGAAAGGATGTCTGCCTCCCGATTATGCTCGCGGTAAACATGGGCAAAGTGAATATGCAGCAAGTCATTGATGTAACTCTGAACAGCATCCATCCATTTAGTGAGGATCAGCACATTAAGTGAAGAAGAACCCAGAGCCCATGAAATTATGGATGAAGAATCACCCATAACAACAAGTGGAGAGACCTGTAAGCGTCGGGCAAAGTGCAAAAGTAACCAAAGGGCACATAATTCACTGCGTGTATTTGTTCCTCCCCCCAAATTTAAAAGGATTCTATAGGAAACGTTGCAGTTCATATGAAGTACCGCACCAGCCCCACAATTACCTCCCCCCCAAACCGCAGCCCCATCAAAGAACTCGCAAGGATACATCATTACCGGAGGAGTATTACGGTAACCAGAATGTGAAGCAATCCTGCCACCCGCATGAACAGAGTCGGTATGCTTCTCCAAGAATAAAGCAATAATACGACTGCATAACCACTGCCGATTAATAGCAATACCATCAAAAACAAAGCGGTTACGGGCCTTCCATAACTCCCACATCATATAACAAGGGAGTTCCAACCATCGAATGGAGCAAGGGTCGCGGAGCCACAGCCCAAAGCTATCCTTTAAAGTAGACGAGTGCCAAGGCACAGATATGCCAACAGAGTTTACAATCAATGTCCAGAACTCAATAATATAAGGGCACGAGGAAAAGAGGTGGTCAACCGATTCCAGGTGCGAACAGCATAAAGAACACCAGCCAGGACCCGAGAAGCCACGGCGACAGAGGTTATCCCATGTAAGAATATAGTTACCCATTGCCAACCAAACAAAACATCTGATCCTCGGAGGGAGGGAAAGCTTCTAGATCACAGGGTGCCACCATTCCACCATCGATTTACAATCAGCAAACAGTGAATCATAAGCAAGTTTTGAGGTGACCCCTCCACGGGCCACATCCCATGACCAAACTAACCTGTCTGGGGAGTCACATAACCGGATGTTTGTAAGACAGAGGTGCTTCGTGAATTCTGTCCATTCCAATCCCATCGCCCCAAATATGCTAAGTTGACGAGCATTGATCCATCCCCCATTGAATGAAACAGCATGTGACAGATTAAAGAGCCCCCGATCATGAAGGTGTGCAAGTAGCTCAGGAGTGAAAGAATAGGAGGGTGATGCCCCCATAACAGGATCCATTCCCAGTCTGATATCTCTACCATTGCCAGGAATCCATGAAAGCCATTTTGCCACAACCGAAAAGGCACCCATAAGCCCGTGCCATATATTAGAAGTACCATTAACCGGATGCCTGTCAAACCGAAACCAGGACGCCGCCGAAGCATGTTTAAGGTATTTAGCCCGGATGATACAACCCCACTTTGAGTTATTGAATAAAACACGCCACAGGCTCTTAGCATGGAGGGCCTTCACAAACAACTCCAGATTCTTCACATTCCAGCCCCCAAGAATATATGGTTGTGCCATACATTGCCACTTAATCAAATGAAACCTGTGCTTCTCACCCCCACCAGACCATATGAAGCGGACAAATTTCCCCCGAAGGATGTGTATAATTGTAGTCGGTATTTTACATAGGGAAAACCAGTATACCCCCAAGTTCTAGAGCACAGCCTTTGCCAAAGTAATCCTGCCACCCAATGAAAGATAACGCAGGCTCCAATGACTGATGCATTTATCGAAATGTTGAACAAGCCACAGCTAGTCATTAATCCTATAACTTGCAGGTTTTATGAAGTATCCCAGATATTTGGAGCCCTCAGATAACTCCTTAAATTCCAAAGGAAGAATATTCCTGATACCATGTTCCGCATCCTCCGCCATAGAATTTTTCAGAAAAAAATGATTTCACCAAACTAATGAGCATTCCAGTAACCAGACAGAAGAAGTCAAGAATTCTCTTATACTATAGCCATTCAGCCAGAGTTGCCAGCCCAAAAAGCATCACATCGTCCACAAACAGTGAATGGGTAACTGTTACACCAGCCACCAAACAGATGCCCTCAATAGCGCCCTCGTTTTTGTCTTTGTGAATAGAGAGGTTCAACCCATCAATAATCAACAGAAACAAAAGGGGAGAAAGAGGACACCCCTGCCTGAGGCCCCGAGACGCCTTGAAAAATTCAGTCGGCTGTCCATTAATAAGTACTGCATAGTTGACAGAAGAAACACATGCCATAATCCACTTCCTAACCTTCCATGGGAGACCAATTTGTATAAGGATCAATTTGAGAAAGGTCCAATTGACACGGTCATAGGCTTTTACCAAGTCCAGTTGTAGAATGAGTGCCTCCATCTTCTTCTGGTTAATACTGTGGAAAACCTCCTGTGCCACACCAACCGCCATGAATCTGACGACCCTCCAAGAAACCATATTGTTCCATAGAAATGAATGAAGATAAGATAGGTTTGATACGTTGTGCAATTATCTTAGAAATGATCTTGTATACTAAATTGCACAGAGCAATCGGGCGAAAATCATTAAAACTCTCAGGATGTGTTGATTTTGGGATCAGTGCCAGATAAGTGGAATTTAACGCCCCAGAGACCAAACCCAAAGATCGTGATTCATCTGCAGCATCCCTGAGATCACTCCCCATGATATCAAAAAAGTGTATGAACAGCTCCACCGTCCACCCATCAGGCCCCGGCGATTTGTCCTTGGCAATATCCCGAAGAGTGTTCTGTACGTCTAAACAGGAAATAGTCTAAAAAATTTTATCACTCGCCGCATCAGAGAACATCCGGGGATATTCCTTTATAAGTTTAAATTGAACCGGCAAAGAAGTAGTTTCAGGATCAGTATAATAATCACAAAAATGACGAGAAGCCTCAGACTTCAAATCCCCATCACCACGGATCCGTCGACCATCATGATCATTTAGATCCCAAATGTTATTTTGTATTCTGCGGCCATCAGTAAATCTGTGGAAGAACTTCGTATTTAAATCCCCAGCTTTGAGCCAAATAGCTCGGCTCTTTAAACGCCAAGACTCTTCCTGATTAAGGAGGATCTTGAGTTTTCTTTCCTCCAGCAGTGTAAGACGATCCCGAGCAGATGAGGAGATCCCCGTTCTCAGGGATTGGCCCCTAAGGTCATCAATTTCAAAATCTAGCAAGTTTAGTTCAGAGGTCTGTTCAGCTTTTTTGGATCGATCCCACTTAATAGTAAAGTCCCTTAAAGACCCCAATTTTACCGCCAGCTTGTCCATGGCCGACCGCTCCCCCGAAACATCCAAATCTGCCCAAAGAGAGCGAACACCCACATCAAAATCTGGATCTTGTAACCATACAGAATTGAATTTGAAAGGATATATACGATGATTTGCCTCAGTTTCAAATTGCAGAATAATGGGAGTATGATCGTTGATATGGGTCTGCATACTCCACGATCTATATGTATGAAACGAACTTAAAAGTGTCTCAAAAATCAGAAAACGGTCAAGACGTTTGGAGATCAAGTGCTCATTAAGCCGACCATTTGACCATGTAGGGGTCAAAGGCCACGGTTCCACATCAACCAGAGAGTATGTGGAAAAAAGGTTCCTGAAGTAAGTCCCCAGCGGGTCCCTCCTGGCTGCATTACCCCATATCTCTTCAACACCCCATGTAAAATTCAAATCACCAGCAAGTATCAGATTGTCCAAAGCCAATAAATGTCCCGAACATGCCAGATCCCAGAATGCTTCCCTATTGCAGTAGGGTCCATAACAATTTACAATATTTATAACTTGCTCAGAGCCCATAAACATGCCAGTCAGAAGTATTCCCAACGAAATATTAAAAGGCTCCAACTTAAGGACCCCCGGGTTCCATGCAGCCAGGAGCCCACCAGAAAGACCAACCGCATCCAAAGAAGACATACACCACCCAGACTTAATTTTGTTAAAGAAGATACGAGCTTTCTCCCCACAAACCATAGTTTCTTGTAAAAAAACCAAATCAGGATTAACAATTTGAAGAACTCTTTTGAGGGCCAGTTGTTTGGGCATCCCCCCCACACCCCTGATGTTTAGAGAGAGAAAAATCATTAACGACCCCTGGCAAGGGCTTTGATTCCTCTAAGAGCCTTGGTATCCGGAGAGATGGGAGTATTCGGAACGATTTTGTCAAAACCCCCCAGAGTGATTACTTTTTTATTTTTCCTGGGTCTTTATCCATTGATAAATATGTAGCAACTTAAATGATCTATGTGAAAGACTTACATAATCACTAGAGAAGTCTTCATAAATTTATATTAGGTTTACAATGCTTCACAAGATTATATCATATGTAAAAGAATAAACTTGAAAGTTATGTTGCTTTCTAAATCTTTATTTACAAGATCTTAATCATTTTCAAAATGTAAACCTCAAAACAATATAATATTTAATTTTTTTAACTACAACCACCAATTTATTTAAATATCAAAGTTTTAAATTGCAAATTTATTTAAATATCAAAGTTTTAAATTGCAAAGAAATGAGAAAAAAATACATGTGCAACCACTCATTTATTTCATTATCAGTTTCAAATTACAAGATAAAAATACATGTGTAAAGGTCTCGGCCCCACTTCTCGTCCCATTATATTTATTGTCTCCATATGTTTCCTCACATCCCGTCCTTTCCAAATGAATCCTTTCTCCGTGAACAAAGCGGTGGGGCACCTTTTACGTTCTCCACTTAGGAAATGTGGGCCATCCACTCCCTTCCATTCTTCTCTTACGTTTTATTTTCATGATCAGATTTACGCAATGTTTTTCCATGTCATAAACTTAATAATACTTTTTTACTTTGTAAAATAATGAGTTCAAAGATTTAACCTTAGATTTCAATAATTGTTATAAGATTACATGACACCTATTTTTATTGGAGAAATTATGCATTAAGTTTTCACTAAAAAAATTTACTATATAATTAATTTATTTGATATATATATATAAAGTTTAAAGTTTTATGGTTTGCTCAATTAGTTGAATAATTGTTATAAGATTACATGACACCTATTTTTATTGGAGAAATTATGCGTTAAGTTTTCACTAAAAAAATTTACTAATATAATTAATTTATTTGATATATATATATATAATAAGTTTAAAGTTTTATGGTTTGCTCAATTAGTTGTCATGATGTTACTTGGCATTTGGAGTGAGTTAATAAGGAGACAAATTCAACCTTTTTGTTGAGTTCATTTTTTCCATTAAGATAAAGTTTGGCTTTAACATACTCATTTTTTTTAAATTCCGACCGATTGTCATAAAATCAACCAAAATTTTATGATCAAAGTTTCCATTAATTATGTGGAATTATAACTTTAAGCAAAATTCCTATCACATTAAGGTAAGAATTTCCACCTAAAAAAAAATTAGTTTGTCCACTTATTATATTTGACTAATACCATACTACCAAAGTCTTGATTTAAAATTCCTACATTTGAAGACTAATTTCAATGACATGTCTTTGATATATATATATATATATATATATACCCGTCAAGTTTCCTTGAGAAAATAAATATCCCAAGGCAAGTTTTCCAAAAATGATTTATAATAACAATATAGTGTAATGATGCAAGTAGTAATAATTATATTGTGCTCTTCTCTCTGTTAATCCTAGTCATAGTATGCTTTGGTGACGATTGTTCCTGGTGTCTCTCCTAGACTTAGATCTCGAGGGGGGGAGGCTCTCAACACTTTGAGGTGGATGCTTTTCATTGCTAGGCCGAGTAAAGTTTTGTACACTTGGAAAGCAGTTTTGGTGTGAACAGGGTTAAAGTGAGTTGGTCCTACGAAGAAGGGTCAACTCTGACGTAGCAACCGAGAACCAAGGAATATGGGTATTTTGAATATGTCAAGGGTGGATTTGGTTAAGTCAGTTAGGATTTGTGTCCACATACATTTATGAGTGGAGTAATTGAGTAGTGGGAGAGGGGCAGGTGATGTCGAAAGGGCCAGTGTCTTGGGTTTTGTTGGTGATTAGTTAAGTGAACCTTGGTCGAAGTAGATATGCGCCAACAAATGGTTTCATTGTCGAGACCGGGATCTGTGTTGAAGGGGGATGCAGCATCCGACTAAGCTCGAAATTCAGGATTGGACCGATAGGAAACTGAGGGAGTTTGCTGAAGAAGATCCTCGCCTTGATGCAGAAACATGGTTAGGTAAGTATGTTTTCTCAGACATCCATGAAGTGTTCTTTGGATAATTCCCTATTATATTGACTGAATGGTTGGCGAGGTTAACCCTGCAAAAGAGGTGCTTTCAAGGGGGTGATCCTACAGTTTCGACACCTGAGCTAGTCAGACCCTTAAAGGTGTTAATAATAAGATATATCGTGTTGTTGATTATTGCAGGTTGGATAGTATATTTGAAGGATATATTACGGAGTTTGCTGTAGACACTATAAAATATTACAGTGCTCCTGAACAAGAATTCTTTCGAGTACCGCGAGGTAAGTACCTGAAATCCTTGAACTTGTGGATTAAGATGTTTCTCTGTGAAAAATGGGTTATGAGGATGGAATCCGACGAGTAAGCCATTTGTGCCCGATGGTTCGGGATGTCAATAGGGGAAGTTCAGGGAGTATGTTGTAAGGAATGAGCTGTCATGAAAAGGGAAGGAGATAGTGAAATGGATGAAGAGTGTGGTATACTGCGAAGTGGGAGAATATTTTGGTTAAGTAAGAGAAGGAGAACTGCGAGAAAAGAAGAGGGTTGCAGTGTGACTGAAGGAAGGGAATACGAACCAGTACCTCAGCTTGAAGAAGAATCTTATGATAGCTAAGAGGATGAAGAAGAAGGATTCCAACTTAGTTATGAGGAAGATCTTATTGAACCAGCTCAGGCCAGTCACTGTGACATACCTACGACCCTGCATGCATCTCTAAAGACTGAGGTAAGAAATACTAGTTTGTCGCAGTTTATACAAGCATTTAATAGTGGTGGTAGTTAGAACAATACTTTGACCAGTAACATTGCTACAAATGTTGGTCTTGTAATACAAAGTCAGCCAATACCCCCGAGAAAAAGAATGGATGTGGATGATATGAAATTGCCTATTTTTCATGGGAATGGGTCAGAGGATCCAGAACAACATTGGTTTTTATGTGACGTTGTTTGGACTGTCAAGCAAGTGCAGGATGACAATGTAAAAAAAGTGCAATTAATTACGACTTTTCGAGGTCGTGCTTTGGTTTGGTTCATGAAATTTGCAAAGGTACCTACCGAACAACCACAGATGACCTTAGCAGAGATTAGAGATGCATTAAATGATGTATTCAAGAAGCCAAAATCTGAATCGCAGTGTATTACTGCACTCAAAGAGATCAAGCAATTGAAAAATAAATATGTCTGTGATTTCGACCAGAAGTTCAAGATATTGATGGCTCATGTAAGCTTTCAGATGATCGATGTTCAACACAAGGAATGTTTTATAGCCACCTTGTTACCACAGATCTGAGTCCCTCTATTGCAACAAAAGATTGTGTTGTAGACCGAGGCCCTTGAACTGGATATGAAACTAGAAGCATCACCTATTGGAGAAACTGGAGCGGGTCTGGATCAAATCCAATCGCAGTTGAAAACCTATCAATCAAAATCAAGATATCAAGAAAGGAAAAGACAAAAGAGAAGAAGTTTGGTGTACTAGGTGAAAAGAAGAGGGTCATTCTAAGGACCAATGTGCATCCTTCCAAGATTATATAATTGTCGTAGCTCCTAACCCGCTGAACCATGGAGCTGGAGTCTGGTGTAGGATCTATCAAACCAAGGGACATCGACCAAAATAATGCTATCTATTGCAAAATATTGTAAGTACTCCACAAAACTTGTTATGTAAATTATGTAGATCAGTTGGCCATGACGAGAAGGAATTTCGAGCATATCAGTTTCTCACAGAACGAAGAACAGATGCTTATCGAATGAAAGGCGAGAAACAAGGTGAAGGGAGTAGTGTGCAATTTAATCAACAAAGGGGTTTCTTCCATGGAAGAGGAAGATGAGGACTTGGTCGAGGAAGAGGCTAGGTAATCTATTAGAACTACAGTTAGCCAGGACATTTTTCCAGGAATTTTCCAAACCCATGTTCGACATGCACATACTGTAGAGCGTTGGATCATACTTGAAGGTTTCCCAAAATTCATAGCAAAGTGGCAAGCCAAGGGAAATCAAAATCAAAACCAGAATGTCCAAAATATCTCAGTAGAACCGAGATAGGAGAAACCAACCATCGTTGTTGTTCCAAGGGGGGGTGATGAAACAGGAGATGCTATAAAAATATGTGTTGATCCGCGTGCCCCTAGGATTAGGCCATCCATGTAGCGAATAGTACCATTCGATGTACAGAAGGAAACATAGACTTTTGTGGAAGCAAGGAAAGAATTTACTACGACACATAGGTGGTCTTCGACATCTGCACCACCACTGGTCTTTGACAAAGTTCCTATAAATGATATGCCACTGTGCTTCGTCTGGTCAGCTCCAAAGCGAATCCCGGGAAAGGTAAGTGCACCAATTTTTTTTCTAAAGAGTTGTTTAGACCTAGTTAAAAATGAAACTGCTTTAAGGGAGTTGCAGAGTTTAATTGATGAGTTAAAAAAAGAAAGGGCTCTAAATAATTTGCAAAAGAAGGTAAGAATAGGAAGGGAACTGCGACTTAGTGCTTGGATTGGGGACTTTGACATGGATTCATTAGTCTATATCTAGGGTCATATGTGAATGTTATTACTAAAAAAACATGGGAAGCTATGGGAAAACCTAAGTTGGTATAGTCACTAGTCCAATTAAGATTACCCAATCAATAGAAAGTAATACCATTTGGAAGAATGGTGGGTGTCCCTGTCAAAATAGATGGATTGCGAAGATATGTTGATTTCGAGGTTACAGAGATAGTGGATGATACCAACCAATACCCTGCATTGCTTGGTATTGACTGGAAATTGAAAATCAGACGATCATAAACCTGAATAAAAGGTTGATGACATTTGATGGAGGGGATATCAAAGTTGTTGCACCTTTGGATTTTGGATCCTTTGGAGGGTCTAAGGTATGTCGAACATGTCCGAGAGCAATACAATGCCGAAGACTTAGAAAATATTTATAAATTCACTTCGAGAATGGAAGCTCTGAAAAATTGGAAAAATAGGCTATATGAAGTATCCACGAGGAGGTGTGCCCGTGTCACAAAATCACTTCGCTGGGTTGGCAAAGAGGTATGTGATCTACCTACTTATGAAGGGTTGCCCAATTTAGATGTTTTTATTTATGATTTTGAAATCAAGGTATCTGATCAACAAATAATATTAGCTCTAGATGTAGCATTAAAGGAGGGAAGATCATAGGAGGAAGGAGTTCCCCAGGAATCCATTGCTATGACAGGTAGGGAAGCATAATTGTTGTTGCAAATATTAAATTTTGGTGAAGCGGGATTACAGGAGTAGGCTAATCAATTGGTCTATATTGATTTGAATTTGTCTATGTTACCCATGTTTATGTTGCAAAATGTTCAGCAGCATATTGTAGAGGAGATAAGGATGCGGAAATAAAACGCATACGGTGAAATGATTAAGTACCATGCCCAACATAGTACGTTGCAGGAAGAGTATGAGAAGCTGCAGAAGGAACACGAAGAAATTGCTAAAGAAAAGGATCAGCTGCACAATGCTATTGCGGTGCTTGTCACACAGTAATAGAAGCCGAGGTAGCTAAAGATATGGCTACTGAAGAAAATATGATGCGGTTAAGCAAAGCCATATCATGGTTTTGAGAGAAGATTGGAGAGCTAGAGGCAAAGTTAGTATCTAGTACTCCACCAGAGGTTACTACACGATGCAATGAGGATGTCACTGATGCCATCAAAGCAATCAAACATTTTGAAGGTGAATGTGTAAATTTATGTGAGGATGCTACACAAACATGGGAAACACTACTATATGATATAGAGTCACAAGATATCAATAGCAGGATGCAGGAGACACATAATAAAATGACAAGTCTGAAGAGTTAGCTGAAGACTCAATCACCTGCCGAAAATATGGTCAAAGTTGTCGAAAATAAATTATTACAGAATGAAGTAAATCAGTTGAGGATTGAGCAGTAGAAGAGAATTGAGAAGATTAAAGAGATTTAGGGAAAGGAATAAAGGGTGCTAGAAATCATTAGTGGAGTGAATAGCAAAGTGCAGCAAACGGTGGAATGGAGTGAGCAACAAACACAAGCAAACTTGACTGGAGAGTTGGTACAAGAAGTGTGCCAACATAGAGATAGGACACAACAGACTCTAGAGGATGTCAAACATAAGTATGAAGATTTTTTGTCGAAGTCCAAGGAACCGACAGTGAAACCTTGAAGTGGCTTGAGACGATCCACATGCGATTGTTGAGGGACTATTGGGATGGGTAAAGTTTTGTACACTTGGAAAGTAGTTTTGGTGTGAACAGGGTTAAAGCGAGGTGGTCCGACGAAGAAGGGTCAACTCCGACGTAGTGTACAAGAACCAAGGAAGACAGGTATTTTGAATATGTCAAGGAAAGTGTTGGTTAAATTAGTTAGGATTTTGTGTCCACATACATTTATGAGTGGATTAGTTGAGTAGTGGAGTAGTGGGAGCGGGACAGGGTGTGTGTGCCCTATAAATATGTAACGTGTTGGGATTTTTGGGGTTGTTAGTTGGTTAGCCTTTTTGGTATTTTTGATGTCTAAAAGTAAGTTTGAAGAGTTTTTGGGTTTATGTCGAAGACCTTTTGTATTGTAAAAGAGAGAGAGAGTCGCATGATCTATAGGATGTGTGCGCGGATCCATTGTAAAGGAAAGGAAGAAACTTGTAGGTTGTTGATGCAAACCAGTGAAGTGCTTATTTGACTGTGACTCATGAATAAAGAAAGCGCTTCCGTAGTTTTCTCCTATTTTGGTTTCCATGTTATATCTAGTGTTCAATGTGTGAGAATGATGTTATGATGTGTTATGTCATTTCATTACTTTCTGCATATTGATGAATCAATGTTATTTAATATGGAACTTATGAATGATGTGGATACTTCTGAGTTAAAAAATATATGTTGCAGCTAGTTAAGTGATATGTATGAAATATTTATGATCTGTTGGAGCTTTGTGTTCTGTCGAGGTTTGGAATGCTATGTTTGGAATATTCCTGCCACACCTGCTCGTTACTGCAGAAATCCGGTTCCTTCATCTCCCATAGATACCTCGGGTGGGTCATCACCTGCTTCACAGGTGATGACGAAAGGGCCGGTATCTTGGGTTTTGTTGGTGATTAGTTAAGTGAAACCTGGTCGGAGTATATATGTGCCAACATTCATTCTTCAACAACTTATTTTCCTCCTTCCTCCATCCCCCCCCCTCCTTAAACATCGTGTTTGTTAATATTGCCTCCATACCTAAGGTAAAGTTCTCTTATGTTTCCACAAATCCCTAGCTCGCGTAAAGCCCGCACAGTTTACTAGGCTCTAGCCTTCACCCATAGCGATGGAAATATGGAACTCCAAGAACTGGAGGCCTCTCATGAAGGGAGATATGCATCAAATATTTTATGGAAGGGGGTATTTCATTTTCTTCTTTGAGAAAAAACAATATCATTATCCCATCTACAGAAGTGGTCCTTACTTTATGGGACCGAGAGGAATGTGTTTAAATAAGCGGTCTCTAGATTTCGACCTTGAAAAATACATCTACTTAGTGGTCCTTGTGTGAGTTCACCTTCCTCATATTTCCCTGCACTGTTGGAGTGTTGAGGACTTGCCAACTATTTAAAACTCTCTTGGTCATTATATAGAGAGAATTGAACCAAAGGATCCTATGTTTGCTTGTGTTGGAATCTGTATTGAAGTAGATATAGAAAAGGGACTCCCTAAAGCTATAAATCTCTCTATGGATGGATAGACTTATACCCAAAAATTAGACTATGAGAAAATTCCTTTCAAGTGCAAGACCTACCATGAGTACAGTCACTTTGCAAGAAATTTACCTAAAGACCCCACTTAGTGCTCGAGTCTTGAGAACAAAGTCAGATGGCAGTAAAAAAGGGATAAAACATCAAGGAATGTCATTCCATCAAGATCTCATGCTTCTATTCCCTCACTTCCTCAATATAATCAATTTAAATTCCTTTCAAAGCTTGAATATGAGGATCATGCTAGCAATCAAGATCAAGTGGTTTTGTTGGGCTCTTCTGGAAAAATGCCCAAATATCAAGAACAACCAATCCCAAAGGAGATTGGATTCATGTGAAACAACAAGACCTAGATTCTTTCAAAACTAATCAAATAAGTTCTTTCATCTCAATCAAAGGCCTTAGCCACACCTAATGGCATTGTGACAAGGATGAAAGCCAAGTAGCAATAGGAAGACAAGACAAAGGAATCTGTGGAAGAAAGGCTATCCCCTTAAAAATGTGGTAGGAGAACCTAAAATGAAAAATGAGAAGAGATAGCATCAAAAGAAAAAGTTATAGGTTTGAACGCTACAATAAAGAACTCATTTAAGAATGATCTAATCAAAATTTCAAACAAAAGGAAGCCAGAAAGTGAAGTTGGCATGGTGTCCCTCCCATCTAATGGTCACTAATGAATATGGTATCCTGGAATTGTAGGGAAATGGGGAGTAGAGAATATGGTATACTATTTAATATGGTATTTTGGAATTGTAGAGAATTGTAGGAGTGGAAGGCTCTCCCTCCTACTTGTGTAGGATACCAAAATTGAGATGGAAGAGGCCTGAAGTATTGTGGTGAAAATATGGAAACACTAGAATTGCTACCTTTTGGGATGCCAAAATGTTTAGGAAACTATAACAGATAGAAATGTAGTATTGGTTAATGGACATGTTAGAGAATGCAGACACAAAGGAAATACTCATAATATGCAATGTTTATGTGCTAGTCCAATATGGAGAAAATGTTGATTTTTGGAGATCATTATCCCTCCTTCATGAGAGGGACATAAGCCACATAATCATTGTGGTTGGTGACTTCAATGTCACTATTTATCAAAAGGAAAGAAGAGGGGATAATTTGGTTAGAGATCAATTTGGTGAACATATGGAGGATTTAATTGTAGATTGGGATTTGGTTGACATCCCTCCAAAAAAGGGATTTTCACTTGGTCCAATCATAGTCTTGGACCAAGACATATTGTGGCTATATTTAACATGTTTCTTATGCACTACTCCTTTCTCTTGGATGGATCCTTTATCTAGTCCAAAATACTCATTTTGGTCGCTTCTTATCATAAACTCATTCTCTTATATTTTGTTGAGGAAGAGGATTTAAGTTCAATTCCATTTCTCTTTATTCCTCTTTGGTTGCAGGAGGAGGAGGTTATGGGGATAATTCAAGATAATGGAACTCTAAAATTCAGGGATCACTGGAATTAGTATGAAAAACAAATTGAGATTAGTCAAATGAGATTTAGTTAGATTTGAACCAATGGACAAAACTTCATTACAAGTCTCCAATGGTTAAAAGAAAAGAGGCTCAATTCAAACTAGAAACGCTACAGGTGGAAATGAAAAGAATTGTAGTAACCAAGGAACTACTAAGGGAGAGACATGAGCTAATCCAAAAAACACATAAGATTCATAGGAAATATGAATATCTATGGCTTATCAAATGTAAAATCTTATGGCTTAAATCTAGAGACATAAATATTGCCTTATTTCGTAAATAAGCTAAAGAAAAATTACACAAAACACCATCAAGGAAATATATGACTCAAACAGAATACAAATTTTATATTTTAATGCAATCAAGGAAGAGGCGTGTCAAAATTTTAAGCACATATATACATAAATAAGTAGTACCAACATAGATGCAAAGGAAATGATGCTTCACAATATTCCCAATATAATAAGAAATGAGGAGAATATCTTTCTTGAAAATGAGATCTTGGAAAACGAAATAGTGGAGGCCATTTAAATCCTGGAGCCAAAGAAATCCAAAAAACACATAAAATTCATAGGCAATATGAATATGTATGGCTTCTCAAATGTAGAATCTTATGGCTTAAATCTAGAGACATAAATATTGCCTTATTTCGTAAATAAGCTAAGGAAAGATTACACAAAACACCATCAAGGAAATATATGACTCAAACAGAATACAAATTTTATATTTTAATGCAATCAAGGAAGAGGCGTGTCAAAATTTTAAGCACATATATACATAAATAAGTAGTACCAACATAGATGCAAAGGAAATGATGCTTCACAATATTCCCAATATAATAAGAAATGAGGAGAACATCTTTCTTGAAAATGAGATCTTGGAAAACGAAATAGTGGAGGCCATTTAAATCCTCGAGCCAAAGAAATCCCTTGGCCCATATGGATTTACCATCCACTTTTTCAGAGCATGTTGCCATTTCATAAAATTATATCTCCGCAAAATGCTAAACTAGACTAGAGGGAAGGAAAAAATAAGGGTGCAATGAACTCTTCTTTCATAGCTCTAGTTCCAAAAGAGACAAAACCCACCTCGCTTTCTCACTTCAAGCCCATTTCTCCATGCAATGTAACGTACATGATATTGACAAAAATATTGGCTTATAGGGTCAAGGTTCTTCTTCCCAAGATAATCTCTGAGAACCAAGGGGATTCATGGAAAAGCGTCAAATCTATGACAACATCATCCCAATGCAAGAGTTAATCCACTCAAGTTACAACAGAGGGGACAAAGGTATGGTTATTAAAATCAACCGAGCCAATTCCTTCGACAAAGTTAGATATAGTTTTATATATTTTGTTTTGGAAATATTTGGTTTCTCTATGAAGGATATTAAGTGGATTAAACCTTACATAGGGTGACCTTGGTGTTGTGGCCACCACAACTTCTCGTACTTTTCTTATCCTAGGTAGAGAAAAGGAGCCCCCATACTAAATTTAGGGTTTCTAAGTGTGACTAGGGTTGAGGTTTTTTTTTTCAACAGAAAAAATAAATTTACTATTAATACTACGAAATAGTAATATAGATCCAACTGTCAGAAAGTATCACAGGGGATATCAACCTTGAATAAACAAGCATAATTACATCTTAAGAGCACAAATCACCTCATACACAGAGGGCCAAATATAGTGCCAGAAATAACGATAATCACAGCGTCAAAGACGCACCGTTACAGTCAACAGCCATATAGTGCCAAAAATAACGATAAGCACAACGTCAATGATGCATCAACAGTCAAAGACGCACAAACAATAACCAGAGACAACAGATCCGTCCAAAAGATCCTCATCAAAAAATACCGATCAGTAGTTCATAAAATATAAATACAAACAGCAAAAATATATAGAGCCGCCAAGGTCCAATGTCGAACATAAGACCAACGAGTAGTTGGTGAAGCATGGAATCTATGAACCTGCACAAAAAGTTAAAGCAGCATAAAACATATAGATATATACCACAACAAGAAAGAAATCATCACACCAAAAGGGCCGAGTCCAAAGGTATCAAGACCACTGCATGTCAATAGAGCCCCAGGAGAAAAGTATTTCTTCACGCCACTCCTCCCACAAAATGATACCAGCCTGCGAAGTTAAAGCCAACTTGGATAACCGATCCGCCTCCATATTTACCTCGCAGAAGATATGAAGGAAATGTGTGTGCTCAAATTCGTCAATTGACTTCTGAACCACATCCAGCTAGAAAGAGAGTAGCAACACGTTGAGAGGATCAACACCCTTTGCCCATGATATGATAGATGATGAATCTCCCATAATCAAGAGGGACGAAATCTGCCTGGCACGAGCAAAATGCAATAAGAGCCAAAGTGGCCAATCCCCAGATTTAACTGGATGCGGAAAAAACAAGTGGTAGATAGGTGCAAGACCACACCGGCCCCACTCACACCCAGTCCCCGAATCGCAGCACCATCGAAGAATCCACAGGGGTACATCAAAACCGGTGGAGCCATCCGGCGTCCCGGACCACCCATGATTATATTATTCCTGCAGCCTCTATGTCCACAGAGAGAGATGTATTCCTTATATGCAGCAATAGTCTGACTACAAATCCAATCCTGAAGTGGATAAGTGCCCTCGAAAATTCTGCAATTCCGGGCCTTCCATATTTCCCAAAGCATGAAACATGGAAGCTCAATCATAGTATAGGAGTGTCGGACCACGTGCCGAGACAATTGATTAGAGAGGTGGAACTCCAGTTTATCTGAACGCCAGAGGATATAGCAATTAATTTCCAGAGACCCTGAGTAAAGGAGCAGGTGGTGAAGAGGTGATCCACCGATTCATTCTGAAGGCAACATAATGGACACCATCCAGGACCAATGAAGCCACGGTGACATAGATTATCCCATGTGAGAATTTTATTGCATAATGCCAACCAAATAAAGCACTTGATTTTTAGAGGAAGAGTTAGTTTCCAAATAGAAATATGCCACCATTGATTTTCTGACTGTATATCAACAAATATTAAATCATATGCCTGTTTTGCTGCAATCGTTCCATGAGCCACATCCCACGACCAAGCCAAACGATCTGCAGTATTGGCTAGTTAAACATTTGCCTGGTATAATGGTCTTATATAATCAGACCATTCTCTGCATAATACACCATTGAGTCCCAGTTGTGATGCAGTGATCCACTTTGTGTCCACAGAACCATTACAGCATGACGCATGGGCAAGTGTATAGTACCCCACAGCCCGGAGATGTGCCAACAATTCAGGAGACAAGTGATATGAATTAGATCCTCCCAAAACAGGATCAATTCCAAGCCTGATCATCCTACCATTTCCAGGGATCCAAGTGAGCCACTGCGCAATGGTATTGAAAGAGCCCAACAGTCCATTCCAGATGTTTGAGACACCGATAGTCGAAGGTTTACTCTTTCGAAACCAATATGCCACTGAAGAATTTTTTGGATACTTGACCCTAATAATATTTCCCCAGATTGAATCGGCAAAAAGAGCCCTCCATAAACTCTTTGCATGCAGTGCATTGACAAAATGATCCAAGTGTTTGATGTTCTAGCCACCCAAACATCATGGTCGAGACAACATTGACCATTTTATCAAGTGAAATTTTTCCTTTTCCCCACCCCCCATCCATAAGAAGCTGAAAAACTTTATGCGAATAAGCCGGAGGATGGTTTTTGGAGTTTTACAGAGAGAAAACCAACAGACCCCCAGGTTCTGAAGAACCGCTTTTGCCAGCGTAAGCCTGCCACCCATGGATAACTGTCGCATACTCCAATGGCCAACCCGAAGGTCAAAACGGCTTACCAGCCAATTCCAGTCATTCAGCAGATATTTTGATGGTTTGATAAAAAAACCCAGATACTTTGTGCCTCCAGTCAGCTCTTTGAAGTCCAGAGGGAAAAGTAAGTTGATCGACCTCTCTACATCAGCCACGAAAGAGTGTTTCAAAAAGTTTGATTTAATAAAACTAATGAGCATACCTAAAACCGAGTAGAAGAAATCAAGAACTTTTTTATAATGGATCCACTCCTCCAGAATGCCCAATCCAAAGAGCATAACGTCATCCATGAACAGTGAATGCGTCACAGTTATACCAGTGGATACCTTGATTCCAACAATATGACCCTCACATCTAGCCTTATGGATAGTGAGGCTCAAACCTTCAATAACCAGCAGGAACAAAAGGGGCGACAAAGGACAGCCCTGACAGAGACCCCTGGAGGCCTTAAAATAATTTTCCGGCTATCCATTAATGAGTACAACAAAATTAACCGAGGTAATGCAAGCCATAATCCATTTCATCACCTTCCAAGGAAGACCAATTTGTATCAGAATTAACCTGAGCAGATTCCACTCAACACGGTCATATGCTTTAACTAAATCCAATTGGAGGATGAGTGCATCAAGACCCTTCTGTTTAATACTGTGAAAAACTTCCTGTACCACCCCCACCACATCATGAATCTAGCGGCCCTCCAAAAAACCATATTGTTCCATAGCAATGAATCTCGAAAGGATTGGCTTGATCCTCACAACAATGATCTTGGATATAATCTTATAGACTAAATTGCAGAGGGCAATAGGATGGAACTCATTATAATTCTTCGGGTGTGTTGTCTTCGGAATGAGTGCCAGGTATGTAGAATTTAAGGTCCCTGAGACCAGACCCAACCTTCGTGACTCGTCCACAGCTTCCCGGAGATCTCCCCCCATAATGTCAAAAAAGTGGAGGAACAGTTCCACCGTCCATCTGTCTGGGCCTGGGGATTTATCCTTAGCAAACCCCCGAAGGGTGTTTTCCACATCCATTAATGTTACTTCCTCAAAAATACAATCCCCCTCCCTGTAATTGAACATTCAAGGGTATTCCTTAATTATCTTGAATTGTTCATTCAAAGTTGTGTTTTTTGGATCACAATAGTACTCTTGAAAATGAAGAGATGCCTCTTTCATCAGTTCCTTATCTCTCCTAATTCGCCGACCAGCATGATCATTAAGATCCCAAATAGTGTTATGAATCCTTCGAGAATCCGCATACCGGTGGAAAAAATTCATGTTCAAATCACCAGCCTTGAGCCAAATGGCTCTGCTCTTTAAGCGTGAAGTTTCCTCATGTATGAGTAGAATCTTCAACTTTCTACTCTCTAATAAAGAGAGTTTGACCGATCCCTATGGGTAAGGCCATTCCTTAGTGACTGATTCAACAAATTAGCAATTTCCTTTTCCACCTCCATGAGCTCCGCAGCCAACACATATTTCTTGTTCCTTTCCCATTTGATAGTAAATTCTTTTAAAGATTTCAGTTTCATTGTCAGCTTATCCATTGCAGAACGTTCCCCTAAGACATCCACATGTAACCAGTGTGATCTTGCACCCATATTATTATCAGGATCAGTTAACCAGACAGAGTTGAACTTGAATGGGAAAGGATGATGAGTTTGCTCAGTATGAAATTGTAGAATAATAGGAAGATGATCACTAATATGAATTTGTTGAATCCATGAATGATAATTCTAAAAATGACTTAAAAGTGATTTTGATACTAAGAAACAATCAATGCGTTTTGAGATTTGATTCTCATCCTTCCTACCATTTGACCATGTTGGAGCCAGTGGATGGGGCACCACATCAATTAGAGAATATTTCGAAAAAAGATTCATGAAATATAGCCCCAGGGGATCCCTTCTAGCTGAATGACCCCAAATCTCCTCAGCCCCCCACGAAAAATTCAAATCACCTGCAAGTATCAAATTTTCCAGTTCCAGTAAGTGATCCGAGCATGCAAGGTACCAGAAATCCACCCTATCAACATAGGGGCCATAGCAATTGACAATATTTATGTTTTGGTCCGAGCCTCTGAAATTGCCAGACAGTAAAATGCCCAAAGAGATAATAAAAGGATTTAACTTCAAAACCCCAGGGTTCCACGCAACCAAGAGCCCACCTGAAAGGCCAGTCGCATCCACTGTGCACATCAACCAGCCAGGTTTTATTTTATTAAAGAAACCACGAGCATTCTCCCCAAAAACCATCATTTCCTGGAGGAAGACTAAATCAGGATTAATAATGTGAAGAACACGCTTGAGGGCCAATTGTTTAGGCAGACGCCCCACACCCTGGATGTTAAGAGAGAAAAAGATCATTATCGACCCCTGACAAGGGCTTTGATTCCTCTAAGAGCCCTAGTATTAGGAGAGATAGGGGGACCCCCAAGTTATTTTTAGGTTTCCCCCCCCCCCCCCAAAGTTAAATTCTTCGTATTTTTCTGGGCACTGCATGTCTTTAGAGGTGAGAATTCTGGAGCCAAACCACCCATACAAGACCCCTTTGAGACACATCGATCACCCATGGTTGAGGTATTAGTAGCAGATGGAGTCACATTTCCAATCCCCAACTCCGGCTCCAAGCCCACATGCTCCGAAGAGGTTCCCACCATAACTGATGTCGTGGTAGGTTCCTTAACCACCGATTCTTGAAAAAAACTGGTAATGGTGTCTTTTTCACCATTTCAGAGTAGGATGGTATATGTATTACCCTTTCCTTGGATTTTGACCCAATAGTAGGCACTAGAGTCTGACACACCGAGGTCGCCGGATCACAGGAAGGGTTTGTATCATTTCCCCGACCCAAAACATTAACTGGGTCGATTATCGACGGCTCCAAATCAGAGGATAGCAGAATGGTCGAAATAAGGGATAGTGGTAAAACCGGTGAGGCCGACACGACAGATGGAGAGACAACAAGTATATCTTGGGACGTCCACAAATCTGGAGGTAGATCATTGGAGGCAGGTGAGGCATCCTCTGATAGATCATGTGAATCCTTATCGGACCCAGAGGCACTTGACAGCAGAGGTGAAGTCTGTCGGCAACCCATATAATTCCCATTATTGCCATTATTCAAGTCTAAAGAATTAATAAAAGCGATATCCAAATCATTCAAAGAGTGGAAGAAAGATGGGTCATTTAATTCCAACTTACGAATTAAAGCCGAGTCTGGAGCAATAGGGAGAGGTACCCAGTTGGAGTAGCCATCAAGCTCGCCCAACGCATCCATTTCTTTATCGCTGCCATCATCAGAGGACCAGAAAGACTCAACCCCAATCAGTCGCCCAGAAGATGGAGCCCCTTTGCATTGACACCACAAATGCCCAACCTGTTTGCAGTTAGAGCATCGGAAGGGGATGCCCCAGTAGTCAATTATCTGGGATAACTTTCGACCATGCCAATTAATGTGTAGAACATCAATGAGTCCCAATGACATATCCACCTCAACCAGAAGTCGACCCATACGACAGTCAAAACCAACCAAGTGATCCTCATCCACATGTAGAAACCATCCAATGTTGTTTCCAATGGCTTCAAAGGCCCCACGATTCCAAAGGGAAAGAGGAAGACCCGGGAGGAGAACCCACAAATGGCGCATTTTCACTGAGGCCGATTCTGGGTCAAAATCAGTTTTCCATTTCTGCAACATCAGACTACCTGCCCCATATAGCCATAGTTTGCTAAGAATGATGGAGTAGTGAGCTTCTTGCTTGAGTTTGAAGCTATACCAGCCCCCTACCATGGCAAATACCTGTGGGGTATAATTCAAAATGGGGTTCCATTTTTCATTGACCCATTTCACAATGTCCTTACGGTTCATGGCGAAATATGAAAATTTTCCCACAAGGACCATCATGTTGAAGTCTACAAGCTCCTCCAAGCCGATGTCTCTACCCATCGTGAGTCAAACTTCTCCAAGCCTGCAACAATATTTCTCTTTCAAACGTCAAGCAGACTGAGATGTGTCCAAGTGTTTTCCCCTGTTTTCCGAACATAGAAGGGCTCGAACACTATCAACAGAATGGTTTGAACCCGATGTGGCACCAGGAGCTCCAGACATAGCCAGGTGTCCCTTCTTTGAAGCCGACTTGGCACGTGGAGAAACATGTCGTTCACCCGAACCATATTCCCTTTTTCCTTTTAGCATGTTCTTGAAGAATGCATCCGGTTTAAACAAATCGGATTCCTCAATCAGGTAGTCAAATACTGTCAGGTTGTTGTCCGCTGGGACGTGAGAATCCGGTAGGTTATCCCCCATAACACAACAAACCAATAACACAATCTGGGCGAAGGGGTATCGAGAAACAGGCAGGAGATAAGGCAGGTTAAACGACAGTCGGGGCTCCCGGAAAGCAACAACCCACTGCGAAATGGCTGACCAAAACCCTAAAACAAACTCAAAAATAGAAACCCTAACCCTTAACGGGGATATCCCAAAAAATGCAGAGGCTTGTGTTTATTATGCCAACCCAGAAGTAAACAACGTCCATTTGAACACCACTGTGTGTAAATGCTCATAATCGCCATCTTCCACCCTCGTCTCCATAGCTTCCATCTTTCAACATGCAGGTTCAGAACAACCTAACCCTTTTTAGGTGATATTTTCAAAATCTGAATAGATGCAGAGTCCTCTGCTATGTTTTCCCCCTCAATCCCATCTCCCGGCCCGGAAAAGGTCACCGCCATGAAAAGAATTACATACCTTTAGATTGAAAATATTTCCTCTTACAGTTTCAGGGTTGAGTTGAAAATGATGAATGATTTGAATGGAATTTAATGATTTGGATGTCCTATTGATGACTTTATGATGATCTTGGATGATGTTATTGATGTCTTGAATGAGTCATTTGAATCTTTTGGTTTTACTGCTTTCTCTCTCACTATTGACTTGGTTTGACCTAGTTTTAATTTAGAGCTTTGATGGATGATTGAATTCTCTGAGTATCATTTTTCATGGACCTTTATGTCACCTTGAGTCTACCATGCTTGGTTTCCAATTAACATATTCAAATTTTGATTTTTCACCTTGTTTGTGTTTTCCTACTTTGGTGACTAGTAGGGGTGGAGGACTCTATGGAGACTTTAAATTAGGAATAAGTATCTAACCTCTCTTTTGGACCTAACAAATGAGTACATTTGGTGATTGTATTTTTCTTATCAATTGCATTCTTGGTTATGTTGCTGTACTTATTTTTGAAGCCTCATGTGACCATGTTAGTTCACACCGCATGTCTACATTTTTCATGTCATATGCATCATAAGCTTTCACTTTGGATCCTTGGATTTGAATGGATCTACCTTACGTGAAAGGATTATCCCAACCATGACCAAATCTTTTAAGTATTCATAGGTCACTAGTTGACTTAGAACTAGGTTTCGACAACGAATCGACCTTTTGCTAAGTGTTGGGCATAAGGTGCACCAGGGGGTGAACAAGCCTTATTTAGTAGTTAACATCTCTTAGTTGTTGGTGGTTGGTGCCAATTTTAGCTAGCATATGGAAAACCCATATAACATATATAATAGGGGAGTTGGCATAATTGAATTTGACTAACGCAGTTGGAAGAGCAGAGCCTTGAATTCCATTAAAAAATGCTTTTGCGCCAAAGTTTGACAACTAGTGAAAGTAAAAAATTTTACGACAAACTAGGTCAACTATAATATTTTCCCCATTACGAACCCAATACAACTGACGAAATTCAAATCCGAGATCTAAAAGTACAAAAGTAACGAAGCCATTCCAATTGACGGAATTCAAATCCGAGCTCTAGAAGTACAAAAATGCACATTGATAATTTCTCTTCAAACCAAGTCATCAATCAACATCACTTAGAAAGCTGGACCCTCATCGCTAAAATAAAACCTAAGTCTCTGATTCCATGAGTAACAAATTTAAAATGCAATGTGTATTTCAAGTAAAATTTAATGTAGCGATGGCTTAGGATATAACAAAGCACACCCTTTAAAACTAAGCCAATACTCACTTCAAGGTATCATTTTTTTTTCAAAGGGAAAAAAAACTACTTAATTAAAAGTATATGTAAAACAAACAACAGTATTACAACATAATCCAATGGGCCAAACGATGCCCAAGAAAAACCAATCCCAATGACCAAAATTTGCCAGAACCACCAAATCCACCCAATATTACAACATCACATAACAGTCCAAATATCAGAAGAAATGAAAAAAAGGCCCTCAAGGAAGATACCAAATAGATATACAAAACAAAGAGCACTAGCTCAAAACAAAGGACAAGGATGAAACCAATCAATACCAAGGTTAAAAAAGATGTTTAATTAAGATCATGAACCATAAACAGCTACCATAATGATAATATAAACACAAACATGAAGCTCGATAATGCTGATATATGCCGCCAAAAAAGAGAAGAGTGTCCCAAATCAAACGGATTGGAGTTAGTAAATATCTACTCTCTCCTCTGAGACCTGCCAATCACACTCCCACAGTTCAGAAAATATAAAACCCTTAGAGGCAAGGAGACCTCTTTTTGACAATGAGTTTGCCTCAGAATTGTACTTCTTAAAAATATGTAAGAAATATATATCATGGAAATAATTAATCAAAGAGGGGACACTTTACATCCAAGACATAATATTTAAAACCTGTAAATTGCATTCTTTGAGCACCCATTTTATGATCAGCATGGAGTCACCTGTAATCTGTAAAAGCTTAACATTTCTGAGCTTTGCAAAAAATAATATCATCCATAGGCCCAAAATTTCACCTTGAGTATGCGTTGCAATGCCACAATTCATCCAAAGCTTATAAAATCTTGAATCATCTAGATAGATAATGACCCCAAAACCACATAATCTGCCATCATCCCATTAAGCACCATCAAAGCACCCTCTACAACCATTAACAAAAACTAGTGGAGCCCTGCAGCCCTAAGAAGCAGCCTTCTGAGAGATGACCCTATCATCATAGAATTCCAAGTAAGATGATATTTCCCTATTGGAAATCCAATCCGACGAAAAACACTTCCCTTTGAAGATAAAGAGGTTATGGGATTTCCAAACCTCCCAACATACAAAGCAAGGGAGGACATCCCAGGAGGGAACAAATTTGAACCATGTCTGAAAGCATATCAAGATAATGATAATCGAGTCCATACCGGGGCAATGTCATATGATTTCCTCACAGAAGACCATACGAAACAAGTAAAAGAACATGAAATGAGAAAATGCATAACTGATTCTGACTCCTTAAGGAAGATAGGGCATATGTTAGGCCTAATCCCACCTCTTTTGATGTAATTATCTTGGGTAAATATCTTATTTTCTAATTCCATCCAAATAAAAGGTTTTACCGTAAGCGGAGTCCTCCATTTCCAATAGTCTGCATATCACCAATTGTTGTCCACCAGAACCTCCTCTAACAGATTATCGTAGGCTAAATTTCCAGAGATAACACCCAATCGAGTGTCCTTGGACCAAATAAGAAGATCATCTGAATCAGACAGATGAATATTGGGCCTGTTTAGGCCCATAACATATTTATACCATTCAAAAGCCATGTGACCATATAAACCTAGCTAAATAGCTCCTATCCAAGAATGCGAGCACAAAATATTAGGTCCCTTAATTGCACACTGGTTCAATGAGTAATAACCATTAATCCTTAGGAAGCTTAGGAGCTCTAGTGAAAGATAATAATGTGATGGTCCACCAAAATAGGGTCCTCACCGACCCGAATTGATCTCCCATTTGCAGGCACCCATGCTAACTAGTCGCCCAGAACCTTCAAAGAAGCAACTAACCCACTCCATATGTTTGAATCCCCCTTTGTGGACTTATCCTTTAATATGATCCACTGAACCATAGCGATACCTTTCATATACTTAGACTTGATGACTTTGCTCCATAATCCATCCATTGATAAATCCCTCCATAAACTCTTTGTTGATCGTGCACTTACAAAATGATATATATTCTTTAGATCCCATCCTCCCAAGTGCTTAGGACGGGCTAATTGCTCCCAACTTACAAAGTGAAACTTGTTTTTTTCCCTATCCCTAGCCCAAATGAAGTTGAATATATTCCTTCTAATACAATAAATGATTGATTTAGGATTTTTTCATAAGGACATCCAATAAACCGATAGATTCTCCAAAACAGATTTTTCCAAGGTTAGCCTCCCCCCTATAGAAAGTCATTTCTGGTACCAATGGTGTATTTTTTTGTCAAAACGTCTTAAGAGCCAAATCCAGACTGAGGCCGAATAAAAATTTGGCTTGATAAACTATCCCATATATAATGTGCCATCCATAAGAGATGTAATTTTATAAGAAAGAAACTGTGCAATGATTTCCAGAGAATTTTCATCCACATTATGTTCCAGAATAAAGGATTTTTACACACTAATTAACATACCTGAAGATGCACAGAACAGTTCAAGAACAGTTTTATAAATGCACCATTCACTTACCTGACCAACGCCAAAAATCATAACATCATCCACGAAGAAGAGGTGGGAAACAGATATCCTCAAAGAGATTTTGAAACCTTTTAAACCTTGCTCCTCGTTTGCCTTTTTTATCAACATGATTAATCCTTCAATAACAAGTATAAACAAGAGGGGTGACAGAGGGCATCCTTTTTGGAGACCCATCGAACCGTTGAAGAAATTAGAGGGACTGCCATTCACCAAAACTGCAAAACTTACTGAATTAACACACACCATTATCCATTTGACAACCTCCCACGACAAACCAATATGACCTAGTACCAAACGGAGGAAGCCCCAACTCACACGATCATATGCTTTTATTAAATCCAGCTTGAGTACCATGGCTTTAAGATTTTGAATTTTGATACTATCAAATGCCTCATGTGCAACCCCAATCACATCGAGAATTTGCTTGTTTTTAAGGAACCCAAGTTGTTCCATTGATATATGTCTAGATAAAACCGATTTGATCCTTAACGCAATGACCTTGGATATGATTTTATATATCAAATTGCACATCGATATCAGCTTGTAATCTCCAAAACTAATTGGATGAGAAGATTTTATAACTAAAACAATAAAAGTGGATTTTAGTGTAGGCGATATTCTCCCCAAGATTCTAGATTCTTAAACAACAACGAGTATATCCACTCCCATAACATCAAAGAAATCCAAAAACAACTTCAAGGTATCATAGTTCTTACCCTTGGATCATTTCAATTGCATGGTTATAACTTAAGGAGCGTTCACCTTGTCACATGGTTTTTTTTTTCCAGAAGAAAAAGAGTTTCCTGCTATTCATTTATATTGAATCAAAGAAACTACACAGTGAGGCAACCCATAGACCATATCTCATCAACATATTACAACAACCATTTCAGGCACAAAGATGTCCAAAACAAAATCAACAAAAGAAACCTAAGAACTAAAAGACCAAAGCCGATCCTATATGCCAGGCAAACAAAGGTATGTGCAGTATATCTACACCCCATATCGGATCTCCAAGTCCAAAATATCCATTACAACAGTCTTATAAGAAAGCATAAATAAAGGACAAAATATATAACCGCATATTTACAAAAAGAAAAAAAATAGTCAAAAAACTAGCAGAGGTTCAATATATGAACGTCTCAATCTCCTAATTGATTCTTCATAAAATGGCAGATCTTTGCCATTCCTTCACTCAATTGAAGGCCCTTCTTTGATAATATATGCGCTCTTTTGTTGAAGATCCTACTCACATGACTAAACTTCAACACACTAAAGGAGTTTTGGAGCGCCACAATCCTTCTTTTCCAATCAGATAATTCTAGAACTTGAAGCCGGTGGTTACAGGAAACCCAATTAATAATAGCTGTAGAATCACCCATAATATCCAACCGAAGAGCTCCAAAGGTTCTAGCCAGTGTAAGAATACCCTATAGGGCCATAAGCTCAGATCTAGTATTACTACCGGCTCCACACCCAAAGGATAACTCCACATTATGAACCTAATTCAAAATCAATAAGCAACCCGCCCCACAATGACCCAGCTATGCCGCACCATAAAAAAACTCCACCGGGTTATCATAACAAATGACCGGAAGTGCCAATTCCTTTCTTAATAAAGGTGGTGATGTTTTTGTAGCATCCAACATATAAGTTTTAACAAATTGTACAAAGCTGGAGAAATTATAAGTCTGTGTCTCAAACAACACAGAATTCCGCAACCGCCATATCCCCCAAAGAAATCTCAGTGGAAAGGAAATCTGCCATCGATAATTGAAATGCCAATGTTTCACACATTGTTCCAGTGTGTCCCCTATCCAACTCCCAGCTAATGAAAAATGAAATGCTAGTTCATCCCATATCTACAATGTAACCCAACAGTTTGTGAATAAATGAGTACACGTTTCCTCCGCACTAAAGCACAGGTAGCATACAGATGGCCCAATACCACCATGAGTTCTGTAACGATCCCCAGTAATGATATTTTCATTAAATGCCAACCACAGAAATAGTTTTATCTTCCCACGAATGTCCCAATGCCATATAAAAAAATGCCACCATAAATTAAGAGAGGTCCTTGCGTCCTCAGCAATAGCAGAATAAATTGCTTTAGTGGTCACCGATCCATCCCCACCACCATAGTCCCAAAAGAGAGTATCCATCCCATCAGACAGTAAAATCCCTGCATGTATCAACCTAGATATAAAACAATCCCATTCCGCGGCAGCCCTACCAGAAAGTTGAAGATCCCTAGCCGACAACCAAGAGTTCATCAACCGATTATCCCCAGCATCCAATTTCAACTGATTTAAGAATAAAATCCCCAAATCATTAACCGTCTGGATAGTTTCCACAGATAGGGTATCAGTAGAAGAAATCCCAAGGATCCTATCCACCCCCACTCAGATCTGAAATCCATTGCCCCACCAACCAAGATAACCTGTTAAGGAGGATTGAAGTGACAACCACTAAACCTGACCAAACAACATAAAACTTACCCTTTTTCTTCACTCCAGCACGTATCCAACCAACCAATGAATCTGGATAAATCCCGAATGATCTTCCCCCCACAGGACCTCATCCATAAGACCCCGCCACAAGCTTTTTGCATGTAAAGCCCGATAGACCCAAAATAAATTGCGGATGCCCCAGCCCCCATTTTTCTTTGGAGTAGAAATACATTCCCAAGAGACTAAATGTGAGCCCTAAAAGTGGCTTGTCCCCTTCCAAAGGAAATTAAAGAACAATTTCCTAATCATGTGTAAGATGGTAATCGGAACATGCGTCGGATTGAACCAGTAAATCGGGAGATTTTCCAGCACCGAGTTTAACAAAACCAACCTGCCACCCAAAGATAATTGGGCCTGTGTAACCAACATAACACCTTACTCTCCACCTTTTTGACGATCCAAAGCTAATATGTGACTAAATATGCATTGGGTTTTAGAAAGTAGCCCAAATAAGTCATCCCCTTGTTAAGATCCAAGATGTCTAGAGGAAAGATCCCACGCAGTGGAGCTAAAAGATCCTCATGTAAATTTATATAGAATAAACATGACTTTTGAAAACTAATCTGCATCCCAGCTGCACAGTAGAAGGTATCCAAAATATATTTGTAATGGAGCCACTCCTGTTCACTGCCCATACCAAAAATAAGGACATCGTCCACAAATAGCAGATGTGATATATAAAAATTATGTGAAACCTTAACACCATTAATTAAACCAGCTTCTTTTGCTTGACCAATAAGACGACTCAATCCCTCAATGAAAAGTATAAATAACAAAGGGGATAATGGACATCCCTGTCTTAGTCCTCTAGTCGCCTTAAAAAATGGTGTAGGACTACCATTTAAAAGCACAGCAAAATTTGTAGACTTTAAGCAGCCCAACATTTAACAGCAGTAACCTAAGAAAAGTCCAATCAACGAGATCATATGCCTTTATCAGATCAAGTTTCAAAACTAAGGCCCCAATCTTCTTCAACTTTGTAGTGTGTATCACCTCCTGTGTTGTCCCAATAGCATCAAATATTAACCGATGGTTCAGAAAACCGAATTGTTCAACAGAAATACCATTTGAAAGACCAACTTTAATTCTCTGAGCAATAGTTTTTGAAATGATCTTATAGATCAAATTACATAAGGAAATAGGGCGAAAATCCTAGAAAGTCACCGGATTTGATTTCTTCGGAATCAATGCTATAAAAGTAGCATTCACCCCTCCCGGAACCTTGCCTGTAATCCTGACCTCTTCAACAAATCGCACAAGTTCAGGGCCCATAATATCAAAAAACTGGAGGAAAAATTCAACTGGCCACCTATCCGGGCCCAAACTCTTTTCCTTTTCCATACTATGTAAAATAGCCTCAATATCAGCAAGAGTAACAGGGGAATAAATAGAAATACAGTCAATATTAGTAAAAAAATAAGGCATCACCTGTATAACCCGCATCTGTGCCTCCAAGTTGTGTGTGTTTGGATTCATAAAAATACCAGAGAAATACTTCACAGCTTCCTCCTCAATTGAAGCAGGAGTATTAAGTAAAAGTCCCTCCACTGTACTGATTTCCCAGATGGCATTTTTCATCCTTCTATTATCAGCAAATGTGTGGAAGAAACGAGTATTTTGATCTCCACAAGCAAGCCAAAGGGCTCAGCTTTTTAACCTCCACAAATCTTCCTTAGTACGAAGAAGAGAAGTTTCCCGAACCTCCAGATCTCTAATCAAAGTTCTCACTGGATCCCTCACAGTCTCATCAAAAGGCCGAGAGTATAGTGCTGAAATATTAAGCTCAACATCTCTTAAATCAGTTTGTAACAAGGATTTTTTCCCCCGTAACCAAGGAGCCACCTTCAATTTAAGTAACCTCAAGAATGAAGGAAGCTTTTGCATAGTCGAAGGCTCAGGCTCCATCCTAAGTGAAGCCCAAAGTGAGCGAACCAAGCTGATAAAAGAGTCCTCCAGTGACCAAAGGTTACAATACTTAAAAGGAAATTTTGACTGAAGTAACCCCTTTCCAATGCGTAATATGACAGGGAAGTGGTTTGAAAACCTAATAGTATCCACCCAAGAGGTACACTGGGTTAAAGACCCAAGCAAATCATCATGTAGCATAAAATGGTCTAATCTCTTTGCTACAGCAGCATCCCCCAAACTCCCATTTGACCAGGTCGGCATCAAAGGCAAGGGAACAATATTTGTCATACAATGTTTTTCAAAAAAGTTAATAAACCAAGTAGAGCATGACAATGGATGAGCATGCACACCCCAAGAATCTCTAGCACCCAGTGACAAGTTCAAATCACCAGCTAGAATGAGTGACTTAATGCTCAATAATCCAGTATCCGCAAGACCATCCCAATACAGCTGCTTATCCAATTGTGGCCCATAGCAGTTGAAGACATGAATAGGGGAGGAAAGAGTCCTACAACAACCTGATAATAAAATACCCCCCCAACCTCGAAAGCCTTGAAACTGAAAAAAAGTGGATCCCAAGCTGACAGCAGCCCACCCAAATGCCTAGCAACTCCAATAGTACAAATTTCCCAAGAAGGGAAAAAGGAAAAAAAGAAGGCCCTAGCCTTCAAGTCATCATCCATGGTTTCCTGAAGTAAAACAATCTGTGGACGAATAGAAGCCAATAATCTCCTGAAGGCGTTGCATTTGGGTGCGCCCCCAACCCCACGTAAATTAAGGGTTAATCAGATCATGGAGGAATCTCCTGTACAATCCTCTCCGCTCTAAGAGGTCTAAAAACCAAAGTGATCAGAGACTGACTCTCCCCACAAGTAGAAGGTTGAGATGATGTGCCCTCTTCAGGAAAAAGGACATCATCCGAACCCCCCAGAGCAGCGTGAGCCAATGCCTTGCGACGTCTACCCCCCTCCTTTTTGCGAATAGTCACAAAAGGTAGTGTAGGAAAATGTGAATCAGACAGTCGGCCACCCTCACTGTATACCGGGATCGGGTTTACAAATAAATCATCCCCCAAACAAGGAGTATCTCCCCCAAACATAATAGGTTCAAGAGATGAGTGCACAGATTGTAGGGTGACAAGTTCATCCCTCACCATCTGGGAGTCTGAAACAATAGATAGATGGCCCAATTGAATAGAATGGACACCATCACCCTGAACCCGAGGTAAATTCACCAGAGGAGGAACAATAACCGGTTCAGAGCATAAACTCGACATCACATCAGGTGTACTAGCCCGCAGTGTCTCATCCCGCCAACCCTCAAGCAATAAAATATCAGACTGAGACAAAGAATTATAAATAGCCGGAAAGGCAGATTTAAACTTACTTGTAAAAGCAATATGTACCTCATCCACCTGATGTTCATTCGCAAGTGATTGTACCACGTCAAGAGAAGTGTCCAAGGAGCTGAGAACCACCAGATTTTCAAGTTCAGTATCCCGTTCAACAGCCTCAAAAACCTCCCCAGCATCACAAACCCCATGACCCACCGACAAACTACAATCCTTCCTGAGATGGCCAACCTTCCCGCAGGTAAAACACCTGAATGGTGTGCACCAATAGTCTAACTCCTGAGTGAAGGACTTCTCACCCCAGCAAATCATGATATCCTCTGGCAAGCCCAAAGTCACATCCATCTCAACCAGCACCCATGCACACCGTTTGTCTTCATGAAAGAGGGATTTTTCATCAAAGTAAACAAACTTACCAAGTCGATTTGCCAAGTCCATAAAAACCTCTCTGGACCAAAGGGCTAATGGGAACCCCTTCAACAAAACCCAAAAATGATTTACCAGTAGCGTCTCCGAGAATGGGTCAAAGTCTATATGCCACCACTTTAGACATAGAGACCCTCTGTCAATAACCCATAATCAGCTCAGCATGAGCCTCATCCAGAAAATAAAATACCACCCAATTGTTGACTAGTAGATGGACTCTCGGTGCATATTTTATCAAAGGTTTCCAGTTACAGTTTACCCATGAGACCAGTGCAGAGCGGCTGATACTGGTAAAACATAGTTTCCCCACCAGGGCCCACGCAGATAGGCTTAAAACTCTCCCCAACTGCACATCTTTGCCCAAAATCATCTCAGTGCCCTCACCCCTACACTTAATGACCTTTGTAGAACGATGTATTCACGCCCTAGCACCACCACTCCTCGAGTTACCACCCCCCCGCCTCAAAAGAGTATTAGGTTTATAGAAATCCTTGTCTGAACCAGTGTCATAACCCAAGTCCCCCATCACAATGGATCCCCCACACAAGAGTGGGTCACTTTCATAAATGTTTCCTGAGAGCCTCGTATTCATGACAAATAAATTGTCAGTGATGGGCCCTGCCATAGTAGATAAATTGTCAGTGATGGACCCTGCCATAGTCAGAGTCAAAGAAAAGGGCACAAAAGAATATGGAATAAACCCCACTTGAAAACACCACTCAATAAAACAACTCACTGCCGGATACCCCACATAATATAAAAACTCATCACTGAACCTAAAAGACAGGAACCCCAATCCAAAAATGGTGTGTAAACCAATGAAATCATGGCCCAGTCCAATACCAGACCCATGTTCCAAAAGCAAACCCAAGGTCCCCAAAAACCAAACCCTAAGAAACACCATCGCTCATGCGCATTGCCACGTTAGTTTAAACATCTCCAAATTACGTTACGCTGGAATGTAATTCATGTAGTACTAGAACTTAAAGTAGTGCTAGAATGTAATTCATGTAGCACATATCCTTGTTTTATGTCATCGCATGTTTAAAACTTATAATATACGCTCATCTATCGGTAGGTTAAAAGTTAAGTATAAGACCACCTTGGTCGAGACTTAATATAGCACACACATAAAAGAAAAATATAATAGAATAAAGTAGCACTCCACATGGCGGTAGTTGAAAAACTAAGTGCCGAGTCGCCGACCCCTGCGGTGGTTAAAAAACCAAGTGTCGATTATTTGTTTTCACATGGAGATGAGTTGAAACTTATGTTAGCACATACACATGGCCTTCACATATCGTATGCATAAAATCTAGTCTAGCTCACACCCCTCGCATGGTTAAGTTATATGGTATCGCTCTCCAACGATTAAAACTTATGTTAGCGCCATTCAAGGCACTCCATCGCTTGGATAAAACATGAAGGATCACATGATTAAGTTTCAAGTGAGCGCGTGGATATGTTTTAAAGGAGCGCACGACTAAGTCAAGCAGGAAAGTGACCAAGTTTTAAAGGTGCACACAAGCTTAAGTAAAGGGGCCATAGTATATATTAACATGTGGGGATCAAAGTGCCTTCATGTGCCATGAAGTCAAAACATCTCTTAAAGTTTTAAATGATATAATAATCATAAGTTCATGGAGACTAGTAAGCCTTTATCTCTTCCCCCTCACTCGAGCTAATTGTCGGCCAGGTCGAGATTCCGGTTGGTTCTTCTTTGTAGAGCTATGGGACTCTTTCCCTTGGGGATAGGTGCCCGGTCTGACAAATGCCATATCAGTTATCCTTGGTGGACAATCCCCTTGTCATGGACTTCTCCTCTCAATTTGGTGGGGATTATTTTTGTGGACTTAGTGTTGAGCCCTTGGGGGAAGCTGGGGGCATACCAACTCCATGTTTTTTTCGATTTCTGTTTTTGCCACTTATTTGCTTCTTTTGGAGGATTTAGACTCCTTTGAAGGTGGCTCATGTTTATGGTCAGAAATGAAGATATTACTCTATTCCCCAATAAAGATATTACTTTGTTCCCCGTGGATATTTTCTCCAGCCTTGTAATCCTATTTGCTCCTTCTTAGTGGATGGGAATCATGGTGGTCTTCAATTTAAGTAACCTCAAGAATGAAGGAAGCTTTTGCATAGTCGAAGGCTCAGGATCCATCCCAAGTGAAGCCCAAAGTGAGCGAACCAAGCTGATAAAAGAGTCCTCCAGTGACCAAAGGTTACAATACTTAAAAGGAAATTTTTATTGAAGTAACCCCTTTCCAATGCCTAATATGACAGGGAAGTGGTCTGAAAACCTAACAGTATCCACCCAAGAGGTACACTGGGTTAAAGACCCAAGCAAATCATCATGTAGCATAAAATGGTCTAATCTCTTTGCTACAGCAGCATCCCCCAAACTCCCATTTGACCAGGTCGGCATCAAAGGCAAGGGAACAATATTTGTCATACAATGTTTTTAAAAAAAGTTAATAAACCAAGTAGAGCATGACAGTGGATGAGCATGCACACCCCAAGAATCTCTAGCACCCAATGACAAGTTCAAATCACCAGCTAGAATGACTGACTTAATGCTCAATAATCCAATATCTGCAAGACCATCCCAATACAGCTGCTTATCCAATTGTGGCCCATAGCAGTTGACGAATGAATAGGGGAGGAAAGAGTCCTACAACAACCTAATAATAAAATACCCCCCCAACCTCGAAAGCCTTGAAACTGAAAAAAAGTGGATCCCAAGCTGACAGCAGCCCACCCAAATGCTCAGCAGCTCCAATAGTACAAATTTCCCAAGAAGGGAAAAAGGAAAAAAAGAAGGCCCTAGCCTTCAAGTCATCAGCCAGGGTTTCCTGAAGTAAAACAATCCGTGGACGAATAGAAGCCAATAATCTCCTGAAGGCGTTGCGTTTGGGTGCGCCCCCAACCCCACGTAAATTAAGGGTTAATAAGATCATGGAGGAATCTCCTGTACGATCCTTTCCGCTCTAAGAGGTCTAAAAACCAAAGTGATCAGAGACTGACTCTCCCCACAAGTAGAAGGTTGAGATGATATGCCCTCTTCAGGAACAAGGACATCATCCGAACCCCCCAGAGCAACCCGAGCCAATGCCTTGTGACGTCTACCCCCCTCCTTTTTGCGAATAGTCACAAAAGGTAGTGTAGGAAAATGTGAATCAGACAGTCGGCCACCCTCACTATATACCAGGATAGGGTTTACAAATAAATCATCCCCCAAACATAATAGGTTCAGGAGATGAGTGCACAGATTCTAGGGTGACAAGTTCATCCCTCACCATCTGGGAGTCTGAAACAATAGATAGATGGCCCAACTGAATAGAATGGACACCATCACCCTGAACCCAAGGTAAATTCACCAGAGGAGGAACAATAACCAGTTCAGAGCATAAACTCGACATCACATCAGGTGTACTAGCCCGCAATGTCTCATCCCCCCAACCCTCAAGCAATAAAATATCAGACTGAGACAAATAATTATAAATAGCCGGAAAGGCAGATTTAAACTTACTTGTAAAAGCAGTATGTACCTCATCCACCTAATGTTCATTTGCAAGTGATTGTACCACGTCCAGAGAAGTGTCCAAGGAGCTGAGAACCACCAGATTTTCAGGTTCAATATCCCGTTCAACAGCCTCAAAAACCTCCCCAGCATCACAAACCCCATGACCCACTGACAAACCACAATCCTTCCTGAGATGGCCAACCTTCCCACAGGTAAAACACCTGAATGGTGTGCGCCAATAGTCTAACTCCTGAGTGAAGGACTTCTCACCCCAGCGAATCGTGATATCCTCTGGCAAGCCCAAAGTCACATCCATCTCAACTAGCACCCATGCACACCGTTTGTCTTCATGAAAGAGGGATTTTTCATCAAAGTAAACAAACTTACCAAGTCGATTTGCCAAGTCCATAAAAACCTCTTTGGACCAAAGGGCTAATGGGAACCCCTTCAGCAAAACCCAAAAATGATTTACCAGCAGCGTCTCCAAGAATGGGTCAAAGTCTATATGCCACCACTTTAGACATAGAGACCCTCTATCAATAACCCATAATCAGCTCAGCATGAGCCTCATCCAGAAAATAAAATACCACCCAATTGTTGACTAGTAGATGGACTCTCGGTGCATATTTTATCAAAGGTTTCCAGTTACAGTTTACCCATGAGACCAGTGCAGAGCGACTGATACTGGTAAAACATAGTTTCCCCACCAGGGCCCACGCAGATAGGCTTAAAACTCTCCCCAACTGCACATCTTTGCCCAAAATCATCTCAGTGCCCTCACCCCTACACTTAATGACCTTTGCAGAACGATGTATTCGTGCCCTAGCACCACCACTCCTCGAGTTACCACCCCCCACCTCAAAAGAGTACTAGGTTTATAGAAATCCTTGTCTGAACCAGTGTCATCACCCAAGTCCCCCATCACAATGGATCCCCCACACAAGAGTGGGTCACTTTCAGAAATGTTTCCTGAGAGCCTCGTATTCATGACAGATAAATTGTCAGTGATGGGCCCTGCCATAGTAGATAAATTGTCAGTGATGGGCCCTGCCATAGTCAGAGTCACAGGAAAGGGCACAAAAGAATATGGAATAAACCCCACTTGAAAACACCACTCAATAAAAAAACTCACTGCCAGATACCCCACATAATATAAAAACTCATCACTGAACCTAAAAGACAGAAACCCCAATCCAAAAATGGTGTGTAAACCAATGAAATCATGCCCCAGTCCAATACCAGACCCATGTTCCAAAAGCAAACCCAAGGTCCCCAAAAACCAAACCCTAAGAAACACCATCGCTCATGCGCATTGCCACGTTAATTTAAACATCTCCAAATTACGTTACGCTGGAATGTAATTCATGTAGTGCTAGAATGTAATTCATGTAGCACATATCCTTGTTTTATGTCATCGCATGTTTAAAACTTATAATATACGCTCATCTATCGGTAGGTTAAAAGTCAAGTATAAGACCACCTTGGTCGAGATTTAATATAGCACACACATAAAAGAAAAATATAATAGAATAAAGTAGCACTCCTTCACATGGCGGTGGTTGAAAAACTAAGTGCCGAGTCGCCGACCCCTGCGGTGGTTAAAAAACCAAGTGTCGATTATTTGCTTTCACATGGAGATGAGTTGAAACTTATGTTAGCACATACACATGGCCTTCACATATCGTATGCATAAAATCTAGTCTAGTTCACACCCCTCGCATGGTTAAGTTATATGGTATCGCTCTCCAACGATTAAAACTTATGTTAGCGCCATTCAAGGCACTACATCGCTTGGATAAAACATGAAGGATCACATGATTAAGTTTCAAGTGAGCGCGTGGATATGTTTTAAAGGAGCGCACGACTAAGTCAAGCAGGAAAGTGACCAAGTTTTAAAGGGTGCACACAAGCTTAAGTAAAGGGGCCATAGTATATATTAACATGTGGGGATCAAAGTGCCTTCATGTGCCATGAAGTCAAAACATCTCTTCAAGTTTTAAATGATATAATAATCATAAGTTCATGGAGATTAGTAAGCCTTTATCTCTTCCCCCTCACTTGAACTGATGGTCGGCCAGGTGGAGATTTCGGTTGGTTCTTTTTGGTAGAGCTATGGGACTCTTTCCCTTGGGGATAGGTGCCTGGTCCGACAAATGCCATATCTGTTATCCTTGGTGGGCAATCCCTTTGTCATGGACTTCTCCTCTCAATTTGGTGGGGATTATTTTTGTGGACTTAGTGCTGAGCCCTTGGGGGAAGCCGGGGCATACCAACTCCATGTTTTTCTCGATTTCTGTTTCTGCCACTTATTTGCTTCTTTTGGAGGATTCAGACTCCTTTGAAGGTGGCTCATGTTTATGGTCAGAAATGAAGATATTACTGGTCAGAAATGAAGATATTACTCTGTTTCCCAATGAAGATATTACTTTGTTCCCCATGGATATTTTCTCCAGCCTTGGAATCCTATTTGCTCCTTCTTAGTGGATGGGAATCATGGTGGTCTTCAACAGAGCCACTCTCCCAAGCGTTTTTCTCGGTTGAAGGGACATATTTTAGTGTTGGCGCTAGCTCGATAATAGGCGTTTCAGGATGTTTATGCTGGAAGACATAAAACTATCAAAATCTCCTTTCGTGCACAACTTCCCCATGCTTTTCCCATCTAATCCTTTGATGTGCTTGGGGCTGGCCCATTGATCAGCCACCTACTATTTTTGTCGTGGTTTATGTCTCTTAGATCAAATCCCTGTGGATTTGAGGATTTATCATTGACAAGGATCATGGTTTGAGTTAATGAGTATTGGTATCCATATGGTATGTGTGCTTGATGTTGTTGCATAGGCCTTTGTGGCGTGTTTTGTGTTTTAGTTATTGATAGACAAATTTTGTGATGTAAGGCTTCTTCTTTTTTTCAGCGGAAAAATCACCTTCCTGCTATTGGGCAAATGTGATTTTATATTATAATGAAACTATGCTTTATTTTCCAGGAAAAAAAATCATAAATTCAATTTTTCATTAATAAAGAGAGAAAGCATTAATAATAAAGAGAGAAAGTATTAATAAAATCTAAATCAAGGTTCATGTCAAGTTTTTTATTTCACACGAAAACAAATAATTATATTTTTTAATGAAAAGTATATGAAAACATTATATCTCATTTCTAAATTGTATACATCTAATAGTCAATAAAACAACCCATATTATACAAAGCAGACTTCTGAACAAAGACCACTCAACTACATAGAGAAACACTTTGGGAAAAATGATAAAAACCTGTAATGTGCCAACTTCCACTTGGCCACGAGGGTTTATGTCAAGTGGGAGTCTTCTTAAAAGCACACCCACCTTTTTCTTATAAATCTCACAGTATCTTTTAATAATAAAATTAATAAAATGTATGAATAGATGTTTATGTCAAGTGGGAGTCTTCTTAAAAGCACACCCACCTTTTTCTTATAAATCTCATAGTATCTTTAATAATCAAATTAATAAAATGTATGAATAGATTTCATTTGGAAAATTCTAAGGAAACTCATGCTATATTATTTCCATAAGATGTAAGTTTATTCTAAAAAGGGGAGTTTTTCCAAATCTTTAAAGATAGATCCAAGAGATGCAACCACATGCAGTAGAGGAGTATGGATCCAAGAATGAAGGGAATATAATCCCGAAGGGGTTAATGAGATGCAAGATTATGATAATGGAAACCAAAAAGACGTGTCGAAACATCAAGGAAAGGGAAACATGGCCTTTGCTACAAATGATCGGTTTCAGGTTGTGGAAAAGAGAAAAGCATCAAAGGAAAAAGTGAGGATGAAGATTTCAGTGGTTGAATTAACCAACATTTGCAAAAATCATATCATCTAGAGATTGGGAACATGAAGAATTGGTCAGCTCGATGGAATATTTGCATGTCATCTCAGAAGAAAAAACATGTAGGCGAAGCTCATATGAAAGTCATAAAACAGTAACATTGATCCTCCAAAGGAACTCGATTCATCACTAATTCAGGCGAAGATTCAAGACAATTACTTTGTCTCTCAAAGAAGCCATACACATGTAATTAATTACTTGAAAACGCATCCCTTTTTAATGCTATATAAATAAACAAAAAAGTGATATAGAACAAAGGAGAAGCATCGCCAGCGCCCTTATTATATGATGTCACGTGTGACTCCTCATCACAAAAGTGAAGAACATTTTTGAAAAGAAAATTGGTTGAGGGGTACCCATTTAGATAAGGTGAAATTTTATATGTGATGAAAGTTTCCCCTAAAAGGAGAAGATACGTCATATGAAAAAAATATAAAAATAAATTCATTTTAGGAAAGTGGGGGGAGATGAAAAGTCTTTGTAAGAGGAATAAATATGACAATTACTTAAAGGGGATTTTGGCTCTCTAACTTTTTATGTATTGCTACTGAAATGTTAATGAGGAGAAGCCAACTTTTGGCCAAGTTATTTTATGGGAATCTCTCATTCCTATATGTATATGTTGTAGAATATTATGCTACATTTGTTAAGCATCGAATGTTAGGGTCCTACAGTAACGCCCTTACTTTGTTTATGTACAAGGCCATAAGGCCCATTAGCTAGTTAATGGGTAGTTGTTTAATGTAAAAGGGCCTTCCTTATTGATTAAAGGACCTTAGGTGGTTGTACCTCATTAATAGTGGGACCTCATTAATAGAGGGACCACAAATAGTTAGAATTAAACTATTAAAGTACTATATACAAAGTAGTAAGATATGTAATGTGAATTCAAGAATTAGAATCAACTGAGAATCCGCAGTGTAGATTGTTGGCATCCTGTGATGGAGATGCTGTAGTTTATGTAGGGAATATGTCGACATATCAAGCCATGTCTTAGGCTCATCTTCAAGACAAAGGCGATTCCAAGAGATGATCCTAATAGATGGCTCGAAATGTCAACATATTCCCTACGTCAAAAAAAGAAGAAAAACTCAAAAAAGCACAAATTCTAAGTCTAAAGCGCAGGTACCTACCCTCTACAAACCCTTCCAGAAACTCTGAAACTGACTCAGACTGAAGAAATTATACACAAAGGACCCCTAGAGCAACAGGGCACTCCCCAGCGGAGTTGCCGATTTTGTTGTTCAAAAATTAATCCTATGATTGGGAAGTTACTGAGGTCACCAACGTACTATCTAAGACTTACAGAATCTAAGGCAATCAACAACCATACAACAAGATCTTTCTTAATGAAAAAGAACTAGGGTTAATAAGTTAAGCAAAGAGCACCTTAAAAACTAGAAGGTTGATCCAAGCTTGAAACCTTATGTCCTTTCCCTGCAACCTTGAGTAAAGAACCTGCAAAACAGAGACACCCTCCTCAAAACATTTGGTTGATTATGTAGCAACACTAATGAAACCAAGTTCTGGACTCTTGCTCCTCTCCTTCAATATAAGTTCCTCCAGCATTTCAATACCTTAAGAGTTCACCCCCTCTCTCATGGCCCTCCCCTTGTATTTATAGCAAGGCTAGGGAGATAGCTTCAAGAGGAAAACAATTGGGGATGGTATGGAATTTAAAGAAACTCCCTTAACTACCCCAAATTTTGAATTTAGTTTTTATTTTTCGTGATTTTAAGAGGAACCTGCAAATGTAGGCTTAGAAACATGCAGGTGACCCGCAAGTAAGCTACATACAAGAAGAGGGTGCAAAATTTTAGGGAAAATCACAAGTGGTAAGTGGACCACCAGCAGGTGACCCGCGAGATGTCAATTAGAAAGTCACGGTTAGGTCCTAAAGGTGTATCACAAAAATAGAATAAATTGAAGAAATAATGAATGATCAAGGCTATAAGCATCTATAGCAAATTAGGGCTCCTCAATCCATAGTGTCCTTTTGTGTGAGCGACATTTCAGTGTCGTCACGGACGGAGAAGTGCCAATTTGATTAATAACAATGATATTAGTTATTATTATATTTAATTATATATTATATATGTTAAATTTTCAGAATTTACTTCAATCTGATCTAGGATCTTAACTGAGAGAACAACATGTACAGCATATCTATAGCATATCAATCATGGAGACAATAATGCAAGCACACAAGAGACACAAAGATTTACTTGGGAAAAACCATAAAGGTGAAAAACCCCAATAACTTCCTCAGAGATAGATAGAGCAATGATACAACCCAAACATAAGAGATAGACATATCCTAGTAGTAGATCCTCCTCCTCCATAAGTGCACCACTCCTCCTTGAGTGCATGAGTGAGAAGTGAGTGATAAAATAGAGTGCCTCCCGCACTCTATTTATACTTGACTTGACTTGCCTTTTACATAAATCATGTAGGCTTGAACTTAACCACATAACATAATGCTGACTGGGCTGACCCCCAATAGGGTGGTCTAATAACCCTTCGACCCACATGGTCGACCCCCAATAGGGTGGTCTAATAACCCTTCAACCCACATGGCTGACCCCCAATAGGGTGGTCTAATAACCATTCGACCCACATGACTTATACAGGGCCGACCCCAACAAGGTGGTCTAATAACCCATCAAGTATAAGTTACGACATTTACAATATAAATGACGACACTTCCGTATAGAGGAATAATACCATCTCTATACAACATACATATATGAAATACATTCCGAAGTTACATATACATCAACACTCCCTCTTAACTAGGAAGGTATTTCTCAACACGGGTCTTCTAGCACAAGTATTCTTCTCTGGATCATCGTCACTGGATAATCGTCATCGAGTCATCATCATCGTCACTACTGCTGCTATCTCAATCAATCTCTGAATCTACTCGTCATAGGAAGTTCTACAGAGCCAGTCCTTTTTCATACTGGATGTAGGCCCACCACCTGCAGGTCTTCGTCATCACTGGCCATACTGTGGAATCCTCAGGACTGATTACGTGTGTCACAAAACCTCGAAAGAGCATCCCAGGCTGTTACGAGCACACGGCTCTACCTATAGGATCTCCTAGGGCCATATTATATGTGACCTCACCACAAAACCTCGCAAGAGCATCCCAGGCTGTTACGAGCACGTAGCTCTACCTATAGGATCTCCCAGGGCACGAATTACATGTGGTCACCACAAAACCTCGCAAGAGCATCTGCCAGATATCCCAGGGCAACGAATTACATGCCATAGGAAAAACCTCGAAATACTATCTGTAGATCTCCCAGGGCACGAATTACATGTGGTCATGGCAAAACCTCGTAAGAGCATCCCAGGACTGATTACGGGAACACATCCCAACCTATCGGATCTCCCAGGGATAGATTATATGCCATAGGACAAAACCTCGAAAGAGAATTTGCCAGATATCCCAGGGAAACGAATTACATGCCATAGGAAAAACCTCGAAAGACTATCTGCAGATCTCCTAGGGCCAAATTATATGTCCTCCCAGAGCAAAACCTCGAAAGAGCATTTGCCAGATATCCTAGGGCAACGAATTACATGCCATAGGCAAAACCTTGAAAGACTATCTGCAAATCTCCCAGGGCAATGAATTATATGCTCATCTGCACAACCTGATCCACGGCCATAGAGTATCAACCTAACACTCACCATACATCATCCTGATGTACACATGATCATCCTGATCATCATCACTGCAACATCCTGCTGCATGTCATCTGGAGCAACATCCTGAAGCTTGTCATCCGCGATCATCCTGATCATATAATGCATCTACCTGATGCATACCAAGTATCTACCTGATACATATCATCATACATGATCCACCTGATCATACAATGTATCCACCTGATACAAATACAAATACATGATACATATCACCATACATGATCCACCTGATCATACAATGTATCCACCTGATACATATACAGATACATGGTCCAAGCATCCAACATGATGCATACAAAATACATACAAATGATCTTACTGATCATATCCAGCATCCAACATGATGCGTACATACATATACATATAAATGATCCAACTGATCATATCCAGCATCCAACATGATGCGTACATACATATACATATAAATGATCCATCTGATCATATCCAACATCCAACATGATGCGTACATACATATACATATAAATGATCCAACTGATCATACAAAGCAGAAACCAGAACATCATCCTGATGTTCATCATCCAGCGCTTACATCCACAGCCATGTGAAGGATCCTCCTTCCAACATGCTTGGAATGGCTTCAGCAAATGTGTCCATCACTTCTTCCTCAAAGTGTCATCAATCTGAAGAACACCAAGCCTCTCCCTGGAGTACTCGAACTTCACCCTCGATAGTGGCTTCGTCAGCACATTTGCAATCTGCTCGTCCATCGCAATGTACAGGAGCTTCACAGCTCCTCTCTGCACCATATCCCTGATATAGTGATATTTGATCTCTATGTGTTTCGACCTGTCACGAAACACTGGGTTCTCGGACAGCTTCACACAACTCTGGTTATCACAAAAGATACCAGTAGCATCCAACGGGAGATCGAATAACTCAAACAGTAGCTTTCGTAGCCATACTGCCTCACAACTAGCTGAACATGCTGCAACACACTCTGCCTCATCTATACTTAGTGCTACGCAAGACTGCTTCCTGCTGAACCAAGAGATCAAACCTAATCCCATACTGAAGCAGCACCCATATGTGCTCTTCCTATCTGCAGCACTGCCTGTCCAATCTGAATCAACATAACCCTGTAGGTTAAACTTTTGATTCGCTTCATACTTGAGCCCATAATCCACTGTACCCTTCAGGTACCTCAGAACATGCTTTACAGCAACCAGGTGAACATCTCTCGGATCCGTCAGGAACTGGCTCAATGTGTTCACCGCAAAGCAAATATCTGGTCTCGTGTTCGTCAGGTACATAGAGGACCCAATCATCTAACGATACATCGTGACATCAACCGGATCAGATGAAGCATCACATAGAAGCTTCAGGTTCGATGCCATAGGTGTGGCCATGGCCTTGCAATCCATCATCCCGAACCTCTTCAGGATCTCTACTGCATACTTCCCTTGTCCAAGGAAGATTCCATCTGCACTCTGCCACACCTCCATGCCAAAAACAAATAGTGCATCATCCCCAAGTTCTTCATCTCGAACTCGGCAGCAAGCTTCCGCTGCGTGTCGGCAATCAATCTATCTTCACCTGTAACAAACAAGTTATCCGCATACAAAAGTAGTATCACTGGATTGCCTTCCTCAACCTTTTAGAAAAGGTTGGAATCTGCTTTATTCTTGGTAAAGCCCAAACTGGATAGAAAGCTGTCTATCCTACCATACCAAGTTCTACACACATATATGACTACACCATGCTGTCTTGAAATTCATCTGGTGTATCTTCTATTTCATCACTTTTATATTTCTCCATGTTGCCGTCTGCAGCATGCTTGATCTTGATAGATCCATATGGAAGTCATAACAAACTTCCCTTCAGGTCTTGGGACTACATCCCAAACATCATTCTTCATGATCGACGGATCATGGCATTCTTCCCGTATCCTGGGAACTTCAATATCTTCAATAGATAATTTTGTTACTGAACAAATGTTGTAGTTCTTCTTTTGTAGGTGATGGCATACGATCTTTCCTACACAACCAGTTAAATTGCATGATTAGAAAACATCTCATAGTTTTTTAGAACAAATTCTTACCCATAAAGAAATATGTCATACAGTCATGCAATTATCTTAGCCAATGCTTCAATACAACATTTATCCATATTTCGTAACTTTCTAGATGCCTTCCAATCTCTACTAGAACATTGTTAAGAGTGTGCACAACTCCCAACATGTCAACAAAGAGGTTTCATTCTAGATAAGTAGCAATGGAATGTTGTACAGTGTCATAGGCCACTTACCCATGCATATTAGTAGTATACTGTTCATTAATGCAACTATTCTAATATGCATAATACACAACCTAATTCTATACATTATTGAACAGTATTATTTAAACAATAAAATATGCAAGTAATGACAATTCAAATACTTATCTTTGTGTGTTTGTTGGGTTGACTCCCTCTCAGTCTTTGCTTCTTTTCTGCAACTCCATTCTTATGTGGATTGTGAGAGGTGGTCAACTCCCTCTAAATATCTGCATCCTTGCAGAAACTACTGAAGTGTGCTCCTTTGCTTTCTTGCAGGAACAACTAGAGTGTGCTCCCTTTTGATCTTTGCTTCCTGGATTATCTGTCCTTGAACTTGCATCCATCCTTAATCACTATGCATGCTTATTAGTATCATCATTGTGTTATCCTTGAGGTCTCATACATAATCACACATTTATTAATATAATCTTAATACTATCAAAACACAATAATCTTAAACATGTATATTCATGATCATTCACAGATAATAAACATTTTCTTATTTGATCATAGGACTCTTCTAGTTAGTTGAATTATCAATCAAGATAAGAGATATAATATGCATAAAACCTGTGATTATTCAAACCTATACCTTCATGATTCTTTTGGTTAGTCATATCATCAATTATAGTAAGAAACATAATATGCATACAACCATGATTATTCAAACCTATGACTTCATGAATAATCATTATCAACAACACAACAGTATAAGATCCTAACACAAGGTAGGATTATAGCTTGATATAGGAAAAACATACCTGGATTAGCATGCTAGCTAGTTATGTCTAATATACCCACATAATGTCTTATGGTTCTCTTCAGTGACTTGTGCTAGTAACCTGCATGTCTCATAAGTTAACCATTGTAGAAACAAGTTATACATACCTCGAAAGTAGATCTTCTATGTGATCCATGACAATGGATGAATGCTTGTCTTCATGTCACCATGATCATACGTTCTTGAAGCAGAACATGATTTGTCTTTCTTGGTGTACCTTTTATGTTAGCAGACAACATAAACCTCATACAACACCATAATGCATTAGTACAATCATAAGTGCCAACACCCTAACCAAAGAATATCTTCTATCATGCATTCATAATTTTGTTAAGGTGATACGACAAATCTAAAATCAAGATTGTACTAACCGTAATAACATGAAGACAAACATACCATAAAATATCGAAACATACCTCGATGAGTCATACCTGTCAAGATCGCTTGTAATATTTTTATGTAAGGCCTTAGCCTCATCTCCCTCTGAAACAGGAACTTCTTCACTTATGCAGGTGATCAATCCATCTTCTTCTAGGATTAACCCAATCCACTTGATTTGCAAGAACTGGATCTGGAGCTGGATTAGGGTTTGTCAGAGAAACCCCAAAAATTCAAACTTTGAATTTCAAACTTCCGAAAGGATAGAAATATGCGCCTTGATGAGCTGAACAAGCTGGTATGCTCAGAATTTGAAAACTACAAAGTTTCACTCAATTTTTCCTTTGAAACTTCCAGATTCACTGGACGTGATCCTGAACTGGGGTTTGATGAAGCCCACTCTTCTACCCAATCAAAAAGTTTGATCCAAAGCTCTAAGCTTCTATTTTTTCGAGGAGCTTCCAGCCATGGTCACAGATTTCAAAAATTCCCATTTTTACAGAAGCCCTAATTTTCCACTTTTCTGATCAAAGTCCTAAACTAGGGTCTGATCAAACCTGGCCTTCTGCCCAACCAAAAATTCTGATCTTGGTCTCTAAATTTTGTTTTTGATGAGTATCATCCAGCTGTGGTCTTTGATTACAAAAATTTCAACTTTCTCTAAAGCCCTAAATTCCGGAAGCCATGAATGAAGGTACTAAAAAATAATTCAGTTTTGACAGAAATATGTACCTGATTGTTTTTGGTGTACCTCTGAATTTTTCGATCCACAGGGTCTGAAAAAGTTTCATGAGATATCCTGACCTGTTATCTTTCCATCCTGATAGGTCTGACCTCAATTGGATTCTCTGAGAGAGAGTTATGCCAAGTGTCGCAAAGTGACCTGTTTATGGGATAATACAGGAGAGCGAACTTGTACGGTGTGCCACGTGTCACTGTTTCAATTTCGGACTCTGAAATTTTTTTCTGAGATAGTACAGTCTGTGCACTACCTGTCTCTTTTTACGAAATTTCATTTGGATCTTCCTAGCCCAAGTTATGACCTTTTTCCCAAGGTCACCTGATTTTGACTCAGATCTGGAAGAGGCAGAAACCCTATCTTGTACAGATCATAAATCACAAAGTACAATGAATTAGATGTTGTCCTTTGGGAAAAAGGTACCTGGGAATTTAATATTCGACCTGTAAAGATTTCAGATCCTAAAAATTCGCCAAAACAGATTTATAGCGAAAGTTCTACGATGACTGTTTTTTGCTATATCAAGCCCTAGCATCGTAAGTGCAACAAGTGTCATACATGCCATATCATGCCTTCTTTCAGGCTAGCTCTGATACCATGTTAAATTTTCATAATTTACTTTAATATGATCTAGGATCTTAACTAAGAGAACAACATGTACAACATATCTATAGCATATCAATCATGGAGACAATAATGCAAGCACACAAGAGACACAAAGATTTACTTGGGGAAAACCATAAAGGTGAAAAACCCCAATAACTTCCTCAGAGATAGATAGAGCAATGATACAACCCAAACATAAGAGATAGACATATCCTAGCAGCAGATCCTCCTCCTCCATAAGTGCACCACTCCTCCTTGAGTGCATGAGTGAGAAGTGAGTGATAAAATAGAGTGCCTCCCGCACTCTATTTATACTTGAATTGACTTGCCTTTTACATAAATCATGTAGGCTCGAACTTAACCACATAACATAATGCTGACTGGGCCGACCCCCAATAGGGTGGTCTAATAACCCTTCGACCCACATGACTTATATAGGGCCGACCCCAACAAGGTGGTCTAATAACCCATCAAGTATAAGTTACGACATTTACAATATAAATGACGACACTTCCGTATAGAGGAATAATACCATCTCTATACAACATACATATATGAAATACATTCCGAAGTTACATATACATCAACAATATATTAGTTATGATATTAGTTAAAATTTATTGTACCCAGCTTTTGGTGGTTATTATAAAATATCAATTATAATAATACTATTATATATTAGTTGTAATATTATTTTTTTTTGTAAGCTCCATAGAAAGATTATATTAGTATACAAAAAACAATAAGTACATGCACAAGTGTAGCAAGAATTTTATCATCCTACAGTGGCTTCTCACAGACCCGGGACTTCTAAGACTTAAACATAGACACATGGCCCTTGCATGGAGCATCAATCTAAGTCTATCAATGTTCATCTTGCATGCATGGGTGACCAAAAAAATACTGATCACGCTTATACTTGACTACATTTTCAAAATGAAGAGATTATCAAAATAGCCTCTATGGGCATAAAACCTAAACATAGTAGTCTGACAAAAATAGAAACTAGAAATTCTCAACAGTTGATAGCAACAAAAAAACAAACAATGAAAAACACAAAGAGTACTCAGAGTTGCAAGCAGCTTCGTTAACTTCAGGCTTTTCTTCCAAGATGGGGAACCAGTAGCCATCCCAACTAGGGCTATTGTCCATAGGATTTTTTAGTGGGAGCGCCTCAGTTTTCTTGAAGAAGGAGAGGTCTAATTTCCTGCTTCACTCCACCCTCTACCTTTTGCATCCACTAGTAGAAGCCACATTGTCTTTATCCTGGTCCTTGGGGGGTTCAATGCCAACTTGAGCTGCTTGAGCCTCTGCTATCTTGGATACCAGAGAAGGTCTTGGAGAGGAAGAAGAATGGTGAGTCAGAGCTGGAGAAGGAGAAGACATGGAATTGTTTCCTCCATCAAAACCCTAATGCAACATAAGAACCTGAGCCAACATGTTTTTAACCCACCATTAATTCCCGTGACGCGTTCTAGCTCGCTAGCCTACCAATTGTTGCACAACTTCTTCCTCTTCCCAATCGTCCAAAATATTATGTAAATAGGAAAGAATAGAACTTTCATAACCATTCTCAGAAGAGTTATGGTTCCCTCTACGGCCAGCGCGCCCTCTGCCTCTACTTGCACGCCGAGGGGTGGTGCGGAGCCTCCTAGTCATAATTGCAGGTGGAGAATGGAGAATAAAACCAGCCTTTAGCGAAATGCACAAGCAAGTGAGGGCCAGCGAGAACCAAACCTCACAAAAAATAGAAGAATAGAACCTAAAAATGTTCTTGAATTTGACTGCACCCAAGGTAGAGTTCTCTCCAATGCATAGGAAGGAAACACAGTCTGGATTCCCTATAAAAGACCGCAAAATGGAAACATTCATTACCAGAGTTCCTGAAATAATCCGCCTTGGAAGTCATAGAACAACTGCAAGGAGACATGATTAGAATTGTACCTTCACCCAAGCTTTGCAAAACAACGATGGCGATATGCATTAAATCCTTAGGCCTTGAGAAATGGGGGTAATTAATGGTCATAGTAAATGAGCCAGACGCTCTCCACCTGGAAGATCGTTCGAAGGGTCGTGTTATCAGACATGCAGCGTTTGAATCCCGAGGACACCCACATATGAGGTAGCTGTAATATTAATTACTATTACTATTATATATTATACACTGGTCACGTGTTACCTAAAAGATGGATGGGTATATCAGTTAAAAGTTATTGGACCCAAATTTTGACAATTATTATTAAATATTAATTATAATATAATATATTAGTTATTAGTTATAAAATTAATTACTATTACTATTATATATTATATATTGGTCAAGTACACCTGAAATATTGATGGGTATATTAGTTATGATATTAGTTAAAAGTTACTGGACCCAACTTTTACGGTTATTATAAAATATTAATTATGATATAATATTATTATATATTAATTGCTATTACTATTATATATTATATAACAGTCACCTATTACCTAAAATCGGTTAGCATATTAATTTCATTATCAATATCCAAGATAATTTCGGGAAGCTTGGGAAGTGGCCAGACAAATTATATTATTAAAAAAGTCTGGACTTATCACAAAATTATATAATAAAAAATTGTTTAAGAGGTTCTCCTTTTTGAATTTTAAAGCATTTTGATTAGCTAATACATGATGACATGGAATTTGAATTAGGGTTGAAAGGCAGCTCAAATGTGGATGAAAATATTGTCTACACTTCAGTGTAAAAGGAGGTGAATCTGAGTAACATTCATCACAAGGAAGAGAAGGAGATGACAAAACTCTTACATATCAAGATCCATATCAAGAAGACCAAGGTAGATGCTCTATGTGATTCTGATTCACAGGCCAATATCATAGTAGAATATCTGGTAAGTAATCTTGGATTGGAAGTACATAATCATCCTAGCCCCTATCCATTGGGATGGGTAAATAAGGATCTCACTAAGATGGATCTCAAATCAGGATACCACCAAGTGCGAATGAAGGAATAAGGTGTCTGGAAGACCGTCTTCAAGACTAGGAAAGGTCTATATGAATGGTTAGTAACACCTTTTGGTTTATATAATGCACCAGCTACATTCATGTGTTTGATGAATGATGCATTACGCCCTTTCATCAATTCATTTGTAATGGTGTATTTAGATGATATATTGCTTTATAGTGCTACCTAGGAAGAGCATATCTCACATATCAAGTAGGGGTTAGAGACTCTAAAAAAGCATCAGTTGTTGGCTAATCTCGGGAAGTGTGAGTTCGATTAGCAATCACGGGTGTATTTGGGGTACACGATTGGTGGAGGAGAAATTAATATTTATCCTGCAAAGATGGATCCCATCACTAAGTGGTCAACTCCTACAATTGTCACCGAAGTTCAGATATTTTTGGGGGCAGCACAATACCTTCAGAAGTTCATAGCTTCCTTTTCAGTTGCGGTTGTGTCTCTCCATGCCATAATAACCAGCAACAAGGGGTTCCAATGGAGAAAGAATCAACAAAAGGATTTAAGGAGCTCAAGCTAAAGATCAATTAGGCATCAATTCTTACATTGCCTAATTCGTAGAAGCATTTCAAATTGGAGACAGATGCAAGTCGGTATTCTATGGGAGCGATTTTGATGCAAGGAGGGAGGCAAGCATGCTATCAATTTGAAATGTTCCATGGTATCATCCTGAACTACCCTACATATGACAAGGAACTTTTTTCCTTGGTTCAATCTTTTAAGAAATGGAAGCATTATTTGATGGAAAACAAGACCATCATTCACACTTATCACCGGTCGCTATAGTATTTGTAGGCCCAGAGTAAGCTACAATAAACACGAAACTACAAGTGGATGGGATTTTTACAACAATTCCATCTAATCATAAAAAATAAGAATGGAAGTACAAACAACATGGAAGACATGCTATCAATACCACCTATAGCCAAGATCACAACTTCAGTTACTCTTATGCATATGGAGCCTTTCACCCATGATGCATATGTCAAAGAAAAATAAACAAAAAATGAGGACTTCAAGGAGGTATTTCAACAACCATAAGGCCAATTCCATGTAGAATAAGGTGATAGCGTGGCTGACATAATCTCCAGGATGGACAAGCTCTTTGTTAGTAACGGTGAGAGATTGCAACTCATGAGAGAGGATCACACCTCCAAAGTTGCAAGGAATTTTGGTAGAAGACAGTTTCCAACATACAAAGGTATTTTTATTGGCTTAGAATGAAAAAATATGTAGCTCAGTTTATTAGAGGATACATACTTTGTTGTACAAGCAAACCCAGTAATAGGAAGCAAGGTCTCTACCATCCCTTGCATATTCCTATGAGACCGTGGGAGAGCATCTCCATGGATTTTGTAGGTCATCTGCCAACCACTAGGAAGGGACATGACTATTTATTTGTCATTAGAGAAAATTTGAGATCTAAAATGGGCCTCCTAAGGAAAATAATAAAATAACAGTTAAAATAACAAAATAATATTTATGAATTTTGGAGGAAAAGATTTAAAAAAAAATACATTTTTTTCTTCGTATTGTCAGCATATATGCCTATTGTTTTACTCAAATTTCGAGCGAGAACACTCATTGGATGCAGAATTGAATTATGCATCCAACGAGTACACACACTGCAAATTTTGAGGTACACCACCCCATGAAAAATGAGAAATACATCAAAAAAACATGTTACTTTGAAAGTAACACGTTTTTTTATGTATTTATTGTTGTCCGTGGTGTGGAGTACCTCAAAAGTATGTAATGTCGGGCAATCATTGGATGCGGAATTTAATTTCGTATCCGGCAAGTGCTCTCGCTCGAAATTTGAGTAAAACAACAGGGAGATATGGAAAATACAAATTTAAAAAGTAGTTTTTTAAGGTCAAATATGTCATGTCAACCATTATGGTTGACTCTTTTCTTGAAATTCTATTGGTTCTTGAGTTCAATGGCTCTTTTTCTTATGAGGTGGCTCTCTTTCTTACGAGGTGGCTCGTATTCCTATGAGGCCCATTTTAGACCCCAAATTTGCTCTAATGGGTAGTTGAGAAATTCAATAATATGTTCATTCTTATTCCTTGTAAAAATATAATCAAATGACAAGAAGCAACAAACATGTTCTTTGAGTAGGTCTAGGTGCACTTTGGTATACCAATGAGCATCATTTTAGAGAAGGATACTAGATTTCTCAGGGCATTTTGGCCTACATTTTGGGAGAAGATGGAAACTAATTTGAAAAGATATATAACATTCCATCCATGGACAGATGGTAAAACAGAAGTAGTCAACAGGACATTAGAGCAAATTTGGGGCCTAAAATGGGCCTTATAAAAAAATGTTCCATGGATGAATTGGATTGAGTTGGATTTCTCAAACCAATAAAATTTCAATAGCTTTGGTCAACCATTATACTTGAGTTGGACATATGATGCTTATGTGTCATATTTTTATTTGACAATAGCTAACTCCATTAAAACCTCACCTTGGTTAAGATTGTGAAAATTTCATCTCGAAATACAATAAATATACTTGAATTAATAAATATAGAGTATTTCTCCAGATGAGGTATCAATTTAAATGCAGAGTAATATGGTAATGGATTGAGGGGCCAAGTGGCAGCCATCGCACCTAGGAGAGCATGGAGCTCTTAAATGTGAACCCTCGACAGATAATCACGCCGGCTACATCACTCAATTGCACTTAATGTTGGGACTCAGTCGCAAGATCTCGCTTGATCAGGAGATGGAAAACGTTATGTCGGACCAGGGTTCATCAATGGTGATTTGTACTCGACCTCTCTGGTAGTGTACCGGGATTTTTCCTCGGATTGATTAGAAGGGTTTTTTCAATACAAAAAGGCATCCATTTCCTATGAATTTTAGCATCGCCTGGCTCCATAGCACAAGCTTTCCATGTCATGGTTTTGCAGTTGAGCTTATTCTGGTGTTCCTCATGCCTCGCTTGAGACGCAGTGGCCACTCTTGCGGAGTGAATGGAGCTTGTCCCGCATGGATATCCATTCAGGAGAATGCATGATGATTGTGTGGTATCCCCATCAACTTTCTGAAACTTAGGAGGATAGTTATGTGAAGAATTATGTCTCCTCCACCCTTTGGGTGGATTCGGAGGTTTGGGGCTGCAAGGTCAAATGGTTCGATGAGAATGGAATATCTTTGGGCTTTGGTGAAGACCTGTTCTCTGGCTAGGACAATATAGAAAACAATTCAGCAAGCAAAGGATCCAATGGCATCAAGCAAATTCGAGATGAACACCTTCCCAGTCCCAGTAGTGGCCAAACTCTTAGCACGGACTCTAAGGGTCCCTTGGGAAAGGGGATTTAATGATGACCCTCCTCACTCTGGTTTTTGAAACTCATCAAAATGTGGAGGACCTCAAATTCATCATGGAGAAGCTAAATCGATGAATTTCATTTCTTATCTCAGCATTTGGCCATTCTGATATCCTCTATCGGATGACAAATTTCTTAGCTTAGGAAGCAGTTCTCTTGAACGAACCCATCCCTCTCCATGCATACATTTCTGAGGTTCCTTCGGTCGATGCATTCTAGTAATCAAGTTAGTCCAGGTTTCTTTTCATGTCAACTAGTTTTTGGCACTCTTTTGTAATTGTGGTTCTAGATAAGGATAGTTCAGTTCAGTTTTGTGTTGTTAAGCATGAGGGCTCTCTAAATCCCAATCTGGTCTTTTTCATAACCTTGAAAATTTTGCAAATGTCATATTGGTTGTATGGTTGGATCATTCTTCTCCAATAATTTCATGAATCCAGACTCTTGGATGTATACCTTTCCTCTCTTTTTTGAAGAAATATAATGTTTGCTAACTTACTACACACAAAGAGTTTTATATTATCACTACTTCCAAGTCCTTTAAAATATAAATCTTACATTAATTAAAATGTTGTTAGAGTAATTTTGAAAAACTAAAAACATTATATAATTAATCTTTAAAAAAAAATTAATTTGAACTCCATTTAAATATTTTTAAAAATAAAAATAAATAATATTTAATTAATTTGCGCTTCTCCCATAAATATTAAAATGTTCTCCCCAGAAAATTGGTGGGGAATTTTTGGAAACTCAAATATTGTCGAGACCTTTCCAATGGTACCAAGTACACCCAACTCTGAGTTAGAGAGAGAAATTTATCGCAAAACTACTTAAAGATTCATTTTTCTATCTCATCTTTTCTTATTTAGGATACAGATTAGTGTTAGGTAATTTCTTATTAATCTTATTCTATGTGTATAACTTGTAAAAACACAATATTTTATCTTATAAAAAGTAACATAATATATAATAATAGCTATTGATTATTATTTGTATTTTATGTAGTTTTATATATATACTATGAAAATTCTTAATTTTTAATATAAAAATGATATAAAATAAAATAATAATAGTGATTAGTTATTTTTAGTATTATTGTAATTATATTTTTCATTATAATTTTAGTTTTTTTTAGATTTTATTAAATATATTAAAAGTAGTGATATATTTATTAAAAAATTAAATAAATTAAATTTAAATTTAAAAAAATTACCTATATATCATTTATTGTGTGTGAACAATAAGATTTAAAAATAAAAATAAAAATTATTATATAAATTTTAAAAATTATCACTATATCATTTATTGTGTGTGCACAAGAATATAAATCTTTCATGAATATTTCGAACCCTCATCTCTTAACTCTACACTAATCTAACATACTTGTCAACTACTATAAATGAGACAATATAGGTTTACCTTCACGAGATAACACCTTTAACTTTGGCATGGCATATTTGTAGTGTGATGTGTTTTTTTTTTCTTTTTCCTTAGGAGGCCCATTTTAGAGTCCAAATTTGCTTTAATAGATTTGGTGCAGCTTTTGAGGGGTTACAATCAAAAGCATATAAAAACTTGGGATGAAAATATGATCTACATCCAACACTTTTATAATAGAGCAGAACACACTTCCATTAGAAAGTCCATGTTTAAAATTTGTTTTGGGGATCTACCACCTTCACTTCTAGATGTTGTTTATGGACGGCAAGGGGAAGTGGGAGAAGACACCATAGGTGAAGCATTAAGAATCAAAAAATTCATTGATAAGATCAAGCAAATACATTTACAAGTATAGGAGTTATTGAAGACGTCACAAGAAAAGTACAAGGCAATACATGACCAACACAAGGTTGAGAAAACATTAAAGGTGGGAGACAGAGTTTGGTTGCACTTGAATAAGGAAAGACTACAAGGACCTCGTAAGAAGATTAAGACATTCTGGTATGGTCCTTTTGAAGTGTTGGAGAAGTTAGGAGATAATTCCTACAGACATATTGTAACCCCATATATGCACATTTACTCAATAGTGAATGTGGAAAATCTGAAACTCTATCAACCTTCCATGTTGGACCAGGAACTAAGTTGAGTAGGTACTACCTTCTATAAAGGACTTAGCACCAAAGGCTCAAGAAGAGTTAGAAGAAGACATAGTTTTGCATAAGTCTAAAACAACCAGGCGAGGATAGTATGAACCCTAGCAAGTGGGGTCGAAAGGACAACTTCTAGGAAAGACTAAATGGTACTCCAAGGAAAAGGTAGAGGAAAAATTTCCTCACCTCATTAAATAAAAGCCTTTGGGGACCAAAAACCTCCCAAAATGGAGAGGTGTGATCCGAACTAGATCAATGTATAATTTGTCATTTGTTTTGGTACTTTATATGTGGAGAGATTGGATAAATTGGCTTGCAAGGCCCATTTTAGGGGCAGGTCTCACTTTGCAAATTTGGGGTCCGGAACCTTTCGGGCGAGGACTTAAATGACAATTTTTGGGGTCAAAAGTTCAACATTTATGTAATGCCCCTTGATGTGATACTACACTCTAATTCGTTTCCAATAGTGTGAGAAATGCCTCAATCAGAGTCAGTATGAAGAAGTTATGCCTCTCACAAGTTGACTTATCTTGTTGACACCGTGGTTCCAAGTGGATTCCACATCGACTCTAATTTCTCACACATGCAGAACTAGCCACATGTGGACTTTCAATAACATTCTAGAACATCTAAAACTCTAACCCTAATCAAGAATCGAGGCATGCAAAAACCTTAAAATTAACCCTAGATGGCTATCGGACTATGTAAAATATTGGGTTGTTAGGAGAAGAAGGGGTTCCATTCTCATGATGCTATTGTATTTTTTCACAGCTGAGCAACAACACCAAAGTGGATATTAAAGCATGATAGAGGAAGTAGGAGATCCTGTAGTAGGCATTCTTGCCTCAGAGTCATAGGTAATTCCATAGAGAGTACATTTTCCTTTGTATTTGCATTTTATATAAAAAGGTAAGGCGTAGTCCTCATTTATGGCTGAATTTTTCAGCGTAGTGGATTTTACTAGGGTAAAATTTGTGAATATCCATGATATTTTACGCATAACTAACATATAAATTCAATTTAATCAGATAAACACATTTGGCTACAAATCATTTGTCAACCCACAATATATGCAGTCTCTTCTTAGTCTTGTTAGTCCATGTCCAAGGAAAAGACTATATGTTCCACCATTTACAATTAGTTTGATAATAATACATCACCAAAAGTCATGTTAACAAAGTCAAAAAAAAAATTATTTCCAAAAATTACTTAACATTTGCTCTAAATTTGACATTTTTTTATCATTAAACCTATTAATAAAAATTATAAAATAAAATAATATTTACCTACATTGCAAAAATATTATTTATCTCGCATCTCATTTGAATATGACATAGGCCACTTCCCGAAGCCTCTCTGGCACCATTGTATCACTAATTTAATTTAATTGCACTTCTTTGTTACGCCAATCCAAGAGCCATCGCTACTATATAGATTTAATTTGACTTCTAAAGACATCCAAGCCAAATGACCCCACGGGCTTAGCAGTCAAAGTTGTTTTCTGGCTTGGGTTCTTGTTTTTTGATTTCCAAAGTTGTTTTTTGGTTTGAAAGTTGTTTTCTGGCTTGGGTTCTTGTTTATTGATTTCCAAAGTTGTTTTCTGGTTTGGGTTTTTGTTTCTTGATTTTTATTTTGTATGTTAATCTGATAAAAAATTGGAGATTTTTAAGAGGGGTCTTACATGTTTGCAAGTTCCAATAGTCCATTGTTTGTGGCTTGGGTAGTTGGGAGGAAAGATTGTTTCTTTCCCACCCAGGTTCAATTCTTGTAAGTGACTTTATGCTCTTATTGAGCTTTATTGTAATGATTGTATTTCAAGCTTTACAATTCCTGACAGATAATATGGCTTCAACTTCACAGTGGGGGAAATGTCAGGAATACATGTTTGAGTAGACATTTCAAGTCCATATCGCTCGCATTCACTACGATCTCCCCCAAGACGCACATGACGTTCTTCAACAAATTTCACACCATGAGAAGCAACGACTTCAGTACGTTATGTGGTCCACTGACAGATCAAGTTAAATTCTTCTCTCTTTGTTAAGCGTTCTATTTCTATCTGCATGCAGATTTTGTTTTATTGTTGTCTATTGCATTTATGTATGCATTTGATTAGTGCTTCTAATTTGATCCGAGACCTCCTTTAACAGACGAGAAATTGATATCGCTTGTATTTGAAATTTTTATATCATTTTGGCTCCATCTACTTGGTAGGCCTGCGATTGAGTTGAGCTACCATGGCCCCAATGTTTGTACAAGCCAAATCGAAAGAAGAGCTCAGTTTATGTGAGACCCCAATCTAGATGCTCTTCTCCACTATACATTATTGTTCCTCGTCCCACAACAACCCCCAAAACAAAGCGTTGAAGTGTACGAGGAGGGAATGTATATATCAGGGAGTTCATTGCAAGGTCTTCCAATTCAGAATATATATATATATATTCTTTTATGTAGCTTTTGGTGAATAAAAGTAACACAAATATTATCTAGTTGACGCCTACTATTGTTTGTTTTATTTCATGTATTAATTATCAAATTAATGGGCAAATCAAACTCTTTCTCTCAAAAAGCCCATTATCAAATGCCTGCGAGCTATCTCATAGTTTTTACGTCGATGGACGTGTGATCTCAGCCATCTCAGGGCTGATAAGGGCAATACAATGGCTCTCTTGATCCCCATGTCTTCAGATCTACAACAACCAAATTCAGAGAATGCCAAATTAACAATATCGGTTGTATGGAGTAGACGAAAGTTGGGAACGACCAGCTAGCCTCCATCTATTCAAGTGCTCTCACCCAATTTGTGCTTATTTGGAATAATTTGATGTCCAAACAGATGTATTATGATCTCAGATTATATTATATGGAAATATATCTCAATCAAACTTTCCAGCGCTTTCCAATTAAAATCCTAATTTTCTATTCAAAATATTTTGTACATGCCTTTAAATAGTTTTTAGTTAAAATAGATTTATCGCCAGCACTCTCCAATTAAAATCTTAATTTTCTATTCAAAATATTTTGTACATGCCTTTAAATAGTTTTTAGTTAAAATAGATTTAGGGCAGTTTAAATAGTGTACATACCTTTAAACAAGGTGAGCAATTGATTATGCTCGAAGGGTTTTGAGCTTTAATTTAACTATGTTCATCTTTAAACTTTGGTTTTGAAATAGTACCCAAATAGTGGTGCATATGCATAGCATTTGATATGAAGAATTTAAAATTCATAATTCAGGTTATTTATGTTAAAAATGGGCATGATATCATGCTGATTTTGGGTTTTCTTTACTTTTTAGGTCACATAATCCAATAAGACATGGTCAAAGTTTCTAACAGCATAGTTCCATCAAAGAAGGAACTTGGACTATGAAGAATTTTGCATAGATTCACAATTTCATATCAAAATGTTTACCTCAAAGTGAGTCAATTATGTAACCTTTATACCATGCTTACATCTTAAGCAATTAAAATCCCTTGAGGATAATGTATAGGCTCAATTTATTGGTTGGGCTATCGTTTAGAAGTATGCCCATGGGAATCTAGCAAACCTGGGTTCAATTGTAGGGGCTTTTGTGACCATAGAGACAGACATGCTATAATTCAAGTTTCAATATATTAGTCATTTTTGTTTTTCTTAACTTTCTAGGTCATTAAATCTAGTAAGAGTGGCTTAGCAACATTGTTTGATCATGAAAGGGACTTGGACTTTGAAGGAAGGAACTAACATTCACAACAGAATTTTGACCAAATCCACATCAAAATGTTTACATCAAAGTGGGTCAACTTATGTGATCTTTATAGCCATTAAAATCCTTTGAGGGTAATGAATAGGCTCAATGTGTTGGTTGGGTTGTGGCTTATGATTATGCCAAGGCAAATCTACAAAAATCGGGTTCAATTCCAAGGGCTTGTGCCCAAATACCCACAAATAGGGATGGCCTTGTACCAAAGTAGTTCGTGTGAAAAGATATAATGAGCTCAACCTTGTAGAACCCAATAAGAAATGCACACACAAACTTTCAGTTTTTTCTCAAAACACTTCCAAGATCTAATATGTAAGACTGCATTTCTTGAAGTTCATTATTTCAGAAGCTTGGCCATTTTATGAAGTCTCTGAAGTTGCAAGCTTGCATTTATTCAAGTTCATTATTGCAAAAGCTTGGCCATTTTGTGAAGTGTTGAAGTTTGAAGTTGAGAATATGTTTGAGCTTTAGACTTTTAGGTGCATATCAAACTAATTTTCATTGAATTATATTAATTATATATGCACTCAATGCACCTTGAAATTTACGCATAATTACACAAAAACCTTGTCACACACAAGCATGCAGAGATCATTACTTAGAAATTAATATCCTCCTCATTTTGTATTTTTCATTGTTATTGCAAGCCTACTTGGAATATGAAAGGGGGTAAACCGTGGTGTTTACCAGTCACTCCATGGGAGAGGCTATTGCTTCTTTAGCCATTGTTATGCATGCTAGATATATAGTTGTGGCCCAACAAGCCTAGATCTATTTTATATTTCACATTTTGATTCCTTTTGACTAGCGATGATATTTTGGCACAAGCAATTCGTTGCAAGAGGTGGTCGAACCAATTATGTTGTGTAGTTTAGGAGATGGTGTCTTCTCTCAAATCTTGTTGGTCCATTCTACATCTATGTGTAAACCCTTTGAGGCATTATTTCCCTATTATAAGAAATCCTTACAAAGTGCATAGGAGATTTTGTGTTCCATTGACACAACAATGGAAGAATCCCTTCCTCCAGACTTAGATGGCATTAGTAAGTTTATCAACATTGCAATCCAACATTGTTCGACCGTGATGAATTATAGTAGCTCAATCAACATGAGTCCCAACAACCCCTTGATAGTTATTGTAAAGACTCTAGTCAAACTAAGCCCTTGAAGTCCATTTGGGCATTATATATTCTGCTTCAACAATGGTGGGATTCAAATAGAAAATCATTTTGTTGATTTTGTTTTGCTATCCATCCTCTATTATGCTTTTCAACAACTTTTGTAGTAACTTCATTATTGACAAATCTAGCATGCCCAAGCACTATTACATGTTATGTACTTCATTATTGATAAGTATAGCGTGCCCAAGAACTATTACTTGTTATTTACTATATTTTATAAACAACAATTTTTTTTATAATAAGACCCAACAACTTTTATGCCAAAGGCTTTAAAAAATGAAAATAAATAAATAGACTTGGTCCACATTATTTAATATATTTTATCAAATAAAATCTTCAACAATTGCACCAAATGCTTCGTTTTTTTTCTTAAACATGAGATAACTTTCCTAATATAAGAAGGAATTTAAAATGTTTTAAAAATGAGAATATATACCATTAAATGCAAATACCTTTGAAAATACAATAAAATATCACACATCTAATATGCAAGTTGAAGTTGCAAAGCATTATGTTCTTTTGGGTAGAATTATAACATTATTTCATAATTTAAAAAGGTAAATTTTCAATGTCCAAATTATTATGAAATTTTACTTGGGAAGAATTTAAAAAACTATTATAAATGAGAATATATATCACTAAATACAAATAGTTTATAGCTTTGAAAATATAATAAAAATATCAAACAAACTAATGCAAAGAGTTATTTATTATGCATTTTGAAGTTGTAAAGCTTTACATTTTTTTGATAAAGTTGTAACACTATTTCATACCCAAGAAAGTAAATTTTCAGTATTAACTAATATTGAATTAAAAAAAGTTTTATAAATAAAATTATATCACTAAATACAAGTGTATTTGAAAATACAATAAAATATCAAACAATATTTCATACAATCTAATGTAAGGAGAAATTTAATATACATTTTGAAGTTGCAAAGTATTATGGTTTTTATAGAATTATAACACTTTAATACTCAAGAAAATAAATTGTGTCAAAATGAATATTAAATTTTATTTGGGAAGATTTTAATAAGAATGTATATTACTAAATGCATTTTTAAAGATACAATAAAATATCAAACAAACTATAATTTAATATGCATTTTCAAGTTTAGCATTATATTTATATTTTTTTAATAAAGTTATAACATTATTCCATATTCAAGAAAGTGAATTTTCAATAGCAAAATAAATATTGAATTTAGATCTTAATAATACTTATTTACATCTTCATAATTTTTAATATATATATATATAATATTTTATTTTAAAAAAAATTAATAGCTTATTCTTATTCTTTGTATTTTTTAAACTTATTCCTTCTAACTCTACCTTTCTAACTTTAAAGGAAGAACCTAAGCTACATACAACTCCTATTTATTCTTTATTATACCTGCCAATCTTTATTATACCTGCAAAGGCAAGTATATACATCTTCATAATTTTTAATATATATATATATAATTTTTTATTTTAAAAAAAATTAATAGCTTATTCTTATTCTTTGTATTTTTTAAACTTATTCCTTCTAACTCTACCTTTTTAACTTTAAAGGAAGAACCTAAGCTACATACAACTCCTATTTATTCTTTATTATACATGCAAAGGCAAGTATATAGCAATCGATTCAAATTCAAACTTTTTTTACTTTCTATTAATACTTAAAATACTTTACAATGTTTTCCTATGTTTTTTAAAGTTCTTTAATATTTATAAATTTAATTTAATATTTTAAAAATATAAAATATCTATTTGAATTTTTTAAATTGAGTATTCTAATTTTTGATTGGTTAAAAAGTTGGATGTGACAATTTACCCCTGCTGAGATAACAAATAAAAAAAGAAAAATCCACAAACTATCATGTGTAACTAGAGGACAATGCTCATTAACACTGAAAAACAAATTAAAAATAAAAACAAATCATAAGCTACCATGTTTCATTGGAGGACAGTTATCATTAAGATGGAAAATAGTGCTTAAGATGGAAAATAGTGCTCATTAATGGAGAGGCAAAGGACTTGCCCGCACTTCACATCTCTGTAAACTCAAAGATCAATCCAAAGATGAACCAAACTAACTCTTAACTATTTTTGTTTTTTTACATTATTAACTTCACCAATCAACCTTTCATATTTCGAGGATGCATCATTAAATAAGATTGCTATGCTTTTGCTCTCTTTGAAGTTAGGGATGTGTAGTGATGTCATTATACGATCCATGCTTCTATCATCTTAGCTCAAAATCATGGTTGCAGTCTGTTCAATATGCATCCCACAGTCTGCATTCCCCAGTACACGTCACCCAACACCAACATGATCAAATGACACATTGGAAACCATTTTATCTTTCTTGGTGTGTTTCCTTGTCTATGAGAGAAGATAATGCGGTTGACGTTTCGTTTCCATGCCCTTGATAGAGCTTAGTAGCCGTATAAGCAGCTGATTCTTTTTAGTAAGCACCATTTCCATATCCAGCAACAAAGACAGAGGTAGCTTAAGAACCAGTTGGATAACCAGAACCAGTTTACTCAGTAGATCTTTGCCATATGGCTCAAACACTACAACAGTTAATTCTCTACTGCAAGTGGATCATGTTGGCTAATTAAGCGATGCCCAACTTGTACTAAACGCAGAGCTAATGGAAGATGTCCCATGGACAAGTTTTCCGATTAATTATTATTTTTCCTTGCATTAATGGTCCAACAGGGTTTTGGGGATTATGCATCAACACGTGCCTCTTCATGATTCGTGAATTAAGCATCTCTTTTTTCCTTGAATAATTTTAGTGAATAAGCTATTTAAGAAACACAATTTTTTTTCAATTTTTTATATTATTACAGATTGTTGGTATCCCAGAATTTAGTCATTGAAATTACGATGCATAAGCATTTCATAAAACTAAAGATTTAAAAATCCATTTATAATGGCTAGGTTATTCTTAAATTTAAAAAATGATATTATGTAAATTTTGTAGAAATAAATTTGTCGAAATTTAGAAATGTGAGCACGTTATTCCTTATAAAGTTTGAAGAAAAATAAAAGCAATAAACTATTGAGCTGTATATCATATAATAACAAAACGTAATCAAAATTAGAGCCAATTCGTTTTAATCCTTGATTTAAAAATTAATTGAAATGCCATAGTGGGTATTGAGATAGGAGCACACTTCCACTATTGCATATGTCTTTTCCATCATTATTAAACTATATACAATTATTAATTAAATTATTTATAAACTATTTCTAAAACCGAATTTTTAGACCATATACAATTATTAATTAAATTATTTTTAAACTATTTTTAAAAGGCAGGTATAAGCAGCTTTGCTGCTATTTTTACTTGTTTAATCAACATCTCATAATATTTTTGAATAATCCATTTCCATTTTCTCTCCATGTATAAAACCAAATATTTGAATAGTCCATTTCCATTCTCTCTATGTATACAACCTACTTGGACATTGGAACGTCAAGTCACAAATAAGTCGAGCATTAATTATCCATGCTTGCTGATATGGAGCAAGCACTTTGTTCACACTAGTTAAAAATTGCAGATTCATTTATTGTGTATAATCAAAATGGTACTGTGAGAGACATTTTTCTAGAAGGGTTTTTTCAATGTTCCCCCAAAGTTCCGGGACGGCGGGAAGTGGGAGCGGGGAGACGCACATTTGGGGCGCGTGGAGACCACCCCCAAATTTTAGGAAAATTCAGGGGGGACGAGGAGACGCCGGGGTCATAAAAATTCTAAAAATATAAAAAAATATGAAAAATATAAATCCCAACAATAACAATTCACCCCGTGCAAATTAGTAAATTAGTAAATACTACATTCATCATTGTGCAAATCATGCAATGTAATTTTGAATCTAATAAATTAATAATGCAAACACATTACATGATTCATCATGATTATATATGATTACCCGGACACCTAGAAGGTTCGTTGGAGGTTTGTAGTTTCGTGCGGGACGCCCAGACGGTTCGTCGGAGTTTTGAAGTTTCGTGCAGGACGCCAAGAAGTCCCCCCCAAGTTTCATCATGGAGAAACGAGTTTCGCCACAAACCGAAACGTTTCGCATGGAGTTTCGCCACAAACCGAAACGTTTCGCATAGAGTTTCGCCACAAACTGAAACGTTTCGCATGGAGTTTCGCTGAGTTTCTCCCAAAGCCAAACATCCTGAAACATTTCGCATGGAGTTTCACCATCCCCGAGACGCGGGGAAACGCAGAAACGCGTCCCCGACCCTGCGGGGCACGTCCCCGTGGAACACTGGGTTTTTTTATACACGTTTTTCATGAGAAAGTACAACCAAATTATCAAAACCAGTAGCAAGGTTCAAATGTGAAAACAAATACAAATACAATGTAACGAAAAAATACAGTAAGGTTCCAATACAGGAGTATACTATAAAAATGTATCACGGGATCAGATATTACTTCTTATAGTCTAAAATTTATTTAACTCTACTGCAAGTGTGCAAGTGTGGATGAGACCTCAGCGATTGGTTTTCTCAGTGTTTGTGATACCATGTTGCAATTTGTTTATAATTGAGTTAGACGTCATATCCCTGGCTTTTGATCAACTATATAAAGCTTATTCTAACTTTAATAGAAGTACAAAGTGACCTTCACAATTTATGCACACTCGTGTTTTCATATAACTTGGAAAGTATGCTCAAGTTCATATAATTCCAAGAAGTATCGTTCACGACAGAGACGCTAGTTAATTATTGGACAAACTAAAACTGCTACTTTTCCCAGTATTACTTCCATACAATTTTAGAACAATCTTTAAGTGTCAGCTCCGTAGGTTAGAAAATTTTGACAAATTTCGTTCTGCTCTTCTGCTGCCAAATTTCCTTACAGCAAAAGCTGCTGAATCTTGATATATGATCAAAACAATTATAAGCATTGAATCTTGATATATGATCAAAACAATTATAAGCATATGGACTGCTTGAGAAAAGTATATGAGCTAGTTGAAGTAAGAACAAATGGAATAAAATTGTTATAGCAATTAATGAAAATTCTCAAAAAAGTGCCAAAACTGATAAAAGAAATGAATCCAACAATATGCCTATCTGTCATAACAAATGAAAAAATTCACATGCAGACATTACAACGAAACAAGAACGAAAATAATGTCCCGCAAAAGGGTGAGGGTCTAATACTTTAATTACCAAAGCTACAATTGCAAAATAATTGTTATTGCTCTAGTATCTGGAAACACAACTGAGGACACCAAAAAGCTTCAGTTAGGTAAGTAAAGCCGGTGTACTTGAATCAGGATGCAGCAAAATTTGGTAATAGGAGCTCATGGATTTACAAGAATGCACATCCAGAAAATACTTTTTCTGCTGGTCCAGTCATATATACATGATTATCGTTTTCATTCCACTCAATCTCCAGTGGACCTCCAGGCAAATCAACCAAACATTTCTGTTCTCCCATGCACGATGACATTTTCATCAGTAAATTTTAGTCAGTATAACAAAAGAAATTAGTGTATTGAATTGCTTCATGTCAGTTTGAACAATGAATCTTATGTTACCAAAACCAAGAGATGGGAAACGAAACAGAAGACGAGAAATCAAAATTACATTCACATCATGTTTAGGTGTTTCATTTTTACCTTTAATGGTTGTTTCTTTAAAATGCCTCCATGGCAAGAGAATCTCCAAGAAACAGTGTTTCTATAAAGTCCACTAACATATCATAAATCTATACCAAGAATTTATCATGAATGGTTAAGATCTTACACACCCTTTGTGAACGACCTTCCAAAACTGCTGCAACAACAACAGCACAGGCTCCTGTCCCACAGGCCAATGTCTCTCCTGCACAAGGAAAATCTCATATACCATCCACATCATTGGAAAACGATTGAAAATTTAAATTGTAATGAATACAAATTATGCATAATTCTACAAGCTCGAGAAATATCTCCAGAAAGGTTAACAACAAGGTGGCTTATGGCTCCTTATAAAGGGTAGATATTTAAAACAAAATTTTAATTATCCTTTTTATTTTGTTTCACTTGAGAATGTTGTTTCCAGAAGGTATTCTTGTCAATGGGGTCTAGATTGGGTGGTTAAAGCGAGGGTTTGTTATCCTCCTCACCCAAGTTCAATTCCCATTTGTGATATGCTTGCCCCTTGTCGGCCAACTTGCCTCCACAGGAAGCTACTTCAAGTGGATGGGGCCAAGTATGATTCCTGGACGACTTTAAGGAAATAAATTCCCCTATCATGACTGCTTAGCCAAGAATTGTCTCCACAAGTGCACAAATGAAAATCCTGTCATTCACTGGAAAGATTTTACTGACTTTCAAGTTACTCCGAAAGTGTTTACACCATGTTTGGGGTGCTTCATGAGATTTGGGGTAGATGGTGCATGTTCAACCCTTGGATGGTTTGAGATGGACTGTAGCATGAGAGATGGTCTGTTTAATAATTAAACTAATTAATTATTAAATACATCACTTTAAATGTGACCCACTTTTATAAATTACAAAAATGTCTTTATTTACATAAAAGTCACTTTATTACATAAATACACAAGGAACAAAACTTTCTGGTCCCCCTCATCACACTCACACCAAAAATATGAGGGAGGACCTCCAAAGTTATCTTTTTCAACAAATCCTAGGGAAGCCCCCCTTGGCCTTTAAGAGCAGGTCAAAAGAGAGAAAAGTTGGCACTTAGGTGACAATTGTCCCTTCTCTTGTAGCTGTTCTTTGGTAGCACTCGTGGATTGGGACTTTCCCACTCAAGTGTTAATCGAAACTGTAACAGGTCACATTTTACTTAGGTTTATAGCAGTAAGCATTATGAAACCTGGTTAGAAAATAGTTAATATTTAACTGATCACTAAACAATATTAATACTACACATTATTAAAACAACACAGCTCAGGATTCTTCATGCTACTTTCAAGAAGAGAGGAATGGAGAACTAACAAAGAAAAGTATATTAAAATTTCACGCTTGTTAAGTTATACAATTTTGAAAAGCCAACAAGTATCTCTAGGAAGACTCACTCAAAGAAAAGGCAATTGCAATATGTTATTCAACTTATTTGGCATTGCTAACACATACCTTTAGTTCCAAAAGGACTGGTATGGAGTTCTGGATGGAAAGAATACAAGGTGGAAACACATTCAGGATTCGAATGGTTGAGATTCAACAAAGTTGCCTTGCTGACGAAAAAAAATGCAGTGGAAAGGCCTTTGTAGAATCAATAGTTCTTTCCTTGAAACCTCCATTTGTGTGAACAATCCTTGTTCTCCATATTGATACCGTTTAACATTGGTACATTTCAACTTGATCCCATGGATACATAGAAAGGCAGACAGCAGTTTTGGTGCCTAGTCTGTGTTTGTTGGTTAGGCTGCTACTAAATGAAAATAAGTGAATGAGGACGACCTTTGTCAATTTATTGTTCATCAATATTTTAAGTTATTTATCATTATATTAATAAGTATCATGGAATCAATCTATAAAAGAAATTTTGTTGGTGTGAATGTTTGAAGAAACACATTTGCTGCCTGAAATGTTATATGACAATAAAAACAACACACCATTAATCTCAATGGCGTGAATGAATTTACAGAAGCATCCTACTACATGTTATGATTTTGGAATTATTGCAACAAGTACATGAAATAAACTACAACCAAAGATCAGGAATAGAAAAGCTATCAACTAAAGATAAACGCAGGACTAAACTTAAATTACCATGATATTGATAGAAGCATTACGGAAAATTCAAACATTACAGAAAGAGCAAAGCTCACCAGCACCACGCTCCCAAACCCGCATTCGCAGATGACTAGAGGAAAGAATTTGCACAAACTCTGCAAATACCCAAAATCCAAAGAACAGAAATTAAATACTTTCAACAATGTTGATATGCTCAAATAGAACGTACTCAAAATATTGGTCCAGAGATGAAATTGAAAAATGAGAAAAACAGTGCAATGGATGCTAACCTCTAGAGAAAAAAAAGCACGAGTAGAAACAAAAACATAACATCTCTCAACTTTACAACAAATGAAGCACTGCAACATTCTAATATATAACTGAATATCTTGCGTATTCCTATCAATCTCTTCTCTCCAATACCCACACAGCCAAACCACTTGACAAAAGCATGGCTGCAATAATCCTAAAGCTTAGTGAGATCATTATGAAACTCTATTAAGTCCTTGTTAAAAAAGTCCTGATTAATTGGGTGAATAGTAGTGCTCCCCAAACCTTGTGTACACATGAGCTCTGTGTACAACGAGGCCATCAAATTTGAATTGAGTTATCATCAAGAGTGGAAGCAAACAAAAGTAGCAATATAACTGAATGCAGTCCTAACTAGAGAGCACCAATTGCCAATATTGTGTACAATAAAACTGGGCACAGTCCTACCTAGAAAGTGGCAAGGAAAGGCAACAAAGGAAGACAAATGGTCAATGTTCTTGGTAAGGAAAACAGGGACATCATAGTAAGAATCACAAGAAAGCTAAACCTGGGAATACATTATTGTGTCAGTGGCGCCAACCTAGTGATCATGAGCACGATACTTATCCCAAAAATAAGAAAGTAAACATTTTGTAGGAACTGGCACATTTGCAGTGCAGAGCCGGTCGGGCACATGATAAAAATGGCTAAAGTGAACAAGGACAAGGATGTGATTAAGGACTTATAGACAAAGGAGAATGGCTGACTGCAATCATCAAGGCAAAACATAAAGATACATCCAGGCATAGAAGAAAGAAAAATCCTGTAGACAACTACATAGAGCATAGACTTCTCACAATTATTGGCAGGCCATTTTGGGATCACCATAGAAAATGTCCATCTCAATGGCCACCGAGGACTTTTCTAGATGAAAAGGATCTTTTCTGGAGAAGAGTACAGACGTACAAATTACAATTTCGAATCTAAGCCCTAATGAAGGAATTCTAGGGTATGGAAAAAAATTGGGATTTGGGTTTTTTATTGGCCAAAGATTAAGCCTTTTTGTGCATGGTTTGATAGGACATATACTCACTGGGGATAATATTCAGAAGCATGGATATTAAGGCCCTTAAAAATGTGTTTTCTATAATGTTGCAAAGGAGTACCAAAGACATTCTTTTGCAGAGTCCCTTTAATTTAGTTGTGAATGACTCACCAATTTGGTGGGTGTTACCGGGCAAACTAGCAGGGCTAGTGCCCAGTAAGCACATGCACAGACTTGTGACCCAATGTCACCTTGATCACAAATCTTTAACCTCTTCGGAGAGTCTTGACCTCCAAGGGGGGAGACCTTATAGAACACCTGTAAACACTTAGCCACCAAACTCTAGATCTTATTATGCAATTTGTGTTAGTGACCAGTACCTTTAAGGAGTCAAGTATAAGATAATGAAGGCATAAAATATGAATGTCGTAAGGTGTTATCAAACAGAGGTAAACTTGTCACTGTTATAGCAATGTTTTTTTCAAAACAATTATATTGGGCATGTAATCATTCATCAAAGAAGGAAGCAAGTTGTATGAGTAATAATGCAACAAATGTAACTAAGGCAACTTCAACATTCATAACCAGTTCAGGACAGCTATCAGCAGTATACTGAAACAAAGATTTTAACCAATGATTATTCAACAACAATGATATGCAAACAGTGCTTAGTATGTGCTAGACTAAATTCAACTTGAAGAGATGCACTGTAGCAAATTTAAGCAAGTTAATTAAGGTCTGATATATCAATACTGTAGCATGCAAGCAGTGACACTTCCAGCTAAATATCCAACAGTAGTTAAGGTCTTGTTTTATGAGAGTGACCAAACACTTGCTAACCTTTTTAATGCTATTTTTCTGTGTGTTTTTATGGCAGGTTTCAGGACAGCACTGTAGTGTACAGGCTGCTATATAGCAGACCTAGGATAAGTTATGAAGGGGCTGAAAAAGGGAGCAGCAAGGGCTGAAAGGAAAGGAAAGGGGCTGCAAAAGCAAGGCCGAGGCCCTAGGAGGATTGGACGAGGGCAGGGTAGGCTTGGGAGAGGAGGGCTGAACCTCTTATAGAGCAGGCCGAGGGTTTTAAAGGCCGGAGATGTGGAGACCGAGGACTGATAGGGAAGGGCGAGGGCTAAAGGAAGAAGGGCGAGGGTGTATGAGGGAGGAATAGAGCAAGCCGAGGGTGTATGAGGGAGGAATAGAGCAAGCCGAGGAGGAAAGAGAGGGGGTCGAGGGATAAAGAGGGAAGCCCTGGCCCCTAGGGCTGTTAGGGTTTGGTTTTAGGATTTCTTAGGGTTTTTTATAATAAATGAAATAAGTAAAAAAACAAATAAAAGGCCTAGTTAAATACAAAAAATTCTATAAATTTCAGACCTAATTCTAGCCCTAATTCTACCATGAAAATGCAAAATTACAAATGCAAATGCAAGAAGTTGATAGAAAAGAAATTTTGATAATACAAGGGCTTTTGATGGATGTAGCCCTAAACCTAGGCCTAGAGGAGAGGTGATCAGCCTCCCTCTTGGACTAACTTTCTCCTTGTCGCTAAACTAGGGCTTCCCACAACGACCTCTAGGGTTTGTTGAGAGAGCCTAATTGTTACGATGGTACCAGCACCAGCGAGCTTGTAGAGGTACCCCAGGGAGAGGGTGTCTTTTTCCTAACCATGAGGGGTGTTTAGCCAGCTCATTCTGAGGTAGGGGCATGGCCAAACCCTCTGGTTTCTCTTCTGGAAGTACTATGGCTTAATGGCATCGCTGACTGCCTCATGAAAGGGTTTGAAACCCTGAGGTTGGTGTCCGGGTCTTCCAGCGGTGGGTCACTGGGTCACATGCCCCCCACCTTGTTTCAACACTCCAGTGGCAGTTGTTCCAACGCTGAGACTCGTTCTTATCTTCCGAAGCACATCCAACACCCTCCTGGTCCTCTAGTTCAGCAGCGCCCTCCCTAGGGGCCCTCCTTCAAAGGATGGCATCATCCTCCTGGCACACTGTTTGATTGCTAAAAGGGGGGGGGGACGTAGAGGGTTTTCATCACTGTTGGGGTTAGTTCGGGCATGACGACCCCCCCTGTACAATCTGGCCTTTCGTTTCGTCAAATTTGGCCTTGTTTAACATATTTTAACACCTAGTGGGTAAAATACCCCAGGTAGCCTACAATAGGCCATCTTTAGATTATTTTATATTATTTTTGTTATATTTTTAAGTTGACATTTTTAAATATTAAATTGACCTTATTTTGTGTAAAGTGAGTGTGAGATCATATAAATAAGATCTCCTCACTTCATTTTAGACATCAACTTTTGGGATAATTTCATTATGTCTGCTATTTGCCCCAACCAGGGCTTTTTGAAGGAAGGCACTCCTTGATGAAGGTTATTTTGCAAGTTTGAAGCATTTCTAGGAAGTTTTTCTTTTGTTCATGCCATTGCTAAGGTGAGGCTAGAGTTGTTTGCTTAACACATGCACTTGGAGGTATCTATACTTTTAGTTTGATATCTCTTTGTCAATTTGTATGAAAGTGATGCTTGTTAGGGTTGAATGAAAGCCATTGTTGCTTCATTTTGTCTTGATTTGCATTTCATTTTTGTCATTGGTCACCATAGCATTCAAGCTTGAGCTTTAGGTCTTCAAGTTTTGCTAAGCTAGGTATCCTCAACGAATCCTAGAGATTGTTGAGGTTAGCTCTAGTTGCCAAGCTTGCCAAGTACCATCTCAAGGAGGGTAACTCCTCTCATTGATGCCCTAGGGTTTGGTGGCTAGCTCTCTCTTGAAACCCTAGGTTGTTCTACATCATTTAACCTAAATTAAACTTGTCTTTTCATGTGTAATTCTGCATTTTCATGGTAATATTAGGGTTAGAATTAGGTCTGCAATTCTATGATAAAAAGTTAAAAACCCTAAAAATATTTTTTTTTTTTTAAAATTGCATTTTTGGCCTCCCTAAAATTTCGGCCCTTCCTCCTATAAATTCGGCCTGTCCTATTTGTCCCCAGAAACCCTAGGGCGAAATTGTAGGAAGCCCTAAAAATATAAAAACCTCAAAAATCCTAAAAAACCTAATTTCTGAGTTGTATTATTTGGTAAATATTATCTTAATTTAGATTTTCATTGTTCTAAGTTAAATTTATGTATTTTTCACAACTTCTAAATTATTAAGGGTCTGATTTTCTGAGTTTCAGCCCTTTCTATCCTTTTTCTCCACCCATCACAGCCACCTTCCTTCACTCCATTCACTGCCCTATCCTCCTCTATCTACGCCCTTCCATTTCTCCTTTCACTGCAGCCCTGAACCGTGTCCTCTTCCTTTCCCTTCGGGAGCCTCATTCGCAAGCCTTCTTTTTACACAGGTCTGCCCTATTGAGCAGCCCTTGTGGTGCATTAATTATCTCATCTTTACCTAAAACATTAACTCAGCAAACAAACACAACAGAGGTTAATTTGGGTTAGGTTTTGGTTTAGTAAAGTTTTTTTTGTATTTGTCTCATTTTTCTACACTGTTTGGAGACGTTTTGGTGTAATTATACCTCAGAGACACTTCATTTACAGATCTGGAAAATACACATAATACATGTTATTTCTGTGTTAATGATAATGCTACCTGTTGTGTACTAAAGTGAATGACACAGTCATACTTTCCAGTTTTGATATCGAGACTTTGGTTAGTCATTGGTATAAGATGTTTGATGCCTAAAGTTACGTATTGGCAGTTGATCATTGTGAATGACTGGTACATACTGTTTAATGAATATCAAATGATACTTGAATGCTACTAAATTTTAAATGCTGATTTACACATCTTTATATGTATTTCTTTCAAGTTTACTGTGCAAGTAATATCCAGAATTTCATGTGCAGCAGGTAACATACGTTGTAATATTGTTTGGCTAGGAGAGTGTTGATCTAAATGCTATTTATTTGACATACACTTGGTACTGATATAGGCATTACATATCTTGATTGGTGGGCTATTGATGACTATTTATAATATGAGGCGTTGGACACTTATTATCTCACTCATCATTTGAGCCTGATTATTCCTCATATGTATTCATAAACTCTGCAAACTTAATTAGTGATGTCTATTGGCATGTCATAAGTGACATTCATATGATATTGATATATTTGATTGAACCCTACTTGATTGCATAAAGTATAGGGCTTGTTGGTGACTTTGCTAATGACATCTTTTTGCTTATATCAAATTGATGAACAAAACTGACGTAGTGAAATTTATGGTTTGTTACCTTCATTGAACGACCAGTCCTTGCATCATTACAATTACTTACTTCTGCTGCTATAATTGTATTCTAGTACATGACATCAACAACTTAATGCATATTTATTATTGGTTGAGGTTTATTGGCAATATAGTCTTTTGATCCAATATTGATTATCTTATTGCATCTCATTGAATGATCTAACTAGGCTAATACTCTTCGGTGATAATATTGGTAATTTTGCACCCACTGGCGTTGATCACAAATGTTATTGACTCCATTAGGCACTGGTCTAATTATAGGATAGCATAGAAGATACGTTTTGTGGTTGTCTTAGTGTTTTACAGGATTCCATAAGGACACTTCTCCTTGGAGGTTTCGACTTCCGAAGAAGTTAGAACAGTGACCGAGGTGACATTGGGTCACTATTCTTAGTTGTGCTTACTGGGAATTAGCCCTACTAATTTGCCCAGTAACACCTAATCTAGGGAAAACTTGGAGATCCAAGGCCAAACTAGGGAAAACCTCCTATGGGTAGCATTTTCCACTATGCAAAGTTGACAGAAGGCAGAAAAATAAGCCAAATTTAGAAAAAATGCAGCCCTAGGACCACCATTCAATCATCAAAGAAGCAAAATTAGCCTACCTTCACCAAGAAAGACAAAAACATGGCTAAATAGAGCTTTGTGTTATTCCAATAATTCCTAGCATCCACCACGCATGAGCAAGACCTTAGAAAACATCCCAAATTTCATCCACAAGAGCAAGAAGAAGAAACTCCAAGAGGTGTGCATCACTTTCCAAAAGACTATCTTGGGTAAAAGAGCAACATAATGTAATTTATCCCTTGTGTTATGATTTACAAATGAAGTGAGGAGATTTTATTTATAGTCTTCTCAACTCACTTTTACAAAATAACCAGGCCGACAAGCCAATATAACGTCAATGTAAAAATATAACATGAAATAATATAAAATAATCTAAAGAGTGGGTAACCTGGAGTATTTTCCCCCTAGGTGACCAAAAACTAATAAAAATAACTAAAACTGAACAAATGGCTTCACTCGGAAAGGTGGAGTGAGCAGGGGGGATCATCATTTCCCATCTAACCCCAACTGTGCTAAAAAATCCTCAACGTCCCCCCTCTACAATCTTTTGGGCTTGGTGACCAAGGATGACATCATCACTGAGAACGCACCAAGGAGAGGGCACTCTGCTGGAAAGGGGCCAAGATGGGTGCATAGGGTGACCAGAAGAGGAGGCAAGTGCCTCAGAGCTGAAACACTATCACCTGTGTGAAAAACAAGTAGGGGATCATGTGACCTAGTGACCTGGCCCCAGGACCCCTGAACACCAACCTCAGGGCTACAAGGCTCAGAATGAGGCAGTCAACAATGCCACTAAGCCATAGTACTACTAAAGGAAGGATCAAAGGGTCCGGCCATAACCAAGTCTCAGAAAGTGCTAATAATACCCCCATCATGGCCCTGAAGAAAAATGCAACCCCTCTCCTTGGGCAGACATCTGAATGTCAGCTGGTACTGGTACAACATAACACTAGGTAAGCATTTTGCTCACTTTCCTGATCTTTCAATACTTTCAACCAATATTCCACAAGGAAATTTCCAGATGGATCTTCTAAATCATCTTTGCAATCAGATTTTGGGTTCTATGTACTAGACCCTATTAACACTCAAAGCCAACCAGTTGCACATATAGACTCTGGAAGAGCTAATGCTTGAAATTGGAAGAGTTAAAAGGTAACTAGTGAAGGTGGCAATGTCACCTCGCACAATCCCTCTGCACTTCGGGCTAGTGCATGTTAGTTAAAGCATAGATTTAACAATTGGACTAATGATGATCATTAATGCATCAAACATTTAGTACATATATAACATCAATCATCTAGCAGTTATATCTTATAACATCGCAATCAAATGATCAGCCATAACATCAACCTTCAAGTTTCAACATATAGCATTTGTCATCAATAAACTGTAACAAATAACATCAACCATTCAGTGAAACAGAGTATCATGTTCATCACCAAAGAGTTGTAAGATGCAATCAACGGTTCAAAGGTAGGTTCAATGTTCAATGTTCAAATCTCAAACTGAAATTGTCATATAATGTTTACAAAATAGGCCATAATAAAAAATAAAAATTTAAGTTCTAGAGACTAAATTCTAAACACGAAAAAAGCAAATAAATCTAGTATCTACTAAGCTTTCCTCTTGCCGGAACAAACATCTAGTTTCTTTTCCCATGATGTATGAACAAGAGGACTAGAACTAAGTGGAAGTGGTCGTGGAACATGACTAGCACCTACATGGACACCACAGAACACTATACATTGTGAAAGTAAAGGCAAGGTCTTACATTTAGAAGCCTCTTAGCGGACGGGGGTCACATCTCTACTACATGAATATGATCACACAAGGGTCCAACCTCCAAGCACTCTAAAACTATGGCTCAATCCTCCAAATTAGCCTCCTTTGGATTGTTGTTCCAAGTCACATATTTTCTATCATTCTTCATCACCTCACAATAATGGGGCAACAACTTCAAGTTCTAATCTAAGTCACCAAATTCGGCGATTTTTCGCCTTCAAAATTGAAATTCTCCGATTTTTGCAGCAGCCCGAATTTGTTCAAAAAAAATCGTCAAATTTCAATGCCGGTAGACCCTACCCTAAATTTCGTCGCCCGTGACTCTGTGAATCATTTCAATTAGTCGGTTTTTTGGTAGGTTCCTGGCAGCCAACAGGTCGTGGATCTCTGAAGTTTCATGAGTCGGGTTTCCGATTGGTTCCTGGTAGCCGACAAGTCGTGGAAGTTTCGTGTGTCAATTTTCTAGTCGGTTCTTGGCTGTCGACAGGTCGCGCATCTATCAAGTTTCGTGAGTCAGGTTACTAGTCGGCTTTTGGCAACCGACAGGTCGTGGATCTCTACACGCAATCGCACCCGGGTTTGCGAGGGGGATGTGCAACGGTGGACACTTCCTCTCGGTCGATCGACGGGTGGGACTGTGGACAACCGACATAATTAAGAATTTTTATTAAAAATTATCATATGAATAAAATTAATATATCATATATTTTTTCAATATATTATATATCATATATTTTTGTCAATATATTATATATCATATATTTATTCAATAGATTATTATTATATTTAATATTTATACATATATAATCAAATATTTTTAATTTCCAAAACCTATAGTCACTCGAACTTAATGTCGTTTTTTTGTCGAATTTTATCACCAAATTTTTTCTTGCCGATTTTTTGTTGAATTTTAAGGTCTCTGAATTCGAACACAAACTCGAACTAGGTGACTTAGGTTCTAATGTACATAAACCAAGCTTTCTACCCGTTCTCCATTCAAGTTGTTCTCTTCTTGTCGTGGATGAAGATGTAGGAGCACCAACACCTCTCTACAAAATAAGTGTTAACAACCTATGAAAGCACCCTCACCACCAATTTATGCAAATGTGTGGCAGAGGAACCATACATGTTCCACCATACAATAGGATTCAACCTATCTTGATCTTTAGTTGCATGTAGGTTAGCAAAGACTCCATGTTCATCGATGTACTTCCTCAATTTGCTTGGTCCTTACATACATTCATCTTCATCAAGGACCAACTTGTCTATACAAGCATTATACCCTTTCTTTATCTTTGGATTTGTGTGTGGTTTTCTCCTAACCCCACCCTCAAGTATTGGTTGGGAAAACTAAGATGGAGAATAATATTTGGGTGTAAAGACATATGCTAATGCATGGAGTGGAGCATTCAAATTATTTCACCTTTTGACCACACGTTTATGAATATGATCATCCAAGATCGCATCTTTTGACTCAACAATGTCTTTTAGTTGGCCTAGCATGTTGTGCATATACTCATGCTTCTCCCCTATCACCGACTAATATGTAGATGCAAACAAAATAAAATTATAATTGGGTTGGTGAACTACAGAACATACCTAACCTACACCTAAAATTGACCATTAAGAACGATGTCCCACATCACTTAAAATTCACGTTTATGAGACATAGATGTTGTTAAGATTAGCATAAAATTCACAACAAGAGCATAATAAGGATCACTGAAAGAAACACAATCATAAGATAGACACAGATTTATCCTGGGAAACCCTCATGGGGTAGAAAACCCAACAAAACGTGCCTCAATATAGATGACCAACAAATACAAAGATGTAAACCCCAAACAAGAGCTCCTTCTCCTCCTTCGCAGAACTCTCTCTCTCCTATGCGCAATTCACAAGTGAGTGAATGAGTGAGTGAGTGTGATAAATGAGGAACACACATCCTCTATTTATACTTTACTTCACTTGACTTTTAACCCTAATTGGGCCGACTTCTCCTAAGAGAGTCTAATAACCCCTAAACACTTAACTCAGGGCCGACCCCACTAGGGAAGTCTAATAACCCTAGTAACAACATCCTGACGGAGGAATAAACATCTCCGGATATATAATAATGTCCCGACGGAGGAATTAAACATCTCTGGATAAAGTACAAATAGAATATTCTTAGAAGTTACAATATTTCAACACTCCCCCTTAACAAGAAGGATATTCTAACAATATCTGCAGGAGCAAGTAGTCATCAACATCATACATGATACATCTATAAATCATTGGAAGCTTTCTTCAATCATCATCAATAACTCAAACAGTTACTGGAACATCAACATCGTCAGTACTGAGTCTTCATCTTCTTCATCTTCTGCAACACTCGATCAGCTACAGCAGCATCATCATCTAGATCTTCTGATCAACAACATCATCTAGATCTCTCGATCAATAGCATCATCATCTGGATCTTCCGATCAACAACATCATCTGGATCCCTCAATCAACAGCCTCATTGTCTGGATCTCCCGATCAACAGCATCAACATATGGATCTTCTGATCAACAGCCTCATCGTCTGGATCTCTTGATCCACAGCATCATAATCTGCAACACACATGATCCTTCCATTCGGAATTACGGGATCATGGACAGTCCTTCCTTTTGGAATTACGGAACCCAGTCCAACAACTTTGGTGATCCTTCCTTTCGGAATTACGGGATCATGGACAATCCTTCCTTTCGAAATTACGAGGTCATGGACAATCCTTCCTTTCGGAATTACGGGATTCTAGTCCATCAACTCCGGTGATCCTTCCTTTCGGAATTACGGGATCATGGACAATCCTTCCTTTCGGAATTACGGGATTCTAGTCCATCAATTCTGGTGATCATTCCTTTCGGAATTACGGGACTCTAGTCCATCAACATTGGTGGTGCTCAGACAATCCTTCCTTTCGAAATTACGGGACCTAGTCTTTACGGAGCTACGACATTTGGACGATCCTTCCTTTCGGAATTACGGGATCCTTGTCCACTACTCACATCTTAGACAGTCCTTCCTTTAGGAATTACGGTATTCAAATGCATAACCAAGATCACTAGAAGAAAGACAAAGCACAAAACAATAACAACAGAGTTTATCCTGGGAAACCCAAACGGGAGAAAACCCAACAACCTTTGTATAGAGATGATAATCCTGAGATCATAGTACAATCATAAAAGAGAAAAAGTGGGAATGCTTTCCAAAAATTAGAAACCCCAAAACAGTCTTCTTCTCTAGCAGATGCGAACTTCTCTCTCCCAAGTGATGCAAACTTGAGTGAGTGAGTGAGTGTGATAATGAGGTGAACTTTACCTCTATTTATACAAGTGTAAAACTGACATTTACCCTAGGTGAGCCGACTTCTCTATTTGACTGGGCCGACTACACTTGGGGGTCAAATTATAATTTAATTTTAATCTTTTACTTTGCTTCTTTTCTCCCCAAGGTTTACATTGATTCTTTCAAGGGTTTACACAGTTAATTACATCAATGTCATCTCCCTTAGGAGGTACAATCAAGTCCAATAGAAATACATAAATAATATCTTCCGAAGTTTCACAAAATCCAACATTAAGTCTTTCTTTTGATGCTAACGCTTTGATATATTGAAGTTCCGAGATCAATCTTACTTATAGCTCAAGTGTTAAAGAAGGATTTGTGCCCTAAACAAATGCATCATTGTAGATTATTTATGTATATCATTATACTTGAGTTGACATAATCCCTTGGTGAGCATCATCATACCAAGTCTCTCTAAAGACTTGAGGTCAATGTAACAAGCATCAAAGATGTCACTCTTTTGTATCACCCAACAACAATGAGCTAGAGTGACTTTAATCATTGGCCATTGTGTTCTTGCGTTAGCTTGTCTTCATTTTGGCTAGCTCCCCTTGTGTACTTGTGGGGACTAGCTTTCTTTTGTTTTGGGTGGCTTTAGAATGACTTGGTCATTCTATTGGTACACCTCTTGTGTTATGGTGTGAATGCTTCTTTTACATGATAAATAATTCCATAAACACATAACATTAATAAGAGAAGCATCATCTTCTCCACACCCAAGTATAATCCATAAGTTTAATTTGTCTATTTTATGCTTACATGGATTAAATTTTTATGAGTTGGTGATTGCTATTTACTTCGTTATTGCACAACTTCACAAAGTATTTTGATTTTTTATCTTGATATGAGTATGATATGTGGAAATCTTCTTACTCGATAGCTCATTTATAGTGTAAAGAAGATTAAGGGGTTGTTTAGGCAAAGGATTTGAAATGGAGATTAACTGATGTATAGTGCTTTCAACTGGGACCACACCCCTATGTACAGATTGGTTAGATAGCCCTCGGGCTGAGAGCGTACTTGGTTGTTTCTGGACAGCTGGATGCCCTGTACCACCACTGCTGTGCATGTTGGTGCCTATTTGATTGCATTTACATCTAGTGCTTCTTCAAACACTGTTTTGAAGCCCATCTTCCCCAAGTTTAGTTTGGATAGAAAACGATATATTGAGTATAATTTTGCTATATCATAAATTTTCATGTGATGTAAATGTGATCCAAACACTTTAATGTTCATGTCATGCTCATGCTTAAATGCTAATCTTATGCTTTGTGCATCTTATTGCAAATTGCAATTAATGTTTTACATGAATGATTTATGGTAAATGGTGCTTTTCATTAATTAGTAATAAGATTATCACGTTAAATTTAAGTGTGTCAATTCCTCAATAATTTCAAATCCCTTAAGACAGATTTTCAAAAGGTTAATGCTATGTGTATACTTGGGGTTGTTCATATACAATCCTAAGCAAAAGCTTGGCCAGGGTCTCCCCCTTGGATAGTCTAGGTTCATTCACTGTAGGACCTAGGAAGCCAAAAGTGATGAATCCCCTTCCGTTAGTGACACGTTGGGTTGGGGGTTCATAGTTGTGACTGATTAGCAACCGGTCATTTTGTCCATCATCTTGGGCTGCTAATTTGTACATCAACAGTATCTATGGGAAAGAGAAAGCTACATAGTTGATATTATGCCAATGTATGATGACATATTACTTAGGCATTATCAAGAGGTGCAAGATGTGCATTAAGAGTATGTTACATAACTCCCAAGTCCTAACTCCTAACACCTAACATATGACTTACTAACCTAAGTCAACGTTAAATCATAACTCAACTTTATAACATAACATTATGACTTTATTACTTAAAGTATAGTGACTTAAGTACCTAAGTAATATGACAAAATATGACCCTTACAACAGATATTTTAATACCTTCCCTTAATGGTCATATTAGACAGCATATTTGGCCTCTTTAAAGTCATCCTTAGACTAGAACAAGGAGACGATATTAGTTTTTCAACATGTCGTATCCACCAATTCATGCATATCCCCATCTTTCACTGCATTTGTTGCAGCCTGTTAGAAAATTACCTTTTCCTCCTATCACATTGATACGTAAACTGCAATGCAGGTTCTTCATGCAATAACTTGTATATTTTGTTCACCATTAGTAAAGGCAGTAGAATTCCTCTACATCAGATGTAATCTGAGTAGTAACAAAAGGATGACCATATCATTCCAAAAATGAACTCAAAAGTTATTATTTTCCCTCTTTAGTAGCCAGTATGATCTAGCCCTTCACAATCACAAGAAGCGTATTAGTTCACATTTCATAACACTTCCTCACTAAAGTGTGTATACACTATAAGTAGGTTAAGTCGTGTACTAAGTTATTGCCACCACACCATCTTTAATGTGCCAATAACAACTATGAAGTCAATGATGCCACATGCACAGGTAACATTATAAAAGGATGGTGCTAAATATATTTTTGTTCACTTTCGAACATGTCAAAGTTCAGATTAGAAACGAGAAATTGACTGTAAAACAGAAAAGGATATGGCATATGCTATTAAAGAAGAATATTTCCAAAGCCAAAAGCTCAAAATTAGCAACCCTAAAAGATAGCAAGTGCTATGCATACTTTAAAACACATAAATATGCGTATCTAATAATGACTCAATGCAAACTACAACTAAAGAAATCCAGCAAAAGGATTCCTATGGAAGGATCACTGTATGGCATGTTCTTGAAGCATGATATGTTTATATATTCAAAGAGCACCTCAAAGCAAATACCTGTATTGGTTCGAGCAGGAAACATCTCATGGTGCTCAAACAATGGACCAACATGCTCCAAAGTCAATGAGTTTACATCAAGTACCTGTACAAAGTAGATAACCAACTATGAAAAACAGAGTTCTAAGTTTAAAAAACTTTCTTTGTAATTTGAATCGAAAAACAAAATATTGTAAAATAGAAGATACAACTAGTATTCACATAAGTAATAATAAGGTTTAACTTCACGGAAACAAGGAAAACTTTATTTTATTATTAGCCATGGATTTCAGCTAAATTCTTTACTGCAACTAGCAGCTAGCTAGTGGGTGAATGTGGACGAGCTAGTATGAGCTAGCATGGGAATGTCAATTTGCCAGTAATAAGAAAGTAGGCCAACTAATAATGCAAATATTATGCCTAAGTAGGTCGATTGGCATATTAATATAATACCAATTAGCTTTGGAAAGAATAACAGCCATAAAACAAGGATTAACTAGCAGATTAACCAACAGAGTAAGAAAGGCCAACCAGGCAAGATGGAGAGGTCTATTTCTCTCATTTCAATTTTATGTTTTATTCCTCCATCAAATAAATAAGCGAAGATGACTGCTTGCTAATTTCCCAGACTTCATTGTGAGAGACAATGAGCATGAGAATAAACCCCAAGGCAGCCCTTGGCCACAAATTGATGCAACTGCTTAACAATGACTAACAGTCTCTTCACTATAAAACTCAAAACAAAATGAGAAATTGAACATATGAACAACAATAGGAGTGGGGGAAATGGGAAATCAGAAAAACTATGACCTCTATTCAATTTTATTTATCTGCATACAATAGTAGCAACTAAAGCATGATAAAAACCAAGAATAAGACCAGTATATTTGTTCATGCATACCTCACAGTCCTTATGGCTAAATGTTACACAGTGAGGGTTTCCCATGCTAACACAGGTGACTATCCATGTTTTTCCTTCCACCCGCAATTCAGCTTTAACAACCACACCATCCTTCCCTTCTGGCAGCTTGGTTGGAATATTTGCAGCAGTCAGAATTGGCTGACCCATATCAACCATGACCTGCAAAGGAGACAATGTTTAGCAGCTTTTTTGTTGTCAAATTTGACTGGTGTAATTGACAAAAAACTCAGGAAATTTTAACATATTAGTGAGAAAATATTAAAGTGACTATCATCAATTCAGGCTAATTAAAACAGTACAATGCAGTTTTCATATTAGAGAATATACCTTCACGTGAAAAGCAATCTTTGAAGATAAACCAAAAAGTTCCAACAGTGATGACCATTATGTTCATTTGCAGAAGTGATTATTATTTTGGGATATTTTCAGGTCTTGTGTGTGGAATGAGGCTAGAGTGCCATAATATCCCACAATTAACACTCATTACTGAAAAAATAAATAAAAATTGGATATCTGAGTGGTTTGCAGTTGTCTACTCATCTTCATTTATTGGAAATGTGAGTGATAAAAGAAAAACTATTGGTCCACTAACTCCACTCTCCTCAATTTACATGTATCACTGGCAGGCATCATGGCAATGACAGATCAGATCATTATTTAGCAGTTTTCACCTGGAGATTACTTTTAAAGGACCCCTGGTAAAATATGATTAGTCATCAACATTCATTCTTTTCAACCAAGAACGTGTGAAGCAACCATGCTTAACACCAGCTGCTCAAAATTCAAGGGTAGTATGATAGGAGGCCAATGACTTCACAGCATTACAATCTTGGCACAACAGATGGGGAGTAGCTGAAAATGATTCATCCATTACAGCTCAACCGAAGAAATTTTGGCATCATTTAGCTCATCATTAGCAATGCCAGCATCCATCAGCATGTATTCATTCAAAAAAAAAACATTAAAATTTGGCAACCTGTCTCATCCATGCTACATTTATCCATCATTTTCTGCTATAATCAATTATGTTTCACTTTCTGTGACCTTCATTATCCATTCATTGCATTCCTGATTTAATAATCAATCCTATTTAGGGATATCAAATATATCTCTAGCAACAGTGACTTAATATAGAGCCTAGACTTTAGTAGTAACAGACTTCTGAGATATATAGAGTATCCTACTCATGTTGCAAACATCGTTTCGGGGAATATATCGCTGAGGGTCTGCAAAGAAATTTATCCGGAATATGGGGGAAAATATCAAAAATTATCGGAGAAAGCTCAGCTTCCTCTACAATAAAATAATAATAGATGTGTGAAAACCCTAGATCTATCCTAGGGACTCTCCAATATAGGTTCAAAAATCATAAAATAATCTCAACTATCCAACAAACACCTTAAGAGAGCGGGCGCTCCAACAAATAATGGTCAATTAGATGACAAATGGTACAAAACAAGCCCAAATAAGGAGCACACTCCAAGAAGAATGGTCCAACAATGACTAAACAAGGTCCAAAGACGAGAGCACTCAAACAAAATGGACCAAATCTCAACAAGAAACAACAATAAGGCTCAAAATAGTAGACCGCTCCCTCAAGTAAGTGACACATGTGATCCCAAATTATCATAATGTGGGACATCATCCACAAAATGGTCCAAAACATCCTCCCCAAGGTAAGTGCTAGCCTCAATAAGGGTACAAGGTGGTTGAAGGGGGCAATCCCAAGGTTAAACCCTAGGACACCCTCCTACAAACGTTCAAACAAACTCATATCCATCCCATGTGAGCAAACGATCCATCTCTATCTCCAACACATCTTATCAAGTATCATCCAAGTGTCATGCCATGGTCCAAAGTGAGGCGCTAGGCCCAAATGTGTGAGAGGAAGGGTTTAGAAACCTCCCTAAGCCTCTCACGTGCCAAAGAAGGGTCTCCAATGTGCTAGAAGATGTGACGTCCCCCTCAAGTGTGCTAGGAACATTAACTTGATCATCACCAAGTGTATCGCTTCAAGTATAACTACCTAATGATCCACTGACATACCATATCAAGTCATAGCATGTGTGTAAAGAAAAGCATTCTAGTGTATAAAGTTAACCCGTCTTTAAAAATTAGGCAATGTTAGTCTAATATGATAATAATAGTCAAGATATACATTACAAATACACATTTTCTAACAACTCAATGATTTATAATTTTCACTCATCTAGTCTAACATTGGTGTGACCCTTAGAACTATTGATGTAATTGTAACTTCGGAAGATCTTAACTTGTATTTTATATTGTTATTATTATTGTATTTTATTTGTACCTCCGACGGAGATGTTTTTCCCTCCGGTCGGAGATGTCATTATTACTTTTGGTCATGTAAAGTAATTGAGGTAAAAACCTCCATTGTAAGTCAGGGCAATAGATCCCCTAGAGTCAAATGTATTAGGGCTATTGAGTCTCCTAGAGAAGTCGGCCCAGCCAAGTTTAGCTGGGGCCGACCTAGCTAATGAAAAGGTCAAGTAAAAGATAAAGTATAAATAGAGAGCAAGGCTCTCTCATTTGGACACACACTCACTCTCTCAAGTTCGCATTAGTGAGAGAGAGAAGACAAGTTCGCATAGGAGAAAAGAGAGGGAGCTGCAGAAGACTCTCTTGTTTTGGGGTTTTCCATTTTTGTGATATTGTATTTGTGACGATTCTATCTCTGAGGAAGTTGCGGGGTTTTCTCCTTTATGGTTTCCCCGAGGAAAAATCTTTGCGTCTCTTGTGTTATGTTGTGCTTGTTATTCTTTCAGTTAAGATCCTAGATAATGTTGATTAAAAGTAGAAAAAATACCATACGACACTCTGATGAAGCATCACATAGTAGCTTCAAGTTCGATGCCATGGGTAGACGAGGTTCTCGTATGGTGGTAGGCTTAGGTGATCCTTGGGACGTAATGCACTTGGTGTGCTCCTGATTGTCCTCCCACACAGGAGACGTTGTGAGGTCCACCGGCCATAAGACACTGTGTGTGCACCTAGGCAGAATCTCGCATGGTGGTAGGTTTGTCCCCCCATGCTAGTAGACGTGGGTTGACCGTTGTGGGACATGTGATGTGCATCTGGGTTGTGCTCTGTGTGATGATGAGATGATCTGGATACAATGAAGCGACAGTAGGAGACGCAGGTGATTGTTGTGGCAATGTAATGACTGGTCCTGGGTTGTACCTACTTGATGGCTTGCTCGCAGAGATGATGAAGACCTACATGAGGGCTAGGCCTACATCCAGCATAAAAAAGGGCTCGCTCTGTAGAACTTCCTACGACGAGTAGATTCGAGAGATGTCACCAATCGATGATCGACATGATGAGGATTGCAAGAGCAGTGACGATGATGATCTAGTGTTGATGATGATGTTCCAGCTTTGATGATGTTCCAGCTTTGATGATGATCCAACGATGATGACGTTATCTAGACTTGTGTCCAAAAGTGTTGATGATTGTGGCAAGAGAGTACCTTCCTAGTTAAGAGGGAGTGTTGATGTAATTGTAACTTCAGAAGATATTCACTTGTATTTTATATTGTTATTATTATTGTATTTTATTTGTACCTCCAACAGAGATGTTTTTCCCTCCAATTGGAGATGTCATTATTACTTTTGGTCATGTAAAGTCATTGAGGTAAAATCCTCCATTGTAAGTCGGGGCAATAGATCCCCTAGAGTCAAATGTATTAGGGTTATTGAGTCTCCTAGAGAAGTCAGACCAGTCAGGTTTAGTTGGGGCCGACCTCGCTAGTGAAAACGTCAAGTGAAAAATAAAGTATAAATAGAGGATCAAGGCTCTCTCATTTGGACACACACTTACTCACTCAAGCTCGCATTAGTGAGAGAGAGAAGACAAGTTCGCATAGGAGAAAAGAGAGAGAGCTGCAGAAGACTATCTTGTTTTGGGGTTTTCCATTTTTGTGATATTGTATTGGTGACGATTCTATCTCTGAGGAAGTTGCGGGGTTTTCTCTTTTATGGTTTCCCCGAGGAAAATCTTTGTGTCTCTTGTGTTACGCTGTGCTTGCTATTCTTTCAGTTAAGATCCTAGATAATATTGATTAAAAGTAGAAAAACTAACAAGAACACTTTCAGATTTCAGAGTCCTAAGTCAATATGCACGGCTCTACTACCTAAGTCAAGTGAGGGTACATGAAGTGAAGCACGTACATAGGGTAGAAAGGGGGTCTTTGGGAAATAACCATCATAGCAATATATGAGTGATAGATCTATCCTTAACTTTCATGATTTGGGATATTTTAGATGTTTCTTCCACATGTGCCTAAGGAAGTGTTGTATGGCTCATCTGTCATTGCACCTTCATATTGCAATCCCTTTATTTTATGTTTCCTTTTATATTTCATTTATTTACATTTCATTTCGCCCTTTCATTGGCTTAGTCCCTTTTGCATTAGATTTGGCTTTGATAACCTAGGACAAGGGAACCTAGCTTTCATAAAGGGAGTATCTACTTTTTTTTCTTTTTTTTCATGTAGTTCACGACACCAGATATTGGTGCTCACTACATCCATGGAACCCCCCCCCCCCCCCCGGAAATCCGGAGAACATGAGGAAGCCAATCCTTTCTACGGGGTAAACCGCCGACTCTGATTACAGAGCCTAACCCGATGGGGGCATCGAGTGAGATCCTATTATAATCTATACATAGCCACTCAGAGATTTGACCCCGAGACCTCTTGCTTGCAAGGAACAGCTCTCAACCGCTTGAGCTAACCCACTGGGCTAAGGGAGTATCTCCTATTACTTTCCATTTGCATTTGTATTTAATGAATCAGCATCAGCCTTGATAGAGTACTAGATTTTTTTTAATTTTTGGAGGCATTCATACATTGGAATAGTAATGAGACCATAGGTTATCACTAATGACAGATCATTCACAAAGGGAAAAAATGAATGGGATGAGTGAATTGGTTACAGAAATGAAAAATGGCTAGGTGAAAATTATGAAATGGATGAAATCACTTGACTTAGTTCACAAAGTTACAAATCAACCTTTGTAATAACACACTTATTAAGCAACAACAATAACACCAAGGTTAGACTAAGAAACGAGCAACAGTTTAAGTATACGAGTCATTACATAAGCATACATGTAACATCTCATGCTAACATACCGTATACCAGAAAATATGCTAAGCGTAAATGAGGGTTAGGGATATCACATCAATATAGAACCAAGCATTGTCTCTGACTAGGCACATCAAGGCACATGGACCATCTAAAAAGATGGACCTCTGACCAATGATCTATGGTGAAGCCACAAATCTCATCACAGGAACTATTGATCAAAATCACCCCTGCTAAAAAAGGGGTGACAGGTCCTATGTACAAATGGTGCCATATCTGTGGATGAGGAGATAGAACGAGACGACCTTGTCGAGATACCTCCAATCGTTATCAATGAGGAGCCTCCACCTGAGAGTGATTCTTAACTAGAGAGCTTGTTGACTAAGGAACTTAGTGATGTTGTTGATGACAGTGATGATACAGATTTATCTAGCCTAACAGACATGGTTTGAGGAAGCCAAATCAGCTATGCGGTTCATTGTTCAATGTTTTTTGAATTTTCTATTTCAGATTTGGAAATGCCATTAGGCAAATTTTGGATGTATTATGACAATGGACATATATCATGATTCATATAAATATCAATATCAATATGTTTTACAGTTTATGAATGAAGCAATGTGTACATTTTAGTTAGTATGTTAGTGTGTTACTCACTGCAAATGATTTCATATCTATTATTATATATATACACACAATATCCCTGACGTACTGTTGTCCTGACTCCTAACACGATCTTGCTACATGCATCAAAAATATAGTTTTAATAAATTGCATGAATGACAGTATATATACTAATAAATGCTTTTAGTATACACATAAATAGAAATAGCAAAGAAATAATTATAGAAAAGAATAAATAACAAAATATCAATAAAAGTAATATACTAATAAATAATAATGAAAAGACAACATTTTGTGAAAACTTAAAAGGTATCAAGCAACCCCTAAAAGTCTGTTATATGGGGCATTCATCTGTAACATTTATCATCTTATCATATTTTTATCAATTACTCAAACAGACACACACACACACATTTGCACAAGTTATACAAGTTTCCGCTACATTGGCATCAAAGCCGAAATATTGGCTACCACACAACATGCGTTGCACATCTGACACCCTAGAAATGCTCAAGGAAATTGATGAAAAGTTAGATTCAATTATATTAGCTACTAGCCTCGACCTGCCCAACAGGGTAGCCGATGAAAATGAAATTAATATTGGAGAAACAACAGAAAGATATAAAACATCAATGGATAAGATAGTAATAGAAAGCGAAGAAGATGAACCTACACACCAACCAGCCAAAAGGACTCTTACTCACCCGAATGATTTTATTAGTCAACTTTCTATGAATTTGGAAATGGTTAATGAACCACTGCAGGCTACAATTGTTCCAGAATGACCAAGAATGATTGAATCATCCAATCACTGCTGGAGAAAACTACATCTATGAAAAATTAGTTCAGAGCTTACAATCTCCAATCCATGCAAAAGCATCAATTTCTTTCATGACTATCACTTCCAAGAATATGATACCAAACATGGTGAGCACAATAAAGACATCGCGGCAATTTGTATCACTGATAACATGTTGTTTATATTGACTTATCGACTGACACGATATGATGAAAAGTAACAGTTAAAGGTCTTTCACCGACAAACAAGGAAATCTATTCAATCATTTGAACTACCAGTAGTTATTGTGTATATCCTCTAAAACAAGCACAATGATTCTTTGATAATCGTTGCCAGTGATGACAACCTGGTACTTAATTTGAAACCACCCCAATTGACGCATCTTATAGATCACACGTTGAATTCACGTGACGTTTTGAAGTGGACCACATGACAATTTTTTGGGACATTGATATTCCCAACTGCAAGGGTATCTTCTACAATACCAACCAATGGAAATATAATTTCCTTAAATTATTGTGTCGTGATTGATTTCCTTGCATGCTTCTATTTTAAATTCATTGTTGTTGCTCTCTTGTTTCAGTATTTTAAACTCCTAGATTTCATTTTTATTTTAGTGTAATCAGCCTTAGCTTCTTTTTATTAGGGACCACCCCCCTTCGCTTCGCTAGAAGCTGGCCTAGACAAAGGAGTCAAGTGTTAAGTGACAAAACTTGACTCGTGACTTGCCCCCAAGGACGCACCCAATGGCTTGAATATTTATGCCACGTTACCCGAGGTGCGTATTAGGCGACAACATTTTGGCGTTGTTGCCGAGGATAAATCTTTCTATTCTCAGAATATGATTTTTTTTCCTTCTTTTTACTTTGTTTGATGCATCTTCTGAGTACTTGAAATTTACTTGATCCATCTAGCGACTCCACTGTCAATTAATTGTACAAGGTATTCTACAAGAAGGAATTCAAAGGGTCTGTTTAATTTCATTCCTGAGCTTGAAAAGTTTTATCGAAGGAGATTGAACAGGCTTACTTCTCATAGGATTCTTGACAATCTCGGATCAAAGTCTATTTTAGATATCCACCTTTTGTTAAATAACTTGCAAATAAATAAAATGGATAATTTCTTTAGTCCATTGGACTTTACACAAATAAATGGTTATATGCTAAGTCACAGGGTTCGCCGAACTTGAACCTTGAGGTTTGAAATTCGGCGAACTTTAACAAAATATTCAAGTTCGTTCAGATTCGGCCTTGAAATTCGTGGGTTTATATGTGCAGGGTGGTTTTGTAGGTTTAAACCCATTTATTTATGATTATTTCACAGTGATAGGGCCTGTTAAGACTCCTATTTCCCCACTCGCGTTAAGACTCCTCTACGCCTCGCTCCGTTAAGGACTCCTCTACGCCTCGCTCCATTTAGGATTGACCCGTCTGTCTGGAGCTTGAATTCGGATGACTTCGGTCCCTTGATGTTGTGTCTCTATGACACCGACACACAACATAAGAGAAATGCGGCCCACGACATTTCATTGTTTTCCCAGCAACCGGGATGCTTGTGAGTTACAAGGTTAATGCAATCGGCGTCAAGTAAAGGTAAACATCGGCTGGCTTGAAATTCCGATTTCATCCATGTATTCGTGATTCTTAAGTAAATGAACAAGCATTAAATAAATAAAAGCTATAAGGTATGTTAAATAGTTAGGTTATATATTTATATTTATTATCATATTAACTATATATTATAATTTATAATGTTTATTAACTAATTATTAAATAAATGCTATATGTTTTATACTTATTATTATATTAATTATATATTATAATTTATAATGTTTATTATAATATATTAATTTATAATATTTATATGGAGAAAATATGTATATGGACGAACCTAATGCTGAACCTCCTTTCGAACTTTATTTGAAAAGCCGAATTCAAACCCGAATATCATGGTTGCCGAACTCGAAGTTGAACCCGAACCATGTGACATAGGTTATATGCATGCCTTACCTGAGATGGCGCTTAACAAGTTGCCTTCGTTTCAAGGAAATAATGTTGTAAGTGTTGCAGCTCACTGTAGAACCTTTATACAAATTTACACTAAATGGTGTCAGTCTGCCCAGAATGAAGATGTAAAGATGAAGCTCTTTGTGTCCCTCGAGGAGGATGCCTTTGACTGGTTAACCGAATTACATGATGATAGTTTCAAGACCTTGACAAAACTAGAAGATGCCTTCCAAGCAAGATGGGGAGATAAGAACGAAGATCATCACCTATTGGTTGCTCTTAATAACATGAAGAAGAATGAGAATGAAACCATGGATGAGTTTAATAAAAAAATTAATGATTTAATCTTAAGCCTTCATAAAGACATTAAGCCCCAGATGGTTCCACACTCATTTATTACATGGAATCCTTCAATGGTGAGATGAAATATCAGTTGAGAGATAAGGACCCTGAAAATTTGAAGCGTTCCCAAGAGATAGCTGTAAAGATTGATAAGAACATGCAAGCATCTGGAAAATCTAACATTCCTGGTTTCACAAGGGGAAGCACATCTACTTCCAAGCAACAAAAGAATAAGGAAAAGGCAATTGTGGCAGATAGTAAGGATCTTTCTAAAGACCCTTTGAGAGAATTGACCAATGTGATCAAGGCCATGGAGGCTGACCATGCTGCTCAAATCAATGCCATGCAGAACAGGTTGATTGCCATGGAGAGATCCCAAGCACAAGCTCAAAAATTTCCTCCCAAAATAAACTGAGAATGGCAAAGAAGAGGTCCTCCCCAAGATCAGAGGCCACTTAATCAGTTGGAAGCAGCAAATATGGTGACTGATGAGCCACCTCCCTTTTGTAGAGCTTGTGAAGAATTCCATGAAGGGGCCACCTACCCAATTTTGGCAAATAAATGAGCAAGGACTTATTGAGACAAACAACTTTGTGGGTTATCTAAGGTATCCAGATTTCATAAATATTGTAGGCAAGACTCTCCCCATATCTAAAGAACATTGGAAGCAAGCTAAAGAACTAAACCAAGAAAAGGATAATGTGACTAAGTTGTATGGTGAGAAACCTACACCTGAGCAGATTCTTGAGATGGCTAGATACAAAGGAGTTATGTACCAGAGGAAAGAAAATGTTGGGTCAACCAAGTCATATCAGTACATTCCCAAGGAACCAGAGATTATAGAGTTCCCGCATGCTCTCCTTTCTTAAAAGATCAAAACAAGCACATATCTCCATATAGAGCCACATGTTACCACCAAGTTGCACTTAGATGGACTTACCGTTGAGCCGCCAAAGATTGAACAAGTTACTTGTTCATTATCAGAGTTCAGAAGTCCAGCAGCCCATCTTTTCGCCCCATTTTTTTTTCATTCACACACGTCCATACCCCCTTGGGGGAATTGTAATAAAATGGCGTAGCTTGATGACCTTTTGTAAAAGGCTTGGCTTTCCTAGGACTTGGTCATCAATCCAATTACTCTAGAGTGTTTTTTCTTTGTTAATTATATATCACTTTTCAACAACTTATAATTTTCGAGTTTTTCACTCAATCCTCCAAAGTTGGAGTAATTGTCTTGGTGTTAGGCCTTAAGGGGTTATTAAAGCCTAGTGTCAATGTATATTAGCATGCTAGTGATTATTTTTGACACTTATGAACATGTGCTAAGTCCCCCCTAGGATTTTTTAATATTCCGTTAAATAAAAATTTCCCACAAAAATGGGATATTTTAATTGTACAAATTCACTAAGCCAAAAATGTGGTACTAGGATGTTGAAAAGTTACCAAGGAAGTGTTGTTCACCTAGTGTTGCCTTGGGGTGGACAAGAACACTTTAAAAGAGACCCCTAGTCATTTAATTAATAAAGTGAGATGTACTTTATTTTTATAAAATCACTTTATTAAAAGTTTAAGTCATGGTTTATATCCTAAGTTCATTTAACTGATAAAAAGGTCATCACATAATTAAATGACATAAGTGCACTACATGTTATTTAATTATTATTTATTGAGCATTTATTGAGAGCCCAAGATCTAATCTAATCTTGGCCATTGGATGAAGAGGGGGAAGTTACCATAAACAAAAAGGCTTGGGGAGGGCAAACCTAATTCAATATTCACATTCAAGAGAGGAGTTTTGGAGAGGAAAAAGAAGGGAAAGAAGGAGAGGCCGAATTTCAGGAGAAGAGAAGAAAACCATTGCACAAAAATCGAGGAGATTGTTGGGCACATTTTCCAAGGAGGAAAGGCCAACTTCCCAAGTCAAATCTGTACAGCAGTTCTGCACAATTTTCGAGGAGCAGGTCATACATTCCAGCATTTATTTCAGTCCGTACTGACACAAAAATCGAGGCAGGTTTCTGACAGGTCCATACATTCATTAATGAGAGCATACAGCATTTAATTCGGGTCTGACAGGCACAGATTTCATGCAGCAGATGGCACGAATTCCGAGGTCTGTACAGCATTTAATGAGTCCATACAGTCACACGTGTGAGACTGTACAGTTCTGAAATTTTGTAGTCCGTACAGCAAGCATTAAATTTGATTCTGGCACGATTTTCGAGAAGAAAATAAGGGAGATAAGTACTGCTGTGTTTTTGTAAAATTTGTCTGAAGAAATAAAATCTCTCTCTCTCATCAGGTTTTCCCTTGGGGGTTTTATCTTGAACCAATTTGGTCAAAAATACTGTGTCATTTTAATGTGTGAATGGCTGTTATAATTTTCTGAGTTTGAAAATATAGGCTGAAAGTAAAAATTTCTGAGTTATTATTTTCAAAAAGAATTTTATGTGTTTCACGAAAACAATTTTATTTGAGAAAAATAAATGCATGTTGGGGTTTGAGCATTAAACCATATGCAAAGAAGTTGCAAAACTTGAAACCGGGTTGGGGTTCTAAAACTTTCATGGTATCAGAGCGGTGGTAAGATCAGATTTAAAAACACTTAGAAATATTTCAGATTTGAGAAAGAAGAGGGTTTGTGAAAAACGGGTTCTTGAACATTTTCTTTGAGAAGAACAGGTACAAGTTGTAGTCATGGTGACTGGACTTAGAGTAGAGAACAGATTGGATGGGGCTGCAAATTTTAGCCCATGGAAGGCTAGGATTATGTTAGTACTTGAGGAAAATGAACTATGGGAAATAGTTAATAGTACAACAACAAATCCTGTCACTGTTCCTACCGATGCTACAGATAGGGCAGCCTTTATGAAGAAAGATGTGAAGGAAAGAAGGATCATTCTTGATGCCATGAAGGATCATGTGATCCCACACATTTCAGCAAAGGCTCATGCCTTTCAGATGTGGACAGCTTTGACTAGTCTTCACCAAAGTTCAAATGAAAACAGGAAGATAGTGTTGAGGGAAAAGTTGAAGGATGTGCACATGGGTAAAGGTGAAGGCATGGCTTCCTACCTTACCAGGATTACACAGGTGAGGAAATAACTTACAGCTGTTGGGGAGGTTATACAGGGCAGTGAGTTGGTGCAGACAACCTTAAATGGCGTGACACAGCCATGGGGTGTATTTGTGCAGACAGTGGTTGCTCATGAGAACATGCCTTCTTGGGATCGTCTTTGGGATGACTTCATACAGGAGGAGACTCAGAGAGGATATATACAGGGCAGTTTGTCACATAACAGGGAAGATGAGGACAATGTGGCATTGGCAGCTAAAGGTAAAAAGAAGAAGTTCAAGAAGGGTCCTAGGGGTCGGGCCAAACAACACACTGGTGAGCAAAAGAAAGACTTGAGCAAAGTTGAATGCTTTGCCTGCCAGAAGTTTGGACACTATGCTGGATAGTGTCGAATCAAGAAGAAGAAAAGACAGCAAACGGCAACTACAACAGATATGGAGGATTTTGCTTCACGTTTTCAGGGAGAGTTTTCTCTCTATTTTGGGTGTATAGAGAGGACATCTATCACCAGCAGTGATATGGAGGATCAGGTTCAGTGTTCTTTATTGGTTGATCATTCTTTGAGTGCTTCCACCACTACTTCTACTTGGTACATTGATAGTGGGGCTTCAAGCCATATGACAGGTGTTCGAGATGTGTTCACCGAGATGACTGAGATAGGATTGAGTCTTGAGGTAGTGTTGGGTGACGACACGATTGTGAGAGCAGTTGCGCAAGGGACTGTTACCTTTCAGAGGGAGTCTATGCAGTCCATGACATTGAGGGATGTCTTGTATGTCCCCGGGCTGAAGAAGAACCTTGTTTCAGTTTCCACTATTGAGGACAGGGGTTTTGGAGTATGTGTCCTGGATGGGAAAGTGTATATTTTTCCCAGAGCAGCAGGACCATCTACTTCATATGCCATTGGAGTTAGATGTGGGAAACTGTACAAGCTTCTCTTCCATCCTCATCATGCATTGGCCCATACTAGCAGTAGCACTGAGATGTGTGAGTTGTGGCACAAGTGGATGGGCCACCTTCATCATTTAGCTTTGAGATTGCCAAGGGAGATGTCTACAGGTTTACCTCAGTTCGTCACAGAGTAGGGTGGTGTGTGCAGAGGGTGTGCTTTGGGAAAGTACACCAAGACTGTTTTTTCGAGCAGTGACACGAGATCAGGCGGAGTACTGGACTTGATTCATTCTGATTTATGTGGACCTATGTCTTCTGCTTCGTTGACAAGATTTGAGTATTATACTAGTTTCATATGACCACTCCAGGAAGACCTGGATCTACTTTCTGAGAAGCAAACAATCTCAGGAGGTCTTGAAGAGGTTCCAAGAGTTCAAAGCTCTTGTGAAGAACCAAACAAGGAGGAAGATCCGACACTCAGGTCAAACAATGGGGGTGAGTATACCTCCAAGGAGTTTGATGAGTTTTGTAGACAGGAGGGCATCAGGAGGCAGTTGAAAGTTCCATATACTCCACAGCAAAATGGAGTTGATGAAAGGAAGAACAGAGCTATAGTGTGAGCTGCTAGAAACATGTTGCATGATCAGAGTCTTCCTTTCTTTCTATGGGCAGAGGCATGTAGTATTGTTGTTTATGTGCAGAACAGGAGTCCACACCGAGCATTGGGGTGTAAAACTCCTGAGGAGATGTTCACTAGGAAGAGACTTGAGATAGGTCACTTCCGTATATTTGGATGCCTTACATATTCTCATGTCCCTTCTGAGAAGAGGACAAAGTGAGGGCCCACGACAGAGAAAGGAATCTTTGTTGGTTATGATGAGACTTCGAAGGCTTTTCGCTTATACCTTCCTGCACAGAGGAAAGTTGTGGTGAGGAGGGAGGTGAGATTTGAGGAGGAGAAAGCCTTGAAGAAGTCTTACGATTCAGATATGGTGGAGCAGCAGGTTGTGACTCCACAGGTGGCAGCATCACAGAGTTCAGCAAGTCAGGGTACAGGGTCATAGGTTTCCAGAGTGACTGGGTCACAGGTTACAGGTTCATCAATTTCAGGTACTCAGTCTACAGGGACTTTTGGTACAGGGACAGATTCACAAGTCACAGGTTCACAGGTTTCACCTTCATGCAATTCGGGTGGTACAAGTTCAAGATCACCAAGTACAGGATCTCAGGCCACAAGTACTTCTTCAGGGAGACAGTGGTCAGATGAGGAGGTTCAGGAGGAGGGACTACCACAGGAAGCTACTTCCAAGAAACGTAAGCAAAGTTGGCTTAATGAGCTTGTGAAAGAAGTTGGGGATTCTGTGGGGCCACCTAGGAGGGAGGTCAGAGAGAGCAAAGCACCAGAGAGATTTTCTAGCTATATGGCGATGGTGACTAGCTTGTGTGAGTCTGAGCCTACTACTTTTGAGGAGGCTACCCCACATTAGGTTTGGAGAGATGCCACGATGGAAGAGTACAATTCCCTCATGAAGAATGGGGCGTGGGAGATTGTTCCGAGACCGAAGGGGAAGTCAGTGGTGACTTCCAAGTGGCTCTATAAAATCAAGCATACTGCAGATGGTAGCATTGAGAAGTACAAAGCTCGATTTGTGGCACGAGAGTTCTCACGGGTAGAGGGAGTTGATTACTATGAGACCTTTGCATCGGTTGCTAGATTTTCTTCGATCAGAGCAATGATCTTCATTATTGCAGAGATGGGTTGGAGGATTTGTTATCACACCATAGTAGCAGGGCTACTATTCTTGTACAGCAGATATCTGCACATTCCAGAGCTTACATTACTCCAGAGCATGGCTATATATTATGGATCACTCATGATCAGAGCAGTATATTGTTCAGATTTGTATATGACCTTGTGTCAAGGCTGAGCCTTGAGAGTTCAGATTTGATGACTGATGTGACCACTTATCCCATTACAGTTTCAGTTCAGTGCCTAGAGATGTACTTCAGCAGTGTTTCAGATGATGCATGATGATTGCTATTATGATGATGTTGTATGATCTATGGATATGTTCTCACTGACAGTGGATTATTAGCTTGTTGATTTAGTCATGATTATAGCATGTGCTTGGTATATTATTCCTGATGTGGCAAACTATTTAAAATGAACTGTAAATCATAAAATGGACAATTGCTTGCACTTTTAGGTCATCTAACAAAACTTACTGGTATTTCACCTTACATAGACATGGTCTTTCCCGACACCAGTTGTCTGCTAGTGTAGGCTCCATATCCACTTGTCTCCATCCATACATGACCTTCCTGTTTGACTTTAAACCCTGACTTGTCTCATTTGACTTTCTGATACTGAGGACTTCCCTATTTTTCTACCTCTGTGTTTGGACCGCATCCCTGTTTATTCGTTGTCTCGGCTCTGAGTTGGTGACAGAACTTGCCTTTGGTTAGTTGGATTGTAGGCCTAAATCATTCTGGTCGGTTGTCCCGATGTTTGGCATTGGCTCGAACTCCCCCTAGTCACTTGAGATGTTGTTGGCTAAAACTGAAAGCTCATGTTCTACCTGTGGAAACTAAATGAATTCGCCCATGGAAACAAAAAAAAAAGGGGCAAGAGCAATGAAAAGCTAAAAATACTCCTCGAAGAGTATAAGAAAGGTCCAAAAAGCAATAGTTCTTAAAAGCTATATCTAAACAATTGCTGACCTTGTGAAAATATGAAAAAAATGCCCTGGATGCAAGCTGCAACTAGTTGTGCTTCTCAGCACATCTGAAATCCGAAGGGTTATGTAGGCCAAAAAGGCCATGGAAATAAATTGAATGCTCCTAATGAACCTGGATCAACTTGATGTAGACATGATGCCTAAGTTGAATAAACACTCTCTAAACAACTTATCCATTTGTGAGGCACAGCCATCCCCCGTGTTCTTTTGTCCAGCACAGAGTTTGTAGCTTCCCCCTCTCCCAGTCCAAAGTATTTTTGAGTTGAGTTAGACAAGTCAAACCCTTGGCCCAACCTTGCTCCTAGCCTTCATCCTTCACTAGCAGTTTGACCATGTCCAATGGGTGAGTTTGTCATTTGAACTATGGTGCAAGTAATTTATCATAACAACGGAATAGGTTAATATAATTAATGCCACTGAATGGAATTTGTACTTTGAGCTTAGCTATGGAATGATTAAAGAAGCATTGTCTTAGTCTACTGATGTGATTTATCTTTGATGATATATATATTCTTGGGATCCGTGATGATGTGGACCATGTATGATGATTATTGATGATGATTTATGGTCCCACATGTTTGATGATGATATCATATGATGGACATATGATACCGATGATGTTTGATCCAGTTCAGCAGGTTACTATCATTACAGATCAGCAGATTATACATTGTCCATATATGGTGGACCCTACAGCTGGCCCATTAGGGCAACCCAGGGTGTATGAGTACTCATTCCTAGTGGATTTGGGTCTTCTGGATCCATTGAGACACTTATCTTTCAGTTCCGGGCACTTCTGACAGTGATTGATGCAGTTTTACACTTGTTGACCAGATTTGGGGCTGATTTCCCAGCCTGAGCAGCAGGGGCCCCGAGAGGCCAGTTCACCTAGGGCGCTGATGATGGAGGGGGTGGTCCAGCCACTTGTTATTACCATTTATCCCCCCTCCCGGAGAGCCTGGTGGGCTCAGATTTACAGCGCTAGCACTCTAGGAGGCAGTTTTGGCACTTTCACAGTTCCCGAGGCAGTTAAAAAATGGGATAAAGTGGTCACTGAGGAAATCGATTTGGGCAATTGAGGCAAGGTTTTGGCATTTGGTTTTCACAGAGGTCTTCCAGGGTGATCTCACTATCTTCCAGTCAGTTTTCTCCATGTGGGTATCTCCAGATTGATCACAGGAGGACATTTACTGCTCGACTGTCATGGATTCTGAGGACAGTTTTGGTCATTATCATTATATTGGACATATTTTATTATTTTATTGTGCCTTGGGGTGAGCTAGCAAGGATTTATACCTCCTAGCCCCACCATGTGCTTATTGTATCATGTCCTAGTCATCATGAGATGGATTATTGTACTTTATACCCCTCTTGAGGGATGACGTCACCCTCCATTGTACCACTTAGTGAGGGCGCTATTGTTATGTTGAGTGATCCATGTGTTATATTGTTATGGATTCATCCTAGCCATTGATTGTATGATGAGATCTTATAATCTCAACCACTCATTTGATGTAGTATTGTAGAGTGGTATAGGGTTTTGGTCTTTATTATCCTATATAAGGAGGAGACCCCCCATTGTATAGCTCACCTTTGGAGCTCTGGAATATTGGAATAGAAAGATTTTTTGTGGAGCACATCTCTCTTGGCTTGTGGATTCTCTTGCATATTGAATATAAAGTATCTCTTCTATGTATCATTGTGGATTTTGGTGTTCTTGCTAACCTTTTGACAGGAAAGTCGAATTGGAGAGAGGAGGGCGACTTTTTGAGGGTTATTGTTGGAGGGATCCACATATTCTCTCTTGGGTTGATCTTGTGACAGGGAGTATCATTATTGTATCTTCGTGACATAGTTGATGCTTTCTATTACATCTTTCTACCATTTTCATAATCATCTTGCTTGACTTGTTTCTTTGATCTTGTCTTGTAGGAAGAGGACGATTTGGCTATCTTGGAGAAGGGCAATTTGGTTGGAGCACTTGGATCTCACTCTTGAATATAAACATTGGAGAATGCTATCAACTTGCAAGGTGGCCATAAGCAAATTGAGGTAAGATCTACAAGGTATGTGCCTCTTTCATCCATTCTATCTCCATTGGTCATAAAACCCTAATTAAATCAAAACCCCAAATTTGGTATTTTTTTAGATCTACTTAGATCCACCCTTGCATTTGAAAAGATATGAAGAACCCACCTCTATAGGATCCACCCCTAGTTGGATCTATAGTTTGGTGGTGATTGGCTAAAAATTGACACACTTTTCAATGTAAAAAGCCTTCTTGAACCTAAATCGATTTTCCTAAGAGAAGCTTGTTGGGTAGGATCTAGCACATGGGTAGGTAAGATCCCACTTGAATTGACATCTAGACACTTGATAACCTATACCCATATCCTTACTTTGGTGAAAACTACCTTGTGGACATCTCTCCATGTTTTGAGGGGTTGAAACCCCCTTTTCATTTTCTTGGTACCTTAAAACTTAGATCTACTAAGATCTACCCATTGGATTCACTTGAAACTTTGAAGGAACATAGATCGGGGTATCAACACCCCGGATCTACATTTTGGTGGCCATTGGACTTGGTTTGGTCCACCAAACCCACTTTTTGCCTCTCCTTGAGAAAGTCGCACCCCTTTGGAGTTTTGAGCTGGACCACTTCTAGGAAGTGGGTGTTGGAGATTTTCGTGGATTTGGAACGCCCATGCCTTGAAACCTAGGTCTAGACTATCCTTTTGTCCCGATCTACCTTGGGGATTGCATTCCTTGTTTTAAGGAATTGTGGTCCACTTTTGGTCATCACTCAAAAACCTAGATCTAGCAAGATCCAACCATTGGATCTCATCCAAACCACTTGACTTGGCTTCTAGGTGTCCCGATCTACACTTTGACATCCTTCTTGACCCCATTAGCCCATCCAACAAGGCACTAGTCCTTCTCCAAGCAAGGCGCACTTCTTGGGATTAGTGTCAAACCCTAGATCTAGCACATGGGTAATCCTAGAACCAACTCTAACTTGTAAATCTAACCTAGATCTAGCCTATAGTACCATCTTCACACTTAACTTCACCTTGTGGGCCCACCTAGAACCATTTCACACTTCCCAAGGCAACAAGACCCACTTGTGTAAACGCATGGTACTATACTTGATAATCATACCCCATCAAGTGGCCTAAACCATACATAGGTTGAAACACTAAATATCCATGATACCACCCTCAACCATACCTTAAACATTAGGTCCATTTAGCCTTGCATTGGTTTCCGTAACTCATCATTTTTTACCCTTTAAAACCTTTGCTTGGTTCCAATCAACTGTGATTGGGGTATAGGGTCTCCCCCTTGGTCTAGTTATATCTTGACTTAAAGCGAAGAGTGCCTCGGTTGACGTGACTCCCACATTGTATTGGGAACCGTGGCATCTCTTAGGTCACCTCTTTAGTTGCCTAGCTCCTCTACCGTCCCGGATGGGATACCTCTAGGGGCAACTACAAGTTGTGTGATAACAGGATTCATCAAATGGATGTGAAAACTGCCTTTCTGAATGCTTTTCTACAGGAGGAGCTATATCTGGAGCAGCCTTAGGGCTTTGAGATTCATGGGAGAGATTCTCATGTGTGTAGGCTGAAAAAGGCCTTGTATGGTCTGAAGCAAGCCCCTCGGGCTTGGTACTCGAGGATAGATTCATATTTGCTTTCGATTGGGTTTCAGAAGAGTGAGGCTGATCCCAACCTATACTTCATTGTAGTTGGGGGTGATCTGCTCATTCTTCTACTGTATGTTGATGATTTGTTCATTACAGGAGCAAAGCACCTGATTGAAGCATGTAAGAAAGATCTTGCTTTAGAGTTTGAGATGACTGGCCTTGGACTGATGCATTACTATTTGGGGATGGAGATTTGGCAGGAGGATGGACATGTTTTCCTGGGGCAAGGAAAATATGTTGCAGATGTTCTGAAGAGATTTCGAATGGAGGATTGCAGATCCATGTCCACACCCATGACCACCAACGTCACAAAGCTTCATGCTTATGAGGGAGAGTTGGTGGATCGTACTTTGTATCATCAGCTTATAGGTTCGTTGATGTATTTGGTCAACACTAGACCAGATTTGAGTTTTGCGATAAACACTTTCAATCAGTTCATGGTGGAGCCCAGGAGAGTGCATTGGACTGCCGAAAAACACATATTGAGATATCTTGTAGGGACAGTAGATTATGGTTTGGACTACAGGAGGTCTGATGGAGTGGGATTGGTTGGCTTCACGAATTTAGATTGGGAAGGCAGTGTTTCAGACCGGAAGAGCACTTTTGATTGTTGCTTCAGTTTGGGCTCGGCAGTTGTGTCGTGGTTTAGTCGAAAGCAAAAGCCTGTTGCTTTGAGTTCTGCAGAGGCTGAGTACATGGCAGCCAGTCGGGCTAGTTGTGAAGCTTTGTGGCTTTGCAAGTTAATGGTAGACTTATTTGGTCAGGAGCTGAGACCTACAGTTATACATTGTGATAATCAGGGTTGCATCAGGCTCTCTGAGAATTCGGTATTTCATGGCAGGTCAAAGCATATTGAGATCAGATATCACTTCATCAGGGATTATGTTCAGAGAAGAGCTGTAGAGTTACAGTACATTTCTACTAATGAGCAAGTGGCAGACATTCTCACGAAGTCTTTGGGTAGAGGGAAGCATGTTTACTTTAGAGACAAGTTGGGAGTGGTGAAGAACACCTTCCTCAGTAAGAGGGAGTGTTGAAAAGTTACCAAAGAAGTGTTGTTCACCTAGTGTTGCCTTGGGGTGGACAAGAAACCTTTAAAAGTGACCCCTAGTCATTTAATTAATAAAGTGAGATGTACTTTATTTTTATAAAGTCACTTTATTAAAAGTTTAAGTCATGGTTTATATCCTAAGTTCATTTAACTAATAAATTCAAGTGAGTGATTAATTAAAAGGGTCATCACATAATTAAATGACATAAGTGCACTAAATGTTATTTAATTATTATTTATTGAGCATTTATTGAGAGCCCTTGATCTAATCCAATCTTGGCCATTGGATGAAGAGGGAGAAGTTACCATGAACAAAAAGGCTTGGGGAAGGCAAACCTAATTCACTATTCACATCCAAGAGAGAAGTTTTGGAGAGGAAGAAGAAGAGAAAGAAGGAAAGGTCGAATTTCAGGAGAAGAGAAGAAGAGGGAGAAGTTACCATGAACAAAAAGGCTTGGGGAAGGCAAACCTAATTCACTATTCACATCCAAGAGAGAAGTTTTGGAGAGGAAGAAGAAGAGAAAGAAGGAAAGGTCGAATTTCAGGAGAAGAGAAGAAAACCCTTGCACGGAAATCGAGGAGATTGCTGGACACATTTTCCAAGGAGGAAGGGCACACTTCCCAAGACAAATCCGTACAAGGAATCTATACAGCAGTTCTGCACGGTTTTCGAGGAGTAAGTCGTACATTCAAGCATTTATTTCAGTCCATACTGACACAGAAATCGAGGCAGCTTTTTGACAGGTCCGTACAGTCATTAATGAAACCGTACAACATTTAATTCGGGTCTGACAGGCACAGATTTCGAGGCATAAATTTCATGTAGTAGCTGGCACAAATTTCGAGGTCCGTACAGCATTTAATGAGGAATGTTGCACGACTCGGACTCGCCAAAGATTCGGCTGGCATATGACTCATAGACTCGGGAAAGACTCGGGACAGACTCGGCAAATAGGAGAAAAAATAAAATCATTGTACAATTTGGGCAAAAAAAGGGTTTAAAGCATTTCCAATCCATATAGGCTATAAAACTACAATTTATGCAATAATTCATAACATTGTCTCATAAACTATGACCATACGACATAACCCAATCTTCTTTTTGTATGCAAAAATTTAAATAGTGATCATATAAAATTAAAATTAATTAACAATTAAATTAAACTTAAAAACTCTTAATTTAATAATTTAAAACCCCCAAAAAATAATTTAAACTTGTGATTTATAATAAGCCATTGCTATAATTTAATAATTTATAACCAAAAAGAATAAAATTGCATTTTAAAAACAGTTAAAAAATAAATTATATAATTTTATAATTATAAGTTATAATTTAATAAATTGTAACTTATAATTATAAAATTATATAATTAATTTTTTATTTTGTTATAAATTAAAGTTATAACCAAAAAAAATTAAAAAAATTGCATTTTAAAAACAATTAAAAACTTAAAATTATATAACTTACAATTATAATGTAAGTTCTAAATTATAACCAAAAAATAAAAAGTTATAAACAAAAATAATTTAATAATTTATAAACAAAAATAAATAAATAAATTGCATTTAAAATAATAATTTATAAACAAAAAAAATTGCATTTTAAACTATACACTAGTGACTATACAGAGCCTCCACACGAAGACGGAGACGGGCTGCTCGATAGATAGCCCGGCACTGGGTTGCAGAACGGTGACCGCAAAGCATCCAAACGGTGGTTGCGACTCGGGATTGAGCTGTGAACGGTGGCCGCGATTGAGCAGACCACGGCCTCGACAAGACCTCGATTTCGACCAGCAGTGAACGGTTAACAGTGAACACGACCCTCGATTTCGACCAGCAGTGAACGGTTAACAGTGAACACGACTGCGACCATGACCAGCAGTGAACACAACCATGAGTTCGACCGAGTTTAACCTGATTTTGACCCGAGTCCGCGAGTTCAAGCGAATCCAGGCGAGTTTCCAAGTTATGCCGAGTACTGGGCCGAGTTTGGAGCGATTACGCATTGCCAGAGCTGACTCATGGAGACTCGCGAGTACCCGCAAGTCTCTCACGAGTGGTACTTCACTGTTAATGAGTATGTACAGTCACACGTGTGAGACCGTACAGTTCTGAAACTTTGCAGTCTGTACAACAGGCATTAAATTTGATTATGGAACGATTTTCGAGAAGAAAATGAAGGAGATAAGTACAGCTGTGTTTTTGTAAAATTTGTCTGAAGAAATCAAATCTCTCTCATGTTTTCCCTTAGGGGTTTTATCCTGGACCAATTTGGTCAAAAATACTGTGTCATTTTAATGTGTGAATGGTTGTTATAATTTTCTCAGTTTGAAAATATAGGCTGAAAGTAAAAATTTCTAAGTTATTATTTTCGAAAAGAATTTCATGTGTTTCAAGAAAACAATTTTATTTGAAAAAAATAAATGCATGTTGGGGTCTAGGTATTAAACCATATGCAGAGAAGTTGCAAAACTTGAAACCGGGTTGGGGTTCTAAAACTTTCATAGGAGGCGTAATTTGCCATAGGGGTGCTCGTTTTCTAACTCAAAGCACCCACTTTACCTATGTACCCACTTTGAGAGTGAAATTAATGATTATTAATCACTTAATTTCTTTTTCTCTCGAAAAGTGAATTAAAAAGGCCAAAAAAGACAAAATAATGGGACAATTGGCATCCCAAAATTAAATGAAGTTTGTCTGGGACATGTTTTAGTCCTCTGCAGTGGTGGCGACATGACTGTCAATTGATGGTGAGTTAACTCATGATTCAATTTGGTGGTTGAGCTTCCCAAAGAGAGGTGGCACATTCTTGGAGGAAGAGAGGGCACATCCATAAGAGAAGGCGCACTTATGGTTGTGAGGTGTCTCCATCTGAGAGGGGGCACATCTCTTAGGTGAAAGGTGGCATCAATCAACTCCAAATCGCTCCCAGTTAAATCCAATGCACACTCAATTCACTCCACTCATCACTCATGTCAGCTAGCACTTGGCAAATTTGCCCCTCTTGGCCATTTCGCCCTCTTTTGCTATAAAAGCAAGCCTCTTCTCCTCATTCAAGCTAGTTAGAGCTTTGGCAACACACGCTTGCCTGTTGTAATCTTTTGTATCATCTTTTGTTTGGAATAAAGACTTTAGAGGTCATAACGAGGTCGTGCTTCACACGTGTGAATTGTTATTGTCATGGTGCATGAGGTAATCGGTATCTCAATTCTTGCTTTCTACTTGCTTGTTGAATCTGGCCTCAAAAGGACTGTCAACAATCAGTAGGAGAGATCTAGTAAGTTTGTTTACTTGCTTAGTTCTCTTATTTATGCATGCCAAGAGATCTAAAACGTATATGTCTTAAAAGTTTATATTCATATTGTTTAATCTCTTGCTTATATTGCACTAGATATAATGAGTTGTGTTACAAGTTTCTATTAGCTACAGATTTCCTAACTTGGAGAGGTGTTTGCATCTTCCATCCCCTTCAAGACTTTTTGAACGACATCGTCCCTCAGCATTCCACCAGCAGGCTCCACTGTTCAACTATTCCAGCATCAAGCTGCTTCCCCTCTCTCTCTCCCTATTTTATTCAAATTTCTCCATTTACTTTTAAATACATATTAGATCTAATCTTTTAATAGGCATATTCATAAATAGATCTATTTGTATTTGCACAAGTCTAGATCTCATTCTGTTAGTAAGATTTCTCATTTTTAAATCTAGATCTAGCATAGAAATCTTTTATTTTTTGGAAGCCATTTTAATAGCAGATTTAAAGGCTTGAAAGAAGAGTTCTCCCTTTCGTCTTAAAGTCTTATCTGGCAAATCTAGTGCCATCTGTTTGCTGCCCCAAAAGGGAAAACAAAGATCCTAAGAGAGCTAGCATTCTAGCTTGCTTCCCTTGGTTAGTTTTGTGCATTATTACATAGTTTTAACTTTTAACTTGGTCTTTTTCTAGGATTTTTCTAACATTGTCCAAAGACACTTCCAAATTGTTTTTAGGTGTCTTTCATCATTATTTGCTTGCTGGCGAATTTTCGAGGATTTGGATCATTAAAGACCCCAAGAGCACCCTGATATCCACTAAATTGCACTTAGTGGATTCCGAGTGAACCATCGAAGACTTGAACAATCCAATTGTTCATCATTTGTGTTCCGAGATCCATCAGGCCAAATTTTTGGCCCCTTTTTTTAATTTTTTCACATGTTCATGCCCCACGGGGTTTTGTAATAAAGTGTGCTAGCATGGTATTTGTATGTAAAGGACTTGGCTTCCTGGGACTTATCAATCAAGTCGGGTAGTCCAAGGAGTTTTTTCACTTATTATCATGTTTTATGTTTTAGCAGAGCATAATTTTTTTGTTTTTCTCCTGCTCCTCCAAAGCTGGAATGCCTGTCATGGTGGTTAGGCCTTAGGAGGTTATTAAAATCCATGGGTCAATGTATATGAACATGCTAGACACTAGAATAAATTCATATGGACATGTGCTAGGTTCTCTAGGTGTTTTTTTTAAGTTTCGGAAAAATAAAATTTTCCCATAAAATCAAGCCATTTTTTTAATGGTTTAATTAAAAAATTTGATAATGTAATAAAAGTGTGGTTAGGAGGCCAATTTGGCCATGGGGGTGCTCATTTTCTAACTCAGAGAACCCACTTTACCCCTAGACCCACTTTCTTAAGTGTTTAAGTGATTTAATTTTCACTTATTTCACTTTTACTCGAAAAAAAGTCAAAAAGTGAGTAAAAATATATAGAAAAATAGTAAATAATGAGAGAAAAATCAGCTCCTAAATCAATGGAATCTTGTCTCAATCAAGATCGGAGTTGATTGAGGATCAAATCATCCTTGAGTCAAGGCTTATGTTATGGCCTATTCATCTCCTCAATTTGAGAAATGCGCCATCCTTCTCCCTCTTCTCAAGTGCACCCCCTCTCTTCTTCATTTGCTATTTAAGAAGGGCTTTGGGCTCTCATTCTCTCATTGTCAGAGAGGACCGAAAGGATGGTAATTCTTGTACTATATTTTGTAATATCTTTTGGAATAATAAAGGCTTTGGAGGCAAATCTGTGTTGTAGTGCTCTATGTGTGTGGATGCAAATGTCAATGGTTTATGAGGTAACTGTAGCGTAACTTAATTATTTGATGCATTTGTGGATGATCAAGGCCTTCGAAGGACTATTATTAGTTGGTAGGATTTATGATTCTAATTTGATTTCATATATTGCTTGCTCATGTCCGCGGTATAGAAGTTGTATGTTTTTACTAGTTTGTATGCTTAGTCTTCTAATTTCTGGCATGAGAAGCACCGGATTTGGTGCTTTGTGCAAGTAGCTTTAGTTGTGCAAGTTGCCTAAGCTCGAATGTGCAGATGATCTAGTTTGAGAATACTGCTCTTCAAGCACTTTCAAAATACAAACCCTCCGCTCTCCACCAATAGGCTCCATAGCTCAAATATTCCCAGGATTCCAACATTCTTTCTATCTTTCTCTTTCCTTCATTTTAAATTTAAACTTTTTTGGTTATGGTAACTTGCATGCTTAAGTAAATTTAGTTTGATTTAAAAGAATATCTAAAGGCTGATTTTTTTTAGTACGCTGCTAGATCTATGTTTTAAATGCTTACATTTGTAGATCTAGTTTATTTTTAAGTACTTGCACTTATTTCCCATCTTTAGTACTTAATTTCTTTTATGCTTTTAACGCTCATTTGGGCACATTTGGTGCATTTCAGGTGGTTGGTTTTACATTTTTATCGCCATAACAAGAGGAGCCGCTACCGGAAAATCGAAGATCTAAGGCCATCCAAGGCTTCCCGGAGCAACACTCTTCTTTCTTCTTCATTTCTAAAAACCTATAAGCCTTTGCTGTAAGGACCAAAGGCAGCCACCGTTTTCACTTGTAATATAATAATAAAAAGAAGAGCGAGTGGGCTTTCCAAGTGCCCGCACCCCATCCCCCTGGGGGATTCGTGTCGCCTCCTTGATGGTTTGCTTTTCTGTATCTTTATTTTTTGCTTTAGATTAGTCTCATTTTTCTTGTTTTGGTTAGTTTAACTTTCCTTGCATGGTTTTGTAATGTAACGAACACTAACTCAACATTGCTCCACCGAACTACCCAAGAGAGCTTGCTCAATTGGGGAAAAGATACTACTCTTTGTCATAGTAATTAGTCTCACTTTTTCCTTTTTGCATTTTAATCTCAATTGGAATAAACAATTAATAAGAAGAGCGAGTGGGCTTTCCAAGCACCCGCACCCCATCCCCTAGGGGGATTCATGTCGCCTACTTGATGGTTTGCTTTTCTGTATCTTTATTTTTTGCTTTAGATTAGTCTCATTTTTCTTGTTTTGGTCAGTTTAACTTTTCTTGCGTGGTTTTGTAAAGTAACGAACACTAACCCGGCATTGCTCCACCAAACTACCCAAGAGAGCTTGCTCGATTGGGGAAAAGATACTCTTTGTCATAGTAATTAGTCTCACATTTTCCTTTTTGCATTTTAATCTCAATTGGAATAAACAATCTGCCCTTCCGTGTATGCTCTTGTCCAATGCAGGTTTGTCCTGATCTTTGGGATAACCAAAAGCGGAAGTGTGCACTTTTTAATTTTCCACATGTAATAAACAACTCACCTTAATAAAAACAACTTCCCCAATACTTTATGAAAATCCGACGTATCAGTCTTTGATATTGTGTGGGCAAATTCTTCAAAGGAAGTGGGAACCACTGGATTGTGACCTCGAGATATCGTTAGACTGCACCCTCGATTGGTGTAGTGTTGAACACCTCCTAGAGACTCTGATCCACCCCACATTTCCAAGTGTGGAACCACCTTTGTCATAATCCAGACATATTCCCAGTACCTCACGGTATATCGGGAATCCCCTTCCCCTTAATCCACTCATCATCTTAATAAATTAAAACTGACCAAGTACAATGCAAAACATTTACTATTTTTTTCAGCAAAATTTTGTTATTTTGACTCCATTGGCACTGGTACAATTTATTATCATTATCTGCTTTTAGTCAAATATGTTATGAATGCCATATATCTTTTTATATTGTTGAATACAAATTCCACATTTGCAGTAGAGTGTTTCAGTAATCCATTTCAAAACTCCTAAATAACTTCACATCCACAACTAATAAATAATTGAGGAGCCTTAGAAACTCTTTCATAGGGACTACCCCCCTTGGCTTCATTAGGAGTTAGACTAAACGGAGGATTCAGGATCAGGTGACAGCCCTGACTTGAGACTTGCCCCCAAGGACATACCCAGTGGCTTGAAGATTTCTACCACGCTAACCCCGTTTTCCCCGAGGTGCGTATCCGGTGGCAACATCTTTGGTGTCGTTACCGAGGATAAATCTTTTTATTCCCGGAGTACGACTTTTGTTTTCTCTTTTTCGTTTTTGCTTTGTTTGATGAATGTTTAGAGTAGATCTGTAATTTTCATCTGCCGACTCCACTAACTTTTCCCCTTTTTATGATTTCAAAGAAAAGCAAAAAATGGAAATTTTTGTGAGTATTTTAAAAGTATATTTTTTATTCTCACATGGCGACTCCATTAAGGGATAAAACCCTTGTATCTCATAAAATTGTTGAGATTTATTGTGTGTAGATGAGCCCATACAATACAAAAAATTATAAAAGCTCATTGTTGGACAACTCTGCTTTTTCAGTAGCTGAGATCATTGATTTGTTATGCTATCGATAGTAATAAAGAAGGGCTTTATGCTCACTTGTTGGAGGCATCCCCTCAATAGATTTCTCAAATATCCATGGGTTTCCCAATGATTGCTATGATCATCATGGGCTATATAGTGTGGCTCCAGAGTTATGTGGAAATAGTGGTGATTCAACTAGTGATCATATTGCTTCCTTTCTCAAATTGGTGGTTGACTTCAATGTTATTCATGAGGATGATTTGATGACCATTTTTTCTTTCTCCTTGGTGGGGGATGCAGTGAATTGGTTCTATGACCTTCCTGACAAATGCATTACCTCCATTTCACATTTCTTTGAGATGTTTATTGAACGGTGGCATGATGATGAGATTGATGTGAAAGAATTTATAGAAGATTCCCTTGCCATCCTTCCTAAATCAAAAGATATTTCAGAAACTAAAGAAGAGAATTAAGAAAAGCGCAATTACGCTTTTAGTGACCCTTTGGATAAATTAACAATTATGCTATTGTAGTCACTGTGGGCTTGCCTCAGTCGGTGGCCAACAATCATAAATAGGATACTTGGCAGTAGTTTAATAGGAAAATCCATTTGAACTGTGATTATCAAAGTGAGAGGTTATAGTGAACATGGCGTGAAGTCAATGGGATACTCATTAATGAGATTCGTTCTCTCCCTGTTGGACATCCAGCATTGTTGCTCTGTACCCACTTTTGAGGATAACTATTTAGTGCGCCAAACCAAGATTTAACCCACCTTAATCAACTCATCCATAATAATCTAGAACCGTCAAGAAGCACTGCAAAACTTCCTTTCAACAGCATTTATTTACTTTTCGGCATTGGTCTATTTTACAATCATTTGCTTAAATCAATTTATGTGTCGTGATTGATTATCCTACATGCTGCGATTTTAAATTCATTGTTGTTGCTCTCTTGTTTCAATATTTCAAACTGCTAGATTTTATTTTTGCTTTAGTGTATAATCAACCTTAGCTTCTTTTTATTAGGGACCACCCCCTTGGCTTCGCTGGTGTTGATTTTTCTTAGTAGTTAGATGTTGTTAACTTTTTATAACTGAACTAGCACATAAACATAAACTGCATGCATATAAAGGATCATTGAAAGAAAAACATTCACAGTAGACACACTTTTACCCTGGGAAAACCCTCTCACGGGAAAAACCCAGCAAACTTCTCTAGATGAGATTCTTCAACAAGATATAATGCCAACTCTAGTGCCCAGCATTAGTTACAGAATAATGATACAAGAAAGATATAGAATAATCTCTGAGCCTGAGGAAGAGAGAGAGAGAGAAAGATAAAACCCCAAAAGATTGTCTGCTTGATGCCACTTGAACCCTTCACTAGTCTTCCTTGGATCTACGCACTTCGCCTTTAGCTTGAGCAAATTGGTGTGTAGCAAATGAGGCCACCTCTCTTATATTTATACTAGAAAAGTCACTTTTCCACTCTAGGCCGACTTAACCTTCTTAACTGGGTCATTTTCACTTACTAGACCGACTTGACCTTCTTAACTGGGTCACTTTCACTTACTGGGCCAACTTGACCATTTGATTGTGTCAATTTGACTGGGTTGACTTGTTCTGGGCTTGTTATTCATCTTTCTTGTGGAATATCTTCTGATGCTACTAAAAACATCAACACTCCCTCTTTGCGAGGAAGGTATTCTTCTGGCATGTCCTTCAACCCCTGGATTTTTGCTTGTTGACTTTTGGAATCTTCTACGATCTAAAGAAGTTCTCTAAGAGCCTGTCCTCCTTTGTGATGCTCTATAAGGTCTGACCACTTCCAAAGTGGTTTCTTTCTATCTCACTATACCACGGTACACACTAACCAATCATATGGCTATGTGACCTCTCCAAGAGGTTTGACTATCCCTGACAGTCCTAACTATAACTCCCAGAGTATTTGATAGTCACTAATAGTCTCGAAGACCTTGACTATTATCCGATAGTCATATGAGGCGTTGACTACATCTCTACTCATGTGGGTGCACTCCACAAGAGATACTGCAGCCCCTGATTGTATACTAAAGTCCCTGATTGTATATTGTAGCCCCTTGCTAAATACTACAGCCCCTGGATGACTGACTCATACTGCAGTCGCTGACTGTCGAAATCACACTACAGCCCCTAACTGTATACTACAGTCCCTGAATGTATACTGTAGCCCCAAGCTAAATACTGCAGCCCTTGGCTAACTGACTTACTGGTATCTGAGCCTAGCATTACTGCATGACTTATCTGAGTCATGTGCCACTGCATGACTAATCTAAGTTATGTATCGGTGCATGACCAATCGGTGTCTAAGTCATATACTACTACATGACATACCGATGTCCGAGTCATGTAACATTGCATGACTAAACTGAGTCAAGTATCACTGCATGACTAAATTGAGTCATGTATCAATGCATGGCTTTTATGGGACATGTATCGGTGTTTGAGCCATGCACCACGGCATGACTTACCAATGTCTAAGTCATGTCCATCATGACCAACTAATCAGGAATGATTACCCATTGTTGCCCATGGAGAACCATCAACACTCCCTCGCAATGAGAGGAGTCATTATGTACTACACCAAGCTTGTCCCGAAAGTACTCAAAATAAACTTTAGACAAAGGCTTGGTAAGTATATCGGCAATCTACTCATCTATGGATATGTATTGGATTCGCACTGCTCCTTTCTGCACTATGTCTCTGATATAACTAATTAGGAACCTTTTGAAACCTTACTGATTTTCATCTTGTGGTACTAGCTGCAATATCTTCTGCCTCTATTGTATTGAGTGCTCCTAACGACTGCTTTCCTGGTAAACCAAGATATCATAGTTGATCTCAAACTGGAGCAACATCCCTGATGTGCTCTTTCTCGTCAACTACACTAGTCAGAGTCCATATATCCTTGCAGCTTCATTTCTCTCTCCAAGACATATTTGAGTCCATATCCAATCGTACCATGTATGTACCACAGCACATGCTTTGTTGTACATGTCTAAACTCTACCATGTACTGACTGCAAAGCATATATCTGGTCTGGTGCTAACCAGGTACACCTAGGATACACTCAACTGTCTATGAGATCCTGGGATCCACCAAATCTAAAGAAGAGTCACTCAACAGCTTCAAATTCGCCACCATTAGTGTGGCCATGGACTTACGGTCCATCATCCTGAATCTCTTCAAGGATCTCTACTGTGTATTTTCCTTGATTGAGGAAAATATCATCTGATCTCTGGCACACCTCTAATCCCATGGCACACCTCTAATCCCAAGAATCATGCCAAGATTCTTGAATTCTCTGATCAACTTCCTCTTGGAGTACTGTGTTGTAGTCACTCCCTCTAAAATGGAGCTTTATGCTCCCTCTGTATCTGGACATCTTGCATTCTCTATATTTGGATGTCTTGTACTAGGGTGACTTGCAGCCTTCTCTATTTGTTGATCTTTTGTTTATCCGTCTGCGTCATCTCCTATCAAATGGGTCTATTGATACGAGCCTCTTGCTCTCACATGTTGGAACATTTAAAAACCCATTCCATTCTTAGGATATATTTTATTAGTCATCTAGATTAATTTTCCTATGGGTAGAGTATGTAGTTGGCCTAGTTTTGTCTTTTATGCCTCCATATGCCATCCTAAGTCACAAAAACGAATTTGGATAGATTTTGGATAAGATTTACTTGGATTATGTATGATTTTATTCCATTCCTGAATTAGAAAGACACTTTCCTGATTTAAACAGTTTTATCCTATTTTTTCTACTTTCTAGTGGATAAGGTAAAGCTAGTTGACCTGGAAACTCTCTCCACTTGACCAATTCGAGCTCCACCACTTTCTTCTCTCCTAAATTCATCATTACATTCCATTTACATCACTCATGAGATGTCATACCATATTCAGCCAAATCATGAGACTTTAGAGTGTTTTGGAAAGTGCTTTTGACACCTAGGGGGTTTTTATGCTTTTAGTAAGCCTTACTTTTTTGTGCTTTACAACTTGCCTTTAAGGCATTATATTTTCTCTCTTGAGATGTATTATATATTGTATTCATATTGAGGAATAATATATGAGATGATATTTCCATCAATTGAGTTCCTTCTCTTATGTTTTTGTCTCAATATTTCTTCTTCTTATTCTTGCATATCTTTGAATAATTCTTGTGAGGACTTCTTTGCTTCAAGATTCTTGGCTATTAGAATTCTTTCATGGTATTCAACCTATATAGAATTCTCACATCAAGATCATTGGATACCACTCCAGTCTCCTTCTGGAACTTGTGTTGCAAGAATCCTCATGATCATCGGAAGGATGAACATCTATAGTAGAAAGACCAATCATTCGTTGGAGCCTCCTACGCTCAACCACCAATCTACATATGAGATTCTCTGGACCTATGGGTCATGGGTCCACATATGACTGTTGTCCCTATTGAATAGTCATCACATCCACTGTTGTTGCTCCCTCTGTTACGAAAGCCATCCTGCTATCTGATATGGAACCTGAGCTGAGAGTCATGCTCTTAGAAGCTCCCACTTCTGAGCATCCTGTCTCTTCTCGAACAGTGAATATCAACAAGATCTATGGCCTAACTGATTTTGCATCCATCACTTGTTCTTTAGAGCAAGTCAAATTTGCTCTCAGTATTTTAGCAAAGACAAACCTCTCAGGTTTCATCCTAGACTAGCTCCATCAAGGGCTCATGGGATGTTGTGAAGCACTGTAGGCTACTTACCCAATATAACTTGCACTACATGAGCCTATTGTTCATCAATCTTAGTCATATATAAATGCATAAAAGAAAATTGTATCACAGGTCTACATATAACTGTTATGAACAATATCCTTCAAAATACTCAAGAATTTAAGGAATAACTCAAATGTGTAAATACTTATCTTTCATGTGTTTTGTAGGCTCCCTCTTGATTTCTGCCTCCTTGTAGAAATCACTGGAGTTTCTAGAAGTGTACTCTGCTTCTTCATTTGATTCTTAAGACCTTGATCTTTGTCTTTGTTAAGTTCTGAAATACTAGAACTTGAGAAGTCTTCATTCTTGGTCTTCATGTCTTCTGGATGCACTAGATCCAAGATCTCCTTGGATCTACCTTCATAGTTTGGAAAGATCCCTTGGCGTTATTGCCAAGAGTATGTTATCTGCTTCGCCTAAATCTAGCTAGTAAGAGGATTCTCTTACTCTTTAACTTTATGCTTGGAATTCTTTCCAATTCCTTCTGAAGAATTTATGTAATAAGTAGAGTGCTTGGAAACACCATTATCCATTAATCAAACTCCACTCCCTTGAGTGATAGTACTTAAAGGACAAATTCTTCATCTGATGCTTCTCTTGACTTCTTGAGTAAAGTAGGTTCATCACCATTCGCCATATGAGCATGATGTTTCCTATTTCCCTTTTTGATCTTTTGAGTGCAATTTCTTGCGTAGTGTACTAACTCATTACAGCTGTAGGACCTGATTTGGACATATCCTTCTTGTTCTCTGATACTAGTCTTCCATCAGTATTCTTGGTATTTTTTCTTCCTTCTCCTCTTCTCGCATGAGCTGCAAGTGCTTGATTTTCTTCATCATTCGTCTTTTGCATTTTGGAGATCAACCTTGCTTCTTCTGGAGTACAATCTGTCCATAGCTTATCAAACTTGGGTACCTTCTTCCTTGCACAAAGACCTTGAACAAACACATCCCAAGTAGAGGGAAAACCATTCAATGTTGTCAACACAAACTCTTGTTCTTCTACAATGTCTCCAATAGCTGCTAGTTGATCTTTGATCTGAGAAACTCTTGTAAAGTAGGAGGATACTGTCTTTGACTTGTTCATCGTCACATTTCGTAATTGATGTCTTAACAATAGCTTTCTGCCAGTATTCTTGCTTTCATACAATCTTGTCAAGGCCTCGAACATTTCCTTAGCAGTCTTAAATTCTGACACATGAGGGATCAAGTGGTGTTTGATTGAATCAGATAGAATTCTTTTTGCTTTGACCATATTCTCCTTGTACTTTGCTTTGGCCTCCTCTTCTTCTGGTTCCGGGATAACTTCTTTGGCATAATTTAAGAGATCATTTTCTTCTAGGATGAGAAGTATCATATGCTTCCAAGATCTAAAGTTATCTTCTCCATCCAATCTATCCTCAACCCTTAGATTGGTTGTCATCTTGTCAAAGCTTAGATTTGACCTAGAAACCTTGGTAGAGGGTAGGTCAAAAGTGAAGTTTATCAAATGATAAATTTGATTCCACAGATAAATGTGCCCTCCTAGGGTGAGGTGGAAAACACTACTTTTTCATCTGTTCTGTGGACAGAGCAACTCAAACCTGGAAGCCATAGATCTTGACCTCCAACAGAAATTAGGTCAAAATAAAAAAAAATCGGATCTAAGATCTGATTCCACAGATAGATGCGCCTTCCTAGGGCGAGTTGGAGGATGCTAAGATTGAGCTTGATCTGTGGATGGAAAGGCTTAAAACTAGAAACCCTAGTTCTTGAACACCAGCAAAAATTAGGTCAAAAGCTGAAAATTCTTCAAACTGAAAACTGCTTCCATAGAAAGGTGCGCCTCACTAAGGCAACTTCCAAGATACTATTTTGAAGTCCAATCTATCGATAAATATGCCAAACTTCCAAGTCGTAGTTTTCGGTTATATTGGTAATGGCTTCAATTCAGTCTTGCTCTGGTTCCATGTTGATTTCTCTTAGCAGTTAGATATTGTTAACTTTTTATAACTCAACTAGCACATAAACATAAATTGCATGCATATAAAGGATCACTAAAAGAAACATATTCACAGTAGACACAATTTTACCCTAGGAAAACCCTCTCACGGGAAAAACCCAGCAAACTTCTCTAGATAAGATTCTTCAACAAGATAGAATGCCAATTCTAATGCCCAAGACTAGTTACAAAATAATGATACAAAAAAGATAAAGATTAACCTCTAACCCTGAGGAAGAGAGAGAGAAATATAAAACCCCAAAAGATTGTCTTCTTGATGCCTCTTGAACCCTTGACTAGTCTTCCTTGGATCTACGCACTTCTCCTTTAGCTTGAGCGAATTGGTGTGGAGCAAATGAGGCCACCTCTCTTCTATTTATACTGGAAAAGTCACGTTTCCACTATGGGTCGACTTGACCTTGTTAACTGGGTCATTTTTACTTACTAGGCCGACTTGACCTTAACTCGGTCACTTTCACTTATTGGGCCGACTTGACCATTTGATTAGATCAATTTGACTAGGTTGACTTTTACTAGGCTTGTTATTCATCTTTCTTGTGGAATATCTTCCGATGCTACTAGAAACATCAATAGCTAAGAGTTAGCCTAGACGGAGGAGTCAAGGGTTAAGTGACAGAACTTGACTCGTGACTTGACCCCAAGGATGCACCTCAGTGGCTTGAAGATTTTTGCCACGTTACCCAAGGTGCGTATTTACTATTAGGCGACAACAATGTGCGATAGTGATATCGAGAATGTAACTCGTCTCTCTCAGGAAGAGGTTGACCAAGACCAACAATGAGAATGAAAATCTACTGCCCAAAATGAGATACCACTACCCAATCATGATCTCATACAAAGGATCACTGAATGGCGTGGAAACTACACTCTGGCACCTCCCTTCTTTATCTCAATCAATGTTATCAGAACCGAATTGAAACCGGAAAAACCAACCGATCTAATCGATTTTGGGTGTTTTTTGGTCTGGCTACTGTTTCTTGCAGGAAATGGCAAGTTATGTACCGAATCGGTCGATTCTATACCCGAATCAATCGGTCATGTAAGGAACAAACCTTAAATACTTGAAATAGTCATTTTTGTACAAAACCGATCAGTTTTGTAACTCTATATGCCATGGTTTTGAACATGAAATTTAAAAAAAAAAGTTAAACCCTAAACCCTCATAATCATTGGTAATATTAAAAGGCAATATTAAATTCTTAAAGTAAAAGGATAGAAAATGAAAGATAAGGAGAGTGGTTCCAACCACATCGGACTTCATTAGCAAAAAGTAGAATTTTAGATCCCATTCATAACTCAACAAACTTAACATTTTTCAATATTTCATAATTTAAACGTTTCGACTAAATTATGTCATGTATGAGGGTATAGGATTGGCATTTAATCAAGCACATCAACCCCTCTATGTACCTTGATGTTGGTGGTGCTGATTGTTGAAGTCCTCTATCATGACCTTAATAAAAATGTACCCTTCACTCAAGCAAAATTACTTATTAAACATGGGAATATTTTTCTACCTTGTTTTAACGCTTGGATTGGGAAGTTTCATTAAAATTGTAGGACCCTAAGAGAATTGTCTAGTAGAATGCATAAGCTAAGATTAATGGGACCCTAAGTTTAAAGTTGGACTTGAGATTATATGGAAGAAGGGAAAATATAAACATACACCAGCTGTATTAAAATATTCATAAGGAGACAAAAAAAGTTATTAAGCTAAGTATTAAGCCGTAGAAAAGTTATGAAAGATACAAGTGACCTTTTGAAGGAAATGTTATTATATCAAACTATATTCTTACGGAGCACCCTTATCAAAGGGAAATACATATATGGGAATCATCAACTCAACCAAGAGTTAATACCAAAGAAATATCAAGAACATTATTAATGGAAGAGTGAAGGTTAGAACAAACGACAATGCTTTGACGATAAAGCATCTTAAAAGAAGGTGGGAATGTTAAATACATAAATAATAGATTCTTAATGACTCGGACTACTAAAAAATACATAAAATTTTACAATTTTAATGAAAAAATATATATTAAAGATTTCAAGCTATGATTCCAAACCATTAGAGACAAAATATGCAAAGTCTACTCATGTATGTAGCATGTAAGGATGAAATATCAAAATGGCACCGCGTGCGATACATATATGAATCAAAATTGACAATATATAATCATCAAAATCATTGCCTATATTGGGATCCTATTCATCAATAGCACCATGTTCCCCCCTCCTCTAGGCTCTAGCCCTTGCCTCTACCTCAAATCTCAAAGTTGATACTCTGGGGACATTAGTCAACAGTGAACGCCCTATAATTTTGATGAAACTTCCTGTTACCCTCCAAGTTGCACTAGGATGGACTTGCAGTTGAGCCACCAGAGTTGAATAATTACTTGTTCAAATTCAGAAGTTAAGAAGTCCAGTCAGCCATTATGGCCTTGTTTTCTTTCACACATGTTCCAAACTTCCATATCCCCATGGAGGAGTTGTAATAAAATGATGTAGCATGATGACTCTGTGTAACAGGCTTGACCTACTAAGACTTGGCCATTAGTACATTACTCTAGAGTGTTTTTTTACTTGTTAATTATATCTTGTGTTTTAGCGATTTATAATTTTTGAGTTTTTTCACTCAATCCTCCAAAGCTGAAGTAATTGTCCTAGTGGTTAGGCCTTGGTTATTAAACCCTAGTGTTTAATGTATATTACCATGCTAGTCATTATCCCAGAGCCTTATAGACATGCGTAAAATTTAATGTCCCCCTTAGGTTTTTTTTTATATTTTCTGTAAATAAAAAAATTCCCATAAAAATAGGATATTTAAATTGGAAAAATTGAATAAGTTTAAAAAGTGGTACTAGGAAGTGTAATATGCCATGGGGATGCTCGTTTGCGTAATATGCCATGGGGGTGCTCGTTTGCGTAATATGCCATGGGGGGTACTCGTTTTCTAACTCTGAGCACACACTTTACCCATGTACCCACTTAGAGAGTGAAATTAGTGATTTTTTAATCACTTAATTTCATTTTCTCTTGAAAAAGTTATTAATGTTAATTTTTCAGTGCAGCTGCGAGACCCATTCTCAGAGAGAATGGTACCCTAGTCAGTTAACTAGGGTTCTTGGTCAAGTTAACCAGGCAGAGTAATGTGTAAGACCCTAGAAGGTACCCTAGGGCCCCCAGCTGTCTCCTGGGGTTCTTGGTCGAGGACCAAGCAGTTGGATGCCATGGCAAAGTTCCTAGCATATAGCTAGGGCCCCTATTTGTCTCTAGGGTATTCTGGTCTGGGACCAGACAGTTTCTTGGTCGAGGACCAAGCAGATCCTGCAGGTTGAGACAGAGACTTCCTAGGTCCTGCAGATGGTTGATCAACATTCAGTCTAGGACTGAATGCTCAACTTGAGGCTGAGGACCATTCTCTGGGAGAATGGAGAACCTGGTCATGGACCAGATGGTTGATCAACATGACCCAGTCTGGGACTGGGAACTCAACCTGGGGCTAAGAGCCATTCCTTGAGAATGGAGGCACCTGGTCAGTTACCAGGATATTAACCCAGTCTGGGACTGGGAACTCAGCCTGGGGCTGAGAGCCATTCCTTGAGAATGGAGGCACTTGGTCAGTTACCAAGATTATGATGTGTGATGTCCTCTTCTCCTAGGTCTTCGAGATGGATGAGTTGGTTGGTCTTCTCAAGGGATTGGCCACCCCTTGTGGAAGCCACTAACATTTGACCTAAGGAGCAATTGAGAGGATCACATGATCACATCATCTGTGTGAACCCTTCCTTATACAATGATGATGAACTTTCAGTGTTATATGGAACATTTGTACATTTGAGAGAGAGATGACTGGTTGTACCTTTCCACCTTGGGTGATTTACTTTTGGTCCTTGTACCTTGTTGTTCATTAAGTGTTGTGGTACCCTGTCTTTGATTTGTGGTAAGTAGGGTCATTGACCCACCTTTTATTTATACCACCTTTGTTGTTTTGATCTTATGGGTTTGTCCACTTTCTGAGGTTCTTTTATTTATTTATATCTTTATATATTTTATATTTATCTTTTATTATTTTATTTATGTTTATCTTTTATTTTATTTTATTTTAAAGTAACCTCTTCCTAATTTAATGAAATAATATTCTATTATTTTTTCCTAATTCTATGGTTTCCTAATTTAAAGGATTATTTTAATAATCCTATTATCCTATTTATTAAGGTCTATTGTTTCTCATTTTTAAGATGATAACGAAGATAACTATATCTTAGCTCTGTCTTATGTTTTATATTCTGCTACTCGATCACCTATCAGTAGGACGCACATCTGGAGGAGAGTAACTTATATCAGGTCTGATATGAATTTGATGTTAGGGTTTTATGCTGCTCCTAACATAAGCCGTCAGCCTTTGGAAGCACTTCCCAGCACTTCCCAGTCACCCGTGAGCCTTTTAAGGAAGGCCGCACCCTGTTGATGCCTCATCTGATTAATTCGTGCCCTATTAGAAGCTGACTGAGTTCCGATCTGTTCACTTAGTTTTTATTGAGGTCTGGTTGGAATCCGATCTGTGTATAGAAGCTTTGTTTGGGGCTTGTTGATGAGACCACAGCTTATTGAAAGCATATGCATGGAGGTTGTAACCCTGTACTGCTAACTGTGAGTCCTATTGGCCCTAATTCTGCCTGCTGGTTGCTCGTTTGTGGAGGCCGTGAGGCCTGGGGATCTGATCCATTCTGCTGGTGTCAAATTTGTGAAGGCCGCAGCTTACCTTTGGTTATTTGACTGAACCGTGGGCCATCTGTGGAGGCCGCATCCCCTGTGATCTATTTTGGTGATAAATCTTCTATCATTTGAGGTGGCCGCAACCCCTGAGCTGACTGCTATCTATTGTCATCTGTCTGTAGGTCAGATCTGCAAGTAGTGACCTGATTGGGGCTCGATCTGTATGCTGAGGGTTTTGATCTGCCAGTAGAAGTTTTGCTAAGGCCTTATCTATCTATTATGACCTAGCCATGAGCCTTAGAGCTCTGTCTTACCTCAGCCGTGAGCTTGTGAAGGTCAGATCAGCAAGTCATAACCTGATTGGGTTTGCCTTAGGTTGGCCACACCCTTCTGACATTTTGTTTGACTGAAGCGTGACTCTGTTTAGGAGTAATTATGCTACTCGTGAACTTATCTCCTGATTTATGAGAAAGTTCGGGTTTGTCAAAGTCTGATCTTTTATTTGACAACAGTAACCCCTGAAGTCTATTGTGTGGTCAGTTTGTTGTGTTTAACCTAAGTTCTGTTTCAATGTTAAGACTTTATTAACTTCTGACCTATTGTCTGTTTTATATGCTGAGACTAACCTTTGACTGTCTTTGACTATTTGACTGTATCTCAACCTGTCATCTCTCTCTCTCTGGTTGTACTACCCTCTTGTAGGGTCTGATAGTTTCCAGATTTGACTGGCCTCTCTGAGGCACAGTGTTTACTGTAAGTAAGTAACTCTTCTGAGTATTTTATGGAAAGGGTTCCACACAGGTAAGTATCTTCTCGTTTATTTATTTATTCTACATTACATGCCGCTGAAGATTAACTTAGCACAGTGACCTAACGGGTAGTGTTAAAAGCACTTTAACACAGTGACCTGAGAGTGCTAAAGTCATGAAACTTATGTTATGATAGTTTTTACTACTGCACTATTTAATATTCGATATTTGCAAATGTTTATTAAATGTATTTTCTGCATTAGAATATGATGAACTGTTATTTTTCTGTACAAAACCCTAATTTGACAAATTTCAACAATTAAAAGGCCAAATAATGGGAAACTCAGCTTCCCAAAAGTCAAAGAAAATTGTCGGGGACATGTTTTAGTTTGTTTTCAATCTTCTGTAATGGTGGCAGCTTGATTGGCAGTTCATGGTGAGTTACCTCAGGCTCAAATTTTGTGGTTGAGATTCCTCTTGAGATGTGGTGCATTTCCCAAGAAGAAGAGGGTACATTCTTGAGAGGAGGTGCATTCTTGGATGAGAGGTGTCAGCATGAGAGGGAGGGCGACCTACCTCTTGAGAGGTGGCACCTCCCTTCATTCAGTTAACTCAGACTTGCGCTCAGCTAACTCTATCCTAACTCAAACTCTTATCACATGTGGCAATTTGCCCTCGTTGGGCAAATTCGCCCTCAATGGCTATATAAGCAAGCCCACTCTGCCTCATTTGGGATGGTTGGAGTGTGGAACCTCTACTTAAGCTCTGAGTTGTTGTAATATTTTTATATGAGTTGAATAGAAAGACTTTGGAGGTTCATGGCGTGCTGCTCTTCAATGTGTGGATGCATTGTTGCAGTTTATGAGGTAACTATGTACTTGCTTTTATTTGCTTCTTTTGTTATCAATCTGGCCTTTGGAAAATTGATGTCAATTCATAGGATAAATTATTTGAGTTCATTTCATTTATTTCTTGTCTATGCTTAGAGATCTAGAATGTACATGTACTATTATGTTATATGCATGTTATTCTAACCTCTTGTATAGGAAGTACCAAATCTGATGCTCTTACTCCAAGTAGTTTAAGTTGTGCAGGTTTCCTAAGTTGAAGAGGTGGTTGAGCTCGGTGGCTTCCTCCATCTCCTTCAATATTTTCAGAAGGACATAGTCCCTGCGCTTCCCACCAGTAGACTCCATAGATCTAGGTATCTCATTCTTGAGGTCTCTTCTATCTCTCCCTCCTTCACTTTTCTAAATCTTCCTTTGGTTACTGTTGTTAAAATAACGTAACTGCAGAAGATATTCTATTTATATTATTGTATTCCTCCTCCGAGAGATAATGGTCATGTAATTAATAATGTAAAGGTCATTGAAAGAATCAATGTAAACCCTAGGAAATGTGCCGGCTCAGAAAAGCCCCTAAATGATTATTATATTATGTAATTGACCATTCAAGTAGACAAGTCGGCCCTGTTGGGGAATTAGTCATCTCAACAGAAGAATATAAATAGAAGTGCTCTCTCTCACTTCTAATCGCTCATTCACTCAAGCAAGTTTACATAGGTGAAGAAGAGAGGTGCGCACAAGTGGAGGAGTAGTTGTTTTGTCGTGGGGTTATCCTGTACTTTGTGATTTCTATATTGAGGAAGGCTTTGCTGGGTTTTCTACCCCAAGAGGGTTTCCCAGGATAAATTTGTTTCTCTTGTCTTTTATGCTGTGCTTGTTTATCTTTCAATAATTGTTTATATGCTATATGCTGCTCAAGTAAAAACTAACATGGTATCAGAGCTGGCCTGAAAGATTACATGGTGCAGCCACGGAAAATTAGGGCTTTTTGACAGGAGGAGAATTTTTTTGTTTTCTCAACATAGGATTGATCCTCTCAGAAAAATCAAACTTTTGACCCCTAGATCAAACTTTTTGGTTGGGCAGAAGGTCAAGATTTATCAAACCCTAGTTCGGGACCCTGTCCAAAAGATCCGGAAGTTTCAAGACAATTTTTGAGGGGTCAAATTTTGTAGATTTCAAATTTGAAGGCGCATCCTTCTATCCTTTCAGAATTTTGAAATTCAAAGTTTGAATTTTTAGGGTTTCTCTAACAAACCCTAGGAGCAGATCTCAGAAGGGCAAATTTTCTAGTAAGTCTCAAATCTATTTCTATTTCCATTTGAGGTTCTCATTATAGCAAGATGACAAGCAATACCAAGCTTGATGAGAAGCTTGAAGGAGCTGAGAACTTCAGATCCTGGAAGTATAGAGTCATGCTCATCCTTGAGGAGCACGAGCTAGAAGACTATGTGAAGGAAGGACTTACAAAACCAGAGGGAGATGAAGAAAAGGCAAGGCATAAGAAGAATCTTATCAAAACAAAGAGGATCGTTGCTGATTCCATCAAGGATCATTTGATCCCCCATGTGTCTTCCAAGAAGACACCAAAAGAAATGTTTGATGCCTTTACCAGTCTATTTGAAGGAAAGAACATCAACAGAAAGATGACCCTGAGAAATCAACTCAAGGGTGTGAAGTGCATAAAGTCTGAATCCATGCACTCATATTTCTCCAAGGTATCCCAGATCAAAGAAGAATTAGAAGCCATTGGGGATATGATTGAAGATGCAAAAGTTGTGATGACTACTTTAAATGGTCTCCCCCGAGATTGGGAACCATTTGTTCGCGGCATTTGTGCCAAAAAGAAGCTAATCAAGTTCAGAAACCTATGGGAAGAATGTGTCCAAGAAGAAGAAATAATAGTTGTAAGAGAGGAGAAGTTAAATAACGATGAAGACCAAGCTTTAGCTACTCATGCTAAAGGTGGAAAGAAAAGGAAGGACAACCCCCGTCCTCAGGAGGACTCTCCAAGGAGACCCTAGAAGAAGAGAAGGACCAGAAAAGATTTCTCTTCAATTGAATGTTACTCATGCCACAAGACTGGACACATTGCAAGGAATTGTCCAAACAAACATGGACAAAACAAGAAGCAGAAGAAGAGGTTTCATGCTCATGCAGCAGAAGATAGTGATGATGATGACAAGACCAAAAATAATGAAGACTCCAGTGAAGAATATGTTCTTATCTCAGCACTCACTGGTTCAGTATCTCGTGGAAGTGATACTTGGCTAGTGGATAGTGGAGCTTCAAAGCACATGACAGGATACAAAGAATCCTTGTCTCATTTTATCCAGAAGGAATCTCCACACAAGGTAAAACTTCGAGATGACTATCAATATCCCATCAAAGGGATGGGAGAAGCCTCTTACAAGTTGGACTCTGGAAAGTCCATGAACATGAAGGATGTACTTTATGTACCTGGGTTGAAGAAGAACCTTCTATCTATTTCAGCATTAGATAAGAAGGGTCTTCGAGTTGCATTTGTAGATGGTGAAGTTCTCATGTGGCCAAGAGGGAAGACTATCGATGATGCAGTAGTCATTGGAGTCGAAGAAGGAGGACTTTACAAACTGAAGGGTCATGCAGATGCAGCAATGATGGCTAGTACCATGAACCCCTGTGAGCTATGGCATAGGAGACTAGCTCATGTACACTATAAGGCCTTACCAATTGTAAGTAAGGTAGTAACTGGGTTACCAGAGATCCAGGTGGATCATGAAGGAGTATGCAAAGGGTGTGCTCAAGGGAAGAGCACTAAGAACCCATTTCCAAGTAGCGACAGCAAGGCGAAAGGTATTATGGATATTATTCACTCAGTCATTTGTGGACCAATGTCCACCACCTCTCTCAGCGGGTATGAATATTATGCTTCCTTTATTGATGATTATTCTCGCAAAACCTGGACTTACTTTCTGAAGAATAAGAATGAAGTCTTTGAAAAGTTTAAAAAGTTCAAGGCGCTCGTAGAGAATCTCTCTGAAAAGAAGATTAAGATCCTGAGGTCAGATAATGGAAGGGAATATACCTCAGGAGATTTCAAAGATTTATGTAAGCAAGCAGGGATTAAGAGGGAGCTCACTGTCCCTTATAATCCACAACAGAATGGTGTAGCCGAAAGGAAGAATAGAACAATCATAGAAGCAGTGAAAGCTATGATCCACGATCAAGACTTACCCATGCATCTATGGGCAGAAGCTGCCAGAACCGTAGTGTATGTACAAAACAGGATCTCTCATAGTGCTCTTGGCAAAAAGACCCCTGAAGAGATGTTGACCAGGAAGAAGCCTGAAGTCAGTCATCTGAAGATATTTGGATGTCCAGTGTTCATCCACATTCCAAAGGAGAAGAGATCGAAACTAGAGCCTTCAGGAAAGAAGGGAATATTTGTGGGTTATAGTGAGCAATCTAAGGCTTACTACATATACATCCCAGGATTCCGTCAGATTGAGATTAGTCGGGATGTCACATTTGATGAAGATTCAGCTTTCAACAAGTCTAAGAAGACTCATGAGGATGAAGAGAAGCAAGAGGCTCCCAGACTTGCATAATCAACCGAAGAACTAATTCCAAATGTTGAAGGTGATCCTATCCCAGAGGATCATGACATGGCAGAACCTTAGAGACCTGAGGAGATACCTCATGTCGAGATCTCTCGAAAGAGAAGACCAGCCTGGGCACGTGAATTAATCCAAGATGCAGGAAAGTATGGTGTTCCAGAAGGCTCCAGTAGAGAGATCAAGAGACCAAGGCCATATTCCAGCTATGTAGCCTTGATGTGCAATCTTGTTGAAGAAGAACCAGCTTGTTTTGAAGAAGCAGTAAAGAAGAAGGAATGGTTGGATGCCATGAATGAAGAGTATCAGTCCATCATCAAGAATGATGTTTGGGATGTGGTACCAAGACCAAAGGACAAATCGGTTGTTTCATCAAAATGGATCTTCAAAACAAAACACTCAGCAGACGGAAGCATTGAAAAGTACAAGGCAAGATTTGTAGCCTGGGGATTCTCGCAAAAGAAAGGAATTGACTTTGAGGAGACTTTTGCCCCGGTAGCCAGATATGCTTCGATTAGAACCATTCTTGCCTTGGCAGCCAATATGAAATGGAAGCTACATCAGATGGATGTGAAGACTGCCTTCCTGAATGGAAACATAGAAGAGGAAGTATATATCGAGCAACCAAAAGGTTTTGAAGTAGAAGATAATAAGTCACATGTATGCAGGTTGAAGAAAGCACTGTATGGGTTGAAGCAAGCTCCCAGAGCATGGTATGGAAGAATTGACAGCTTCCTGATGAGCTTGGGCTTTACCAAGAGTAAAGCGGATTCTAATCTTTACTACAAGATTATGAACGATGAACCCATGATACTAATATTGTATGTGGATGACTTATTTCTGACTAGAGAAGACAAGCCTATTGTTGAATGTAAGAAGAGGCTTGCAACAGAATTTGAGATGAAAGACCTTGGCAAGATGCACTACTTTCTAGGTCTTGAGGTATGGCAGTTTCCAGACGAGATTTTTCTGAGTCAAGGAAAATACACAGTAGAGATCCTAAAGAGATTTGGGATGCTAGATTGCAAGGCCATGACCACTCTGATGATGACAAATTTGAAGCTTCTGAGTGATGCTTCTTCAGAGAAAGTGGATGTCACCATGTATAGACAGATTATTGGGTCATTGATGTACTTGACCAATACTCATCCAGATATATGTTTTGCGGTAAACACTTTGAGTCAGTATATGATGGAACCCAGGAATGTTCACTTGATTGCAACAAAACATGTGATGAGCTAAGTCACCTGACACGAAGACACGGGACACGAGTGTCCCCACGGGACACGAGTGTCCCCACGGGACACGGTGACCCCCGGAATCAGGACACGTTTTATATACATAAATATATATTTTTTAAAATATATTAAAATTTAAAAATATAGACATAGATCCAATAAAATTTAACATTTACAATTACAAATATTCAATAGAAAATTATCTTTTATTAGTAAAATTATATGTATAACTTTAAAACGGTTCCAAGTTTTGAAAATAAAAACATATAATAATCTTTGCAGGGTTATGATTTTCTCAGCAACGCTGTAGTACAAATTTGATTCGATTATTACCTTTGTTTGGGTTCAATTTAGGAATTTTCTGATTCTCCATGATAACTTTTAATGTGCTCCTAGTGGAGATTAGATCCGGGGGAATGGCAAAGTTGGTCCAACAATAAATAAATTAAAAAATACACTAGCATGAATCCGTTCACATCAAAAAAATTGTTTCACTAAATAGATCTAGAGACATGAACTTATACCTGTTTTAACATAAATCTATATAGCGCTTCAATTAGATAATCCGCTCTCTTTTATAGAACAAAACATTTATAACTTTGTAAATCTAAATTTAACACTTTATGAAGAATATACACGAAAAACAATATTATAATTATAAGCCATGTTAGTGCAAGATTGGTAATACAAAGACTTCATGAATGAATACCCAGATTATATATAACTGACATAAAACTTTAACTTCAATTCACCTGTTGCAGTTTCAGCTTAGACTTGAGCATCACCCATGGATGCTCACATGTAAGAAGGATCGCGTAAGATTGAAAAAATATGCATCATTGAATCATATGGAGATAAATATTGTTAATAATAACAGCAAGAACCCAAATACCTTCCTTTATGGCGCACATCCATTCCGTTGTATAAATAAAAAGGAATTTTCATAATCACAGCAAGAACCCTAATGCCTTCATTCATGGCAGCGCTTGGTTATGTTCAGTTTTAAGTTAGATATACTCCTTCCATATCACAAGGGCGTCGTAATTAAACTAGATAGGAAGAGAACCCCAAGAGAACATGGAATTCAACATTTTGAACCGAGGCAAATTCTCTAACTCTCCTTCACACTCCCAACAGTTAGCAAATGACAAAAAAAACAAAAAAATCGTTTTTATGGGCCCACGGGCTTTCCCTCATGCGATTTCCGTGTCTGTAATTTCCCCACGCTGCACAGTTTTCCCCACGCATGTCCCGATTTCGGGACACGAAAAAAGTCGTGTCCGCCACGTGGGGCCATCGTGTCCGTGCCCAAACGTGGCCCACGCGACACGGAGGCCCTGGAGGACGTGTCCAGTTACTTAGGTGATGAGATATCTGAAGGGTGCATTGGATTATGGACTCAGATATGTCTCAGATAGTTAGTTCAGACTGTATGGGTACACAGACTCAGATTGGACTAGAAGTGCTAAAGACAGAAAGAGCACTTCAGGATGTTGCTTTAGTTTGGGATCAGGTGTGATCTCATGGCTCACTAGAAAGCAACCCTGTGTTGCACTCAGTACAACGGAAGCTGAATATGTTGCAGCTTGTTCAGCTTGTGGTGAAGCAGTGTGGCTTCGCAAGATGTTGACAAGATTGTTCGATGCAGAGATTGATGCTACAGAGATACTCTGTGATAATCAGAGTTGCATCATGTTGACAAAAAATCTTGTGTTTCATGATAGATCGAAGCACATCGAGATTAAGTTCCACTATATCCGGGATATGGTGCAAAGGGGAGCTGTGAAGCTCGAGTATGTTCCTACAGAGGAACAAGTTGGATGATGTGCTGACTAAGCCTCTGGCTCGTGTGAAGTTTGAGTACTTTCGAGACAAGCTTGGTGTGGTCCAGAGGGACCTCTCTAGGAAGACAGATTGATGATGGCTATCCGAAAGGATAGATGCCCATCCAGGAGGGACGAAAGATCAGTACCTCCTGACTGATAGAGTTCCTATCTGAAAGGATAGATACCTGTCCACAGGGATGGATGCCTCTCCAAGGCTGAGGGAAGATCAGTACTGGCTGACTAATGGTTCCAGCTCTCAGGAGCTGATGCCTGTCCGGAGGTATGGATGCCTCTCCAAGGGTGAGGGAAGATCAGTACTGGCTGACTGATGGTTCCAGCTCTCACGAGCTGATGCCTGTCCGAAATGATGGATGCCACTCCAAGGGTGAGGGAAGATCAGTACTGGCTGACTGATGGTTCCAGCTCTCACGAGCTGATGCCTGTCCGGAGGGATGGATGCTTCTCCAAGGGTGAGGGAAGATCGGTACTAGCTGACTGATGGTTCCAACTCTCACAAGCCAATGCCTGTCCAGAGGGATGGATGCCTCTCTAAGGGTGAGGGAAGATCAGTACTGGCTGACTGATGGTACTAGCTCTCACAAGCTGATGCCTCTCCAAGGGTGAGGGAAGATCAGTACTGGCTGACTGATAGTATCAGTACTTAGTTACTGATTGTTATTGCAGGTGTTCCAACTGATGGTGCTGCTGATGAGGATGTTCTAGCAGATGGTGTTCCAGCTGACGATGATGTTGTTCCAACTGATGGTGCTGTTGATGAGGATGTTCCAGCAGATGGTGTCCCAGTTGACGAGGTTGCTGACAGCAGAAGATGTTCCAACTGATGATGTTGCTGACAAGGATGTTCCAACAGAAGAAGTTCCAGTTGACGAAGATGTTTTTTTAGTAGATGATGTTCCAGCAAGAGGATGATTGCTGATGATGCCGCTGATGATGATCATACTTCAGCAGATGATGATGTTGCTACTCCACAGATGATGATCCAAAGCCTTCCTACGACATATAGAAGTTCACAAGTCAGTTGTGCAGATGTTGTTACCCGCAGAATACCTTCCTAGTTAAGAGGGGGTGTTAAAATAATGTAACTGCGGAAGATATTCTATTTATATTATTGTATTCCTCCTCTGGGAGATGATGGTCATGTAATTAATAATGTATAGGTCATTGAAAGAATTAATATAAACCCTAGGACATGTGTCGGCTCAGAAAAGCCCCTAAATGATTATTATATTATGTAATTGACCAGTCAAGTAGACAAGTCGGCCCTGTTGGGGAATTAGTCATCTCAACAGAAGAATATAAATAGAAGTGCTCTCTCTCACTTCTAATCACTCATTCACTCAAGCAAGTTCGCAAAGGTGAAGAAGAGAGGTGCGCACAAGTGGAGGAGTAGCTATTTTGTCTTGCGGTTATCTTGTACTTTGTGATTTCTATATTGAGGAAGGCTTTGCTGGGGTTTTCTACCCCAAGAGGGTTTCCCAAGATAAATTTGTGTCTCTTGTCTTTTATGCTGTGCTTGTTTATCTTTCAGTAATTGTTTATATGCTATATGCTGCTCAAGTAAAAACTAACAACTGTATGCATGCTAAATCTAAGTAGTTCTATTTTTAAAGATCATATCAATAGTTATTTATTTTAGTATGTATTCTTTTTTTAAAGACTAGACCTAAGTTCTCTAAAGGCTTTATATTTGCAAGTATATCTAGCTTCATAATCCTTACTTGTAGCCCAGTTTAAAAAAAAAAGTTTATCTTTCAGTACCTTAAGGTTAGGAAAAATTTTGAGGTTCTAATCGACTTGTTTGGCATCTTTAGTGCACATGTGTTGGTTGTTTTTTTTACCTTTTAATGAACAGGTAGGAGGCAGCTCTAGCGAAATTTCGAAAATTTGGACCATCTAGGACCCCCCTCTCATTTCTACTTATTTTCTAAAGTAAAATTCTTCTAGAAAATTGTAAGTTTGTTGGTCCTATTTTATAAAGGACCCCAAAGTAATCCATAATAGAATCAATGGGCTACCCAGTTCCCTATCCCCATCCTCCCTGAGGGAATTCACGTTAGTTTTTGTGATTGCATTTTTCTTTTTGCTTTTGCTTTTATTTGACGAACCACAAACTCTCGGAACACAAACTCACTACAAACATTTCATTTTCTTAGTTTAGAGTAGATTAGTTTCTTTTCATTTGTTTCTTTTGCTTAAAGAGTAACAAACCCAAACTTTATGTCCCCTACTATGCTCATGTGACCAATGTAGGCTTGCCTAATCTTTGATTTCAATCAGAAAAGCGATATCAAGTGTCTAGTCTAATTAGGGAAATCCATCGAATGGTTATTGTTGAAGTTGAGAGCCTGTAGTGAACTTGGCGAGAAGTCAGGGGGATACTCACTGAGATTCGTTCTCTCCACGTTGGACATCTGGCATTGTTCTCTACACTCACTTTGCGGATAACCTTTTAGTTGGCCACATAAAATCAATAAACCCACACTAAGCAACTCATTTTTCATAACAAAAACTGTCAAGAGCACTGCAAACACTTCCCTTCAACAGCTTTCATTTTTCAGCACTGGTCTAATTTTGTTTCAATCTTTTACTGCAAGCATTTATTTGATTTGATATGTTGCTAGACTAGATGTGATTGTTGCTCTTGTTTCAATATTAACTCCTGGATTTCATTTTGCTATAGCTTACTTAGCATTAGTTTATTTTTTAGGGACCACCCCCTTGGCTTCGCTAAGAGTTGGCCTAAACGGAGGAGTCAAGTGTTCAGTGACAGTTACTCGACTCGAGGCCTGCCCCCAAGAACACACCCAATGGCTTGAATATTTCTGCCACATTACCCAAGGTGTGTATAAGGCGGCAACACTTTTTAATCTAAGCATTAAAATAAGGTAGAAAAAGCTTCCCATGCTTAATAAGTGATTTTTCTTGACTGAAGGGTACATTTTCACTAAAGACATGACAGAGGAGTTCAATCAACATCAACAAGCAAGCATCAGCACCACCAACATCTAGGTACATAGAGAGTTTGATGTGCTTGATTAAATTCCAATCCCTTACCCTCATGCATGATAGAATCCAGTGCAAACATTGCAATCCTGAAATCCTGAAAACTATTAACTTTTAAGTCTGTTGAATTCTTAATGGGTTCTAAAATTCTGCCTTTTGCATATGAAGTCCGATGAGGTTGGAACCACTCTCAAACATCCTGAAACATTTAGTGGTAATGTTAAAAATTTTATAAAAGTGACATTCTACTTATCTTTCATTTTCTATCTTTTTACTTTAAGAATTTAACATTACCATTCAATATTACTCACTTCAATGTCACTAGTACAAAACTGATCAATTTTTTTAAAAACATCCATGTCTAGCCTCCATGCATGCACCCTGGGCTTATTGGGATTAACTCGGCTGAGTCAATGTAGAACCGACCGGTTTGAAGCCGGTTTGGTGCCGAACCGACCGAGTCAAGGTCTGACTAAGTCGGTTCAGTACCAAATCGAACTCTGAGAAGACTTTTGTGTCAATTCGAGGTTGCTGAGGATTGAACCAGTCAACTCGATCAGTGCCAATTCCGAGTTGACTAGTTTTTGGAACACTTATATATATATATATATATATA